>CM032339.1:70018176-70535682 GCA_019022885.1 Schlechtendalia chinensis
GTGCGATCCATTGTACAAAAATTGACGTTATCGTTTAACGACTGTTTATTTCGGGTATGAAATGAATATGAATGAACCTTTAAAGTGTAAATATATATTTCCAATGAGCGAAAGCATTATATCATCAATCACAGTATTTTCATTATAATAAACTTTGAATGACCAAACACCAATAACAAATTTACTCTGGGTCGCCCACAACCCGGTGGGTGTCGGAGGAGGGTTAACATTAAATTTCTTGTTAAATTAAAAAAAACTGCCGCGGAATCATTTCGTATGTTATGTGAAGTTTATGATGAAGAATGTTTATCAAGAGCTCGCGTTTTTGAATGGTACAAACGATTTTGCAGTGGAAGAGAGGACGTTGAATACGATGATCGTTCTGGACGTCCTACCACATCTTCAACAAACGAAAACGTTGAAAACATCGACAAAAACAGCACAAGAAAAGTGTTCATACTGTCAATGCGCAGCCATCTATAATATTCTATGCTCCTCGTGTTAACATTGAATAACAAACGCTATCACCGTCAACAACCAAATCTTTACTAGCAATCACCTCCACTCCCACACTCGACCATGATGAAACTGTGAATGATATATCCGTGTATATAAATGTTGATTCTATATCAACAAATGTATCAAATCCTAAACAATGACATCATATATCACGATCACTATCCTTGCATATAACAACAAATGAGAACCCATAGCGATTCCACCACATAGTACAAAATTGTTTTAACTCTATATAAGTCATATCCCCAGACAGTGTTCATTGTATACATATTTTAAATTAGTGTTGTCTTGCTCATACAGTATGAGTATCTCACGTATTAGCTGTTTAGGTACTTTTGAATAACTCCGCGCTAGGTAGAATATATCTATTTTATTGTGTCTTCCTCGGGACAAATCTTGTCTTATAATGTTTTGCTGTTCACCGATTACGTCATACATAATAAACACAGAATTGAATAATATATCAGGTGAAATAAATGTATCATTTTCATAAAACATGAATATGTTATGACCGTCGATTTCGTTAATAATACGTTTTGATAATTAATATTTAGGTGGTTTTAAAATCTTGGAATATATGTAAATGTTTTCAAATCGTAATTCGTTTTAATTAACGAGTAAAAACTATGTTAAATTAGTTTTACCACAGCCGAAACCACCCAAGATTAAAGATCTAACAGTATTTGCAGAAAGAACCATATGTTTTAATATTATAAACTGAAAGTTTTTGTTTTCATCAGATAAATTTCTTTTAAGAATAAATATAACAACAACGAAAAAATTTACACCACAAGATGTCACACGTTCAAAGGACAAATTCGAATAAAGGTCTTTTAACTCTTTTATAAATAAAATATCAGTTGGATTTCACATATCGGGTTATCAATATTGTGGACTGGGAACTAAATTAAAAAAACGTAAAGTTCGTGGTGATAAAAGAATCAACACTTGAGACTCGGCGTGTAGAAAACACGATATCGCCTACGAGTGTAGCAACACTAGAGCAGATCGTATCGAAGCAGATCGTATTTTGGAAAATTGTGCTAGGGAGAGATTTAAAGCTTCAGACTCAAACTATAAAGAAATGGCAACGTCTTGGGGAGTAACTAATGTGATGAAGATTAAACGTAAAATCGGTGCAGGTTGTGGGTTTAAAGCAGCAGTAAAAGTCGCTAAAAATATGTTGAAGAATAATATGAACGGAATAAATATTATCCATTTAACCAAGATATGTATTTCGTCCGATAGAAAGATATTTATTAAAAACAAGAAAAAACTCATTTTCCGTAAAATATTTCTATACCTAAAAACAGGGGATATGATTCCTCTGATACCCATATTTGCCGGACTGTCAGCACTCGGTTCGTTGACGGGTGGTATATAGCAAACGTGGTGAAAACAGCAAAAGAATTCAATAGAATCGCGCCTTCACATTAAGGTGGTTATGGATTATATCTCATACCGTTTAGAGGCGGTGAATCATTTAAAATCCAAAAAGGAAAAGGATTATGCATTGCTCCATATAAGGGAGCCGAAATAATAAAGAAAACGAAAAAAACTAATTTCTACGTTACCCGATAGAGCACTGCACGATTATGAGGTAATAAAATATGCATGCATGCTTGATTTTCCTCACTTTATCGGTGTATTTTCAAGAGATAGGAATGCCTCGTCTACCAAAGTTTAAGGAATCAGCAATCATCAACTAGGATACAGAAAATGGCAAAGGTACTCGTACAGGAATTAGGTAGCGTATGAAAAAATAAATTACTACAACAGTTTTGGGAATTTATCACCGCTATTAGAACTTCAAACATATTTTAAGGATTGCACTGTGGAATAAAATTAATCAAGGCATCAAAAATATAATACTTCAAATTGCGAAAAAATGTGTTTGAGATTTTTAAAATGTATACGATAACGTTAAATGGGAATTCTAGCAAATATCGTTTAACGTTCCCCCCCCCCCCTACGTTAGAAGACGATGAAACCGTACAGTTATATCTTTTGGATTTGCAGACAAAAATTATATACCAAACATAGAACATGGATATAATACCATAGCCTTTAGTAATTCAATAAATTTAATGATTCCTTTACAGTTAAATATAATATTTCTCAACTGTAAGGTTTTGAAAAAAAGGTATATACTGCCGACGAAGAACACGAGTCGGGTAAAATAGTTAATCTAATGAAAGCAAATTGTATAAAAATAGAATAAATTTAGTTTCAGGCTCTTTCAACGAAGGCATTCCAAGTCAAACTATACACGAATTTCATCCCTCTGTAATTCCGGGATATAAAATTATAGAGGTTCCAAGACATCCGTATTTTTACTCTCTAAATTCTACTTCGATGAGTAAAGTAGATATAGTTTTGAATGATCAAAATAATAATTTAATAAATTTACGGGGACAACTTATCACGATTCGTTAACAAATGAAACACAATTATGGTTTTTAAATTCGGGTACAGTAATATAAATAAAGCTAAAACAGGTGATGTGAGCAGTATATCACTGAAAGCTATCTAGTCAACACGCATGTTCTCGCAAGTCAAATAATCAAATGTCCGCACGTTCGCGCCGAACGAAATAGCAAATTGTCCGTTTGGCCGCGGTGCAGGCGTAGAAACTTCGCGAACTTGCCTCCCTCCCGCCCTCTCATCGTCTCTAAAATCCGACGTCTTTTCTGGTGTTGTGACGCCGCCGTCGTCGTTGTTGAGCTGCCGTTGGCGTGGCTTGACGTTGCAGCGTGTGCGTGTGTGTTACGCCGTTGCTGTGCCAACGTTCTACATTTTGTTCCGAGCCGTCTTGAAAACGTCTTCTTCAGTTGCCATCTGGTTCGTGATCGCCATACCAACCAATCCGTCTACGTTGCCGAGAAGCTAGCAGACACGGTAACGTTTGGAGTTCCTTGTTGTCACAAGTGGTTACTACGGACATATGCCCGTTTGTGCATATGCATATTTTTAGACATATTTGTATCGATATTCGTCTAGGTAATAATTAATTATAAGTTATAGTGTTCACTTCATGTCAACTTCCGTGTACGTCTAACGTTATTTGTAAAATTGGAAAGCAGAGTCACCCGTCCTCGTACAAATTATATTTTCCGTCGCTTGGCGGTAACAACGCACATTGAACACGAAATTAACAAAAAATAATCTTTTATGACTACGATCACTAAAATTACTTTAAAACCATGGATGACATGTATCTAGATGCTACGCAAGGATATGCGGATAATGTTAGAATAACTAAAATGCTATATCACTCGTTCCTACCATATTCAAATAACGCATTTTCATTAAACGATGAGATTAGAATATCTAATCAAAATATGGATGCTTATAAATCACCATGTAAAAATTATATTTATATCGAGGGTAAAGTAAATATACCAAAAGATATAGGAGCAAGAATAGGTTCTTTCGATTTCACAAATAACGGACTAACATATTTATTTACTGCAATGAGATATGAAATAAATTGTATAGAAATACAGAAATTAAAGTACCTTGGGATATCATCGACTATAGTAGGATATTTTACCTTATAGGACATACCCTCCCAACAATTTACATGCGCTGCAAAATACAGGTTGGAACATCAATCTGAGTACGGAAAACAATATACATTTAATAGATAATGATAAGTTTTCTAGTTGTATCCCTCTAAAACATTTATTTGGATTTTGTCAATATTATAAAAAATATCACTAAATTGCAATCAACAACTTATTTTAAACTGTTCATCAAACGATTTCGAAGCGTTACATGTGATTGGAATTGTAGTTGGTGGAAACATTGTAAAAAATAAAAAATTAACGATTTTATTGCATAAAATTCTATGGAAAATGCCAGTTATTAATGTCGATGACAAAGAAAAATTAAAATTTTAAAAGTGTTAGACTCGAAAAAACCGCTTTCGTTCGTGTTTAAAACGTTGGAACTTTATGAATATACAGCTTTGCCTACAAATACGTCTCATTTGTGGATTATAAATCAAACAGTTCGTTAAAAAGCGTAGATTTGAGATAATAGGTTTTCAAACAGATCGAAAAAATAATTTACTTAAACATTCCGCACGATTTAAAGGATGTAACCTGAAGAACCTCATGGTTCATTTAAACTCCGAAGGGTAAACGTATAAAGATATTCAAGCCGATTTTTTAGAAAAATTAAGGGCTTTATTATATAAATCGTATATAGATTTTCTATATTCAATATTAATCAAAACCTTTTGACATAATAAAATGTAATAGTAATGACCCACGTTCTTTATGCCTTTCTCCTAGGGACTTTAGAGCTTTCAAATGTCCCGTTAAAGCATCTACTAGTTTGCGTAACTGCAGCGACGATTCTTTTTTAACTGGTTTCAAATCAAATAAGGATTGCGTGTATACTTGTATTAAAACTCGCCTAATATCGTAACTCGCGATTAAACTATCCAATGCCACCTTATAATTGTTTTACGTGATCTGTACACACTTTAAAACATCATCTGCATCATTTGACAGCAATGATCTTAAATAAAAATGAATTTTTTTGTCGCTAAAAAATTCGTTCGTGTGTACTAAAGCCAAAAATATGTCATATTAATATAAATTAGGTATTCAAACGATGCCCACTCCGTGTATGTTCCATTGAATTGAGGGATTTGAATTGCAGCAAGGTTAACAGCCGATTGTGCATGTATATAACCTATGTTGGGAGCCGAATAACCGTTTACTGACGCAGGTTTTTTTATTAGGTACACCGTTCGAGACCGAACTCGACATGTAGTTAGTTGCAGATCTAATAATCTTTTCACACTTCGAAATATTTTCCGCATTTCCGCGCAATCCCGCAAAATTATTTCGAAATTTCTCAGTGTTTTCATTTACGCCTTACATACAACTCTTCAACCTGTGTTTAAATTAACTGGAAGTCTTCTCAAGTCTCTCTTATTTTTTCGTCTCTTATTTTTATATGATCAACATCAAAATACTGTTCACTAATGTTCGAAATATATATCGTCATATGTGTCAGATTAGCTTTCATGTGACCACGTCGAGCGATGAGAACTGAGAGTTCAGACATTATAGGTTGAAATCGATTATATGAAATAACGAAGATTTATTTGCACGTTGTCGATTATTGCTACGACGAGCGATGATTATATCCAGTTATCGGAATAACGATTTCAAACGATTTTTGCAAAGATGATCGACTTATACGATTAGGTTGTCACACGCGTATAGGCTAACACACGTGCTGTTTGTGGTGATCAACCTTGTTTAAAGTCCAATGACTGACAATTTACGAATTTTACTTTTATTTTTATTTTTATTTTACGCAATTTCACAAATTACCTCGAAATAATCGCTTAAAATAGATATGCGTTTGCTTGTAAGTAACGTTATATGTATAAAAATTATAGAAAACATTTAGAATAGAACGAATTAGATACGAATATTGGCAAACTCTCATACCTGCGCTTTTCAGGATTCTTGAACTGGATGCTTATGTTGGTTAATACTCGATAACACACATGATCGCACTACTGAGGTAAACTACTCGTCATGCAAAATATCGTATGGAAAACTGTACACTTCCTACGATATTCGTTAGGAAAAACTAAACGATAAAACGATATGAAAACAAGCTTATACATGAGCTACACATTATAACACTAAAAAACAAATGTGCGTGTTATGAGTACTATGGTCTACGATTTTACACGTATTCCACGAACGTGTGATTATTTCTTGATCAAATATATCTCGAACCGTAGGACCATATGTTGCGTTGATAAAAAGGGATGTAATCTTTGAACGCCGAATTGTGCTTGACCAATTTGTTTTATTATAAGTAAAATATAATTTGTCGATATTGCGATAGTTTCGGACCACGACCAGCGATTATGATTATCAACATTAATCGATTGTAATAAACTGATTACGCGAGAATTGATATTTAATATTTAATTTGGGATACCAAACAATTATAAACTTTTAAAACAAAACAAAAATAACCCTTTAATTAACACTAGTAACTAATACATAAAGGTATATGAGCATATATTAATTAAAGCAAATGAATATTCCATAATTAAAATATATAGAGTTGTTGAATAAAATTTGATCACTATAATAGTATATCAACAATAATATTTTACTTTCAGACTAATCCAGTATTAAATAAACAATTTTTTTTTTAAATTTCTATTGTTTTTTATTTTGTAATACTCATTAGACTTATTTACTTTACATACATATCCATTAATTTTTATAAAAAAAACTTTTTTATTAGTGAATTACAAATAAAATAGTATTATTTTCTCAAAGTTAGATCGTATGAAACATTATATTAAATTTATTAATTATTACATAAACACATACATAATGGTATAATAAAAAAATACTATATTTGATCGTATGTTTTCTACAGTGGAAATAATAATGAAATTCAATTTACAAGGTAGTATGTTGGGTCTCTATAGTATTTTTGCCAGTTACGTAAAAAATAAGATAATATTATTTCTATTTTGATATCAGTAAACAACTGTTACATACCGATTCATTTAGAAATTCATTTAATTCAAAACAATCAAATTTATATCCTGTTTCATTCTACTGATTTTAATAATTAATTGTAATATACGTTATGGTAGACCTTGTTTTGTATTTGGTTTGTTCCATTATCGAGATACTAGGGTTTAAAATAATCATATTAATCTTATAAATAATAAATGTTTAAGATGTTCCGGATGATTACCAAATAAATTACGGTTTCAATTACGCATTGAAAGAAATTAGTATGTTATGAATGTTCATCAAATATAAAGGAATATATACGGATTATACGTTATTATGATTGATTTATTAAAAACGAGTCTTTTTCTTGTGTATAATATTACAGTGAAACTTGTATTAATGGACTTCCATCTTGAACGAAAAATATAATTATGTTCCGGTAAAAAAATAAGTATTTCAATGTATTTCGACATGCCCATAACGTACTCTTATAAATACGTAATATTAGTAATATTTTGTCCTACTAAATTGATAACTGACAACAATCATAGTTCAAACTCAAACATCATTGCATACGTATACAGTATACATAATCAGGTTCCACATGACTCGTGTACTCGGAGAAAATTCGCAATTTTTATACTTGGCGAGTCGTATGAGAGGTATTTAGTTGTAAAGAACGACGATTATTTTTACTCGCTGTCGATCACGGTTTCCCGTTGGCGTCGGATACAACACGAGTAACTAGTGTTGATAAGAAATTCTAAATTTGGATTCCCCGAATTGATGAATAACTGACGAGCACAATTTCGTGTAATAGCAACATAAATGTACAAATATAAACATATACAAACATCTTAAGTAACAAACGTCGAGTACTCGACTTGTGTAGAACCGGTTTAACAGCTTTGTTAAAAAACAAAAGGGGGGGGGAGTTTTTAGGAGGCTTCAAACCAATGTAATCAACCCAAACAAGCGATTTGATGTTACGATTTTTATCTTTAAACAAATTGATAAAGTATAATATAAAACAAATAAAACTGTCTTTGAAAAAAAATAACTAAAAAGTGTGAAATAATTTACAAAAAAACATCGAAAGTCGGCGTCGAATTTCAAATTGACACATAGTATTTTTATTATATCATTCCCAGACCAAATATTAAAAAAACATAATGTTCAATTTTCAATGACGCATTATTTCAAAATATTGTTGTTGCCCAAGTACAAAATTTCTAGAGGGCCTGGGACTGGTTTGGAATCCTACCTGTTCTGCCAGTCCGCCCTTGGATAAACCTTAAAGACCAATCATTCAAATGTTCATATTCAGTACCTATGCAGAATCGGCCGCCTTCAGTTTTTCAAAATAACACAATCTGTACTGCGTAAATCGATGAATGGAAATTATTTGGTGAAAACACTCTAGCGCATTTTCTATTTGTAAACTCACCGAAAAATTTGGCATCGGAGAAAAACAAGTGGCTAACATTTTGAAGAATACAAATGAGATTTTATGTTGATACATCGAAAACGACACAAATGAAAAATCTCATCGATTCCAGAGAAATGGGCCATGTGAATTAATTGATAGTGTTATTTTAGAGTGGTTCATCAGTGTGAACTTTCTTTTTAAAATAAGTCTCATGGAAGCAGTCGATAAGCAAAAAGACGACGGCCAACCAGCACACTGAAATTAAAACCTTTGAAAACTATTCAGAAGCTCTTGGACAGCATAATCGTCTGAAGGAATTGTACTTGGAGAAAAGTAGCAAAAAAGAATTTTCAAACGCGAGTGAATTATTCCATAACGAGCTGGAAATGTTAAAATCCAATCAAATCAAATTAGTTCAATAATTTTTTGAAAAACATTAATTTTTTTATAAAATGTATTATGTATGTATATTTTACGTGTATATCTATAATAGGTTTTTTTTTTTTTTTTTTTATTTTTATTTTGAAAATTTACAATCTGTATTATACAACACAATAAGTAAAAGAGATGACTGACATAACACATATGTAATAAAAATGACACATGAAGCACATGATGAGGGAAAATCATCCAGCGATGGTACCCTCTGGTAGGTTTTTTATAGTATAATAATATTATAGCTTTATTTTTTTTAAATATATGTACAATAATTTCATGTCCATAACGGACACTTCTGATGCTCCCGTTACTGTCGATTAAATACATGTTTCACTGTACATTATTGTGACAATAAATATGTTGTAAACATATACATGAAGTATATGTAAGTTCAACCAAAATTTTAATTTTTTAAAAATTAGAATTAGTTACATAAACACTTAATCTCAATAATAAATGTTATTATTTTTTAGCTTTAAATAATTTCACAGAAAACGAAGGTAATTTAATAGTAATATTTTGAAATTTGTTTCGGTATATTATTATTATCAATTAATTTATGAACACAATACTTACGTTATAGTATATTCGAAAGAGTACTTTATGCATATGAACACCGTCACAACGTTTTGGAGTAATTTGAAATAATTATATTAATAATGACCGACTTATATAGCACAAAAACTATTCTCTTATTCCATTTAATGGCATCGATATTTTGGGAATAATAATATCCGATTTATTGTATTTTTAGGTACGGAATTGGATCCACATCATTGGTGTTCAACGAATTATTAGAGGTTGATCGATTAATTTGCAATTACGATTTTAAAAAATATTTTTTTGTCACGAATTTATGGTTTATGCGAGTTTAATGTAATATTAAAAGTTGTTTATGATTTTGTATTTTAATATGTCTCTTAGCTAGATTAATTTTATTTCAATATTTATCTATGTGTGCCTATAATTATAATTTTTATTTATTTATGTATAAATTGTAAAGATCCATTTGTTTTTGTTTTTCTGAATACATCAGTATCTCTGGAAATATAAGCTAACCATTTATGTATCTTTTTTACAACAAGATGTTTAATTGTTTTAACAGAAAATATAAATTACGAACTTTTCAAATATTTTACTTCTATTGAATGCATTATATGTCGTTTATATTTTATTCCTAAATAAAATGTTGATTTATTAGTGTTTTAATAATTATTTATGAGTTGTAATTTGTTCTTTTCATAGTTTTCATGCTTTGAAATGAATTATATGAAGATTTATTGTGTATTTCATATGTCCTTGCTAGTTGGGATCGATTATGATATATCTGTAAAATCAGGAAAATAAATGTGTCCAAAATACAATTATCGGTGAATTATCTGAAGCGGGGCGACTCGTTCGACTAGTGACCGCGGCCTGCAACACGGCCCTCCCGTCAAGAAATCCCCCTCCCATCGGGAGACGTCCGGTCTACTGGTGGAACGAGGACATCGCAGCGGCTCGGACGGAGTGCGTCAGACGAAGAAGGACAGTCACCGGACTCCGCGCTCGTGGCGACGTCAGCGTCGCCATGACCGCGGCGGAAAAGGACTACCGGTCGGCTCGCAGTGAGCTGAAGCGCCGCATTCGTCATTCGAAGGCGAAATGCTGGACGGAGCTGGTCCGTAGCGTGGACGACGACCCTTGGGGCAAGCCCTACAAGGTCGTCCTCAGGGCGCTTCGCGGGCCCGCCGCGACGTCAGCGATGGAACCACGTGCAGTGCGCGATATCGCCGACGTCTTGTTCCCGAGCCGACCTCACCCTGAGGCCGGTGACGGAGAGGCGCCCACTCGCGCTGTCGGGGGACTCGCGGTCGTGCCGGAGTTCTCCTTAGCTGAGGTCTCGGCGGCCGTAGGCCGCTTTAAGTCACGTAACAGGGCCCCCGGACCGGACGGCATACTGAGCCGGGTCTGGGGCGTCGTGCACGCGACTAGACCGACGATGCTGCTGGGCACGTTCAACACGTGCCTGAGGAGCGGAATCTTTCCCGGGCGCTGGAAGCGGGCTCGCCTTTCGCTTCTCAGCAAACCGGGAAAGCCCGAGGGGATTCCGTCTTCCTACCGACCGTTGTGTCTTCTCGACGACGTGGGGAAGATCCAGGAATCGCTGCTGGTGAGCCGAATGGAGGCTCATATGTCCGGAACGGGTATCGTGCTGTCCGACAGGCAGTACGGTTTCCGGAAAGGACGGTCGACCGATGACGCGTTGCGCGTCGTGCAGACGCGTCTCGTCGACACGTGCAACGCCCGTCGGGTGGCGGTGGCCGTGAGTCTGGACATCCGGAACGCGTTCAACTCGGTGGACTGGAGGGTTTTCCTCGCGGCGCTGGAGCGTATGGATTTCCCGTCATTCCTCCGGCGGATCCTAGTGTCGTATCTGGGCGGCAGGGTTCTGCACCTGTGCGACGACGACCGGGGAGAGCCGATCACCATGGAGAACACCTGCGGGGTTCCGCAGGGCTCCGTGCTCGGTCCTCTCCTCTGGAACGTCGCATACGACGCCGTGTTCCGTCTTCCCCTGCCCAAGGGAACGATCACGGTCGGTTACGCGGACGACACGTTGATCGTGGCGGAGGGGGACACGGTGGAAGCGGTGCAGTACCGCGCGAACGCCGCACTCGCGACGGTGGCTTGGCACATACGTGTACTCGCCCTACGGCTGGCCGTCGACAAGACGAAGGCCGTAGCGTTTACGAGCTGTCGCGGGTCGGCGGAACTCCGGCTACGGCTTGAGGGTCAGGCCGTACGGCTAGGAGCGTCCCTGAAGTATCTGGGAGTGATCCTAGAGAACAAGGGGACGATGTTCGGTGCGCATTTGCGCGCCGCGTTGGCGAAAGCCGAGTGGGTGATGTCCGCCCTGTGCGGACTCATGCAGAACGTGGGCGGCCCCCGGGAAAGCCGTAGACGTCTGCTGGTGAGCGTCATGCAATCGATCCTATTGTACGGCGCTCCGTCGTGGGCGCCTACGCTGGCTTATAACCCGCGGGGCTTAGAAACGTTGGCGAAGGTCCAGCGTAGGGCGGCCATCAGGAGCGCCTGTGCCTACCGCACAGTCTCCCGTGACGCCGTGCTGGTCGTCGCGTGGTTACCCCCTATCGACCTCTTCGCGGTCGAACGCGCTTCGGCGTACGACACGAGGAGAGCGACACCGCCGGCAGCGGAAGGACGGCCTTCGGGAACTCCGGCGACGTCGGGTGACCTGAGAGCCTTGACGACGGATGAGTGGGCGGGGAGGGTAGTAAGATGGGACGCTCCCGTCGGGAGCGGACGGGACTGGACCCGGACACTCATACCCCCCACGCTACTCGATCGGTGGGTGAGGAGATCGCACAGTGAGATGACGTTTCATCTCTCCCAGTTGTTAACGGGGCACGGTTGTTTCAACCGGTTTTTACACCGGATCGGTAGTGCTCCGGAGAGCGGGTGTTCCCATTGCGGACCACCCGACTCTTACAGCGAGGAGGATGACGACGCGTTTCACACGCTCGTTCACTGCGAGGCGTTCGAGTGGGCCAGGAACGAACTTATACGCGTTATAGGTCGTTTCCGGCCGCGTGATCTCGTCGCCCAAATGCTGGAGTCCCCGGCGAAATGGGAAGTGGTTGCTCACTTCGCTTCGACCGTGATGGGTCTGAAGGTGAAAGCGGATCGGGAGAGGCAGTCCCTGCAGGGGATTGCTCCATCGCGTGGTTGGAGGAGAAGGAGGGCGGCAGCTGGTCGCCCATTAGACTAAGGAAAATGTGAGGGGAGGAACGGTAAGCATTCGCTCTGTCGCTCCTCTCTGCTAAATCTGTATTACTTTTGTGAGGGGTGGCTTGGCCGGGGATTGTCCGGTCATCCACCCCAACGGAAAATTGTTATTTATTTATTTTCTTTAAATAAACGATGGCGACCCACTGCCCTAAGCACTGCTGAACAGGCATGCAGGGCAGTGAGTGTATTGCCGATACACAGAAAAAAAAAAAAAGACGTGACGCCTCCCCCCTCTTGGAACTCACCTTGTCGTGGTGAGGGGGCTTGGGTTCAATGAGGTTTAGTTCTATGCCAACGGTAGTGTATTCTACCAGCAGGGCCTCCCATGTTGGACAGGACTAAACCGAGAACGACCCGACTAAGAGTTCCACCAGGGGTGTTTACACCCCTGGCTTGCACCGACCTGGCTTTGGGCTTAGTTGACTGGGGCCAGGAGGCCTGAGCATGCTTTTTGCTGACGAAAAACCGGCTCTCCTAACCCCCAACTCGTCAAGGGGGTCACTTGGCACGGGGATAGTTGCGTGTCCACGAGGACCCTGTGTGGCTTTGGCGCACCACACAGTATTTAGCCTTACCGCGTCATTCGGGGCTCTGACGCGGTGGACCCTCGTTCCCTTGACCATCGTGGGAACTATATGGAAACCAAAAACATAAAAAATCTTAACCTGGAAGAGATGACGGAAGACAATGACGGAACATCGGATACGGACTCACGGACTAGGAAGGATACGGAATCGGAAGCAGGGACGCCGGTCGCAGCAGCGGCTGCAACTGGCACCCCGGAAGGTCACCTTAGGGAGAAGCTGTTTTATAGCTATTCCCCAACGGTGGCCTCGATGTGCTCCTTGGAGGCGAGGGAGGAGAACTCCTTCACCCGCGTCAGGGAGCACATCCGGGCCGCTTCCGCGATCGTCGCGGAGAAAGGTGGAAAGGGTGTCCATAAGGGCATCCAGAAAGCCATCCGCGGCGTTGAGCGGGAGCTCGCAGTCCTTCGGGACTGCAAGGCCCGCATACGGACTACCAGGGCCGAGGCGGTGGAGTCGGAAAGGGACGACTCGATTGTCGTCCCGGAAAGGCCACGGACAGAGGCTACCCCTGAAAAGGTAGCCTCCTCTCTTGCTCCAGTCGCTGGGGACATTACAGTGCAAGGCTCTCTGAGCCTGGTACTGGAGGCCCTCAGCAAGGTCCAATTGGACCTGCTGGAGCAAGGGAGAGCTATCGCCGAACTTACGGCTGAAAACCGTGAGCTCCGGGGTAAGCTGTCCCAGCCGCTGCAGCGGTCAAAACAGCAGCAGCAACACCAGCAGCGTCATCAGCGTCAGCAGGACGAGGTGCAGCAGAAGCAGCCGCAAAAGCAGCAGCAGAAGCAGCGCCAACAGCAACAGCAGCAGCGGAAGCAACCGCCGCCGCCACCGCACACTGCGAAATCTGCGCCCCCGGCAGACACGAGGAGGAAGGAGGAGGCCGCTGTCCCGTCTCCACCTGCGCCCGCCGCGGACCCAAATCCGACCTCATAGGTTGAGGTCGTGAGGAGGGGACGAAAGCCAGCGGAGCGCACTAGTGGTCCGAAGCCGGTGGCGAAGAGTAAGCCTTCGCCTATCGAGGCAAAGGCGGCCTTCGTACGGAGGCGTGTCTCCCGAACCTCGGCGGTCGTCATAGACCGGCCGATCGGTGAGGGTGTGACATTGACCTCCGTTATGAAGAGGGTCGCCAGCAGGGTCAATCTCGATCAAGATTCGGACCACGAGGACGACGAGGTCGGGCGGCATCCTCCTCGAGGTGGATGACGCCGCGGGGGCAGACACGCTGGTGGACAGCGTCAGGGCCGTCGTGGGGGTAGACGCACAGGTCAACCGACTCGAACGCCGTACCCCGGTCCTGCTTCTCTACGTACCGGAATGGTGCGAAGAGGCGGATATCGAAAGCGGCTTGACCCGCATCGGCCTCGCCCGTCGGGACTTCGCGAAGGACGGCTCTCCGGCCGTTTTCTTGCGGAGAAACCCGGGCGGGCGAGGCGGAATGGTCGCCCGGTTCGACACGACGTACTCGGCAGGTCTAAAGCTCGCCGAGGTTCGTTGTGTCGCAGTCGGGTGGACCAGATGCCGGGTCAGGTTGCTGGAGAAGAGCCGGCCAACCTGTTTCCGGTGCAGAAAGCAGGGCCACATGGCGGCGGCGGCGGCGAAGGTCGTCATTCCGGCACCAGAGGGGTCTTGCCCGGCCCCTCCAAAGGAGGATGAGACGATGGACGTGGCAGAGGACGGACGCCGGCCAGATGTTTCACCAACCTAATCAGTGAAAAAATGTGAGGGGAGGAGCGGTAGACATTAATCTACCGCTCTTCCCTTGATATTTAAAAGAAAAAATTTCTATTAATCTTTGTAAGGGATGGTGTGGCCGGGTATTGTCCGGTCACCCACCCCAGCGGAAAATTGTTTTTTGTTGTTTTATTTATTTCAATAAACGATGGCGACCCACTGCCCTAAGTACTGCTTAGCAGGTCTTCAGGGCAGTGGGTGTAAACGCCGATTAGGCGTGACGCCTCGATAGACTGGCCATGCCCAACTGGTTAAGAACACGCTCCCCGCGGCAATGATTTTTACCTATATGACACACTCCCCCCCAGCCAGAATGTGTCCTTTCTCGCTTGACGACCCGTCCGACGGACTGAAATCTTGCCCTGAGCCGTCGAAGCGGGAGACCCATGTTCGGCGACCACTTATTTCAATATATTCGTGGCTATCCCCGCGACAAGGAATTTCTGTTATCGCGGTGTTATTCAGTTATGAAGCAGTAGACAACTTGTAGCGTAACGAATTTATTTATATTATTATCAACAATAATATTTAATTAATGAGGGAAAGTGGTTATCTGCGGCGGTAGTCATATGTGGGATACGATAAATATAGTGTGTTGGTTGTCGGCTAGCGAGGAGGAAGTTTAGTTCTAGTCGTATGCGGTCTCCATCAACATCATAATTCTTGTTTCCATATTTTTTTTTATTCACAATAGAGTAGTCCACCAGAATCTACGGCCCGTGATCGGGTGTTGTAGGGCGATGGAATACATGTGTGCATCCGCACACATGAGTAATATCTAATCGGAAACTGAATACGTTTAAATTGAATTGGCACGTCTGTAGGTATAATAGGGATTCGTGGTATTAATATGTTTTCACCTCGGAACTTGCCATTTAAAATGCTGGCTTCGATAACGTTTTTCATTAATTTTTGAATGACAAATCACGTACCGTTGCACATTCGTGGCGGGTTCAAATTACGAAGCAAAATAATCGGAGATCCAACCTTCAATTGTAAATTATGCGGTGGCATGCCTGGCAAATCCAGTGAGTTCAAAAACTCTATTGGAAAATTTACAGCTTCGCTGGCATCGCAAACTGTATCCATAGATTTGTATGATACCAAGTACCCTGGCAACAACTGTTGTATCTTCAGATTTAAATCGTCAACGTCCACATTTTTTGCCGCTAAAATTGCTCTTTCCGCAAGCCACTCATGATTTATGTACTGTGTGTGTACATCAGGAAATATTTGTTCAATGAGAGCATCTTGCGAATTAATGATTATGCAGAAATCGGTGGGTAATTTTACGCATCCAGTTTTATCTATAGTAACTTTTCCATCGCCGATATCTAAGAGTTGTTTTGAGAATGTTTCAGCGGATGGATCTTGAAGTATTTGAACAAGCATATTTACTTTCAGCTGTACTTTTTCAACTTTACGCCACAATGACGATGATTTTAAGCAAGCGTTGATCTCATCAGCGTATGTTGAACGTGGAATGACGTGAAGTGTTTGTCTGAAATCACCTGAAAGGACTAACAGAGTGCCGTCAAATAGTTTGTCGTTGTTTTTAATATCTTTCAATGTCCTGTTCAACGCCTCAAGCGAATGCTTGTGTGCTATAGTACATTCATCCCAAATGATAATTTTACACTGTTTCAGCACTGTGGCCATGAACGATTGTTTTTTTATGTTGCACACTGCAAAAGAAGAACTCACCTTGTCCTGCTGAAACTGCGAGCATAATGCGGTCGTAAATGGTTCTTTGTTCCTCATTCGATAGTAGGACATTGCGAGTAACAATCGCCGCCATTTCTACAATGTTGTACTGCAGTTCACGATTTATTTCGGTGTTCATTAAATCAGATGCAGTTTGATTTGGCGAATTCATACCGAAATGATTGAGTGGTAAGTTGGCAATGATAATGCAAAGATCCTCAATAGCAATCAATGCTTCATTGTACATAGCGGAATGTTATCGTTAGATCGTTGCACCGTCTACGATGTTGATGCAATATATCATCAGTCATTGAATCTTTGTGATTATCCCGCAATATCTCTGCTCGGGTTGGGAAATATGTAGTCAACACTATAGCGAATAGTAGACGAATTTGTATTTTTGTACAGTTCAATGCTGCTTCAGTAAGCATACATTCCCACTGGTTGTCGTCTTCCACCAATCCGAGTGCAAGGCATGCATCTTTATACGTTGGATACTGTTGCCCATTCACATTACGTATATCTAGAAATGACAATGGGCCAGTAACATTAACCAACAACAGTCGAAGATAAAAGCACTCAGTTTGCCTTGGATTGACTGTAAATACTCGACCCAATGTGTTTGATTTGAATAAATTGAGACATGCATCAACTGGTGAGCCTTGCTTGCGGGGCATCCATTTTTTTGTTTGAGCACATGTGAAATAGCGTGGTACTTGTGAATATAGTAATTGTTAGGTATCGCGTACATTTCGTAGGCAATTGTGTTTGCTTATTGTCATTATCTGCCTGACGGGGAGAGTCAGTCCGTCGGCAGCGCGACTCAAGAACGGATATAAGTATAGACTTTATATACAATTACAAACCGCGAATACAGTCTACTTTGTGTATTTATTATATAAAATAAAATAAGCTTCGAAACACTATGCGCATTTATTATATATAATAATAGAAATAATCGCCGAAACATTGGTCCTTCACGCCGGATTACTAAGTTTGCGTTATTTATTAAAAATAAAAATCGGCACACGTACTTTATCGTAAAATAAATATCGTAGTTTCGTTGTGATCCGTTTTTTCTGTGTTCGTTTACACAATACTTTATCGTAAAATAAATATCGTAGTTGCGTTGTGATCCGTTCGTTCTGTGTTCGTTTACACAATACTTTATCGTAAAATATATATCGTAGTTGCGTTGTGATCCGTTTTTTCTGTGTTCGTTTACACAATACTTTATCGTAAAATAAATATCGTAGTTGCGTTGTGATCCGTTTTTTCTGTGTTCGTTTACACAATACTTTATCGTAAAATAAATGTCGTAGTTATGTTGTGATCCGTTCGTTCTGTGTTCGTTTACATAATACTTCGTTGTAAAAAAGGGTCGAATAAATTGAGTAAGACAGTGTATCATTTTTTATTATCGGTTACAAGTTACCCCGATAGTCGTACCGGAATTCAATCGTCAAATCAACAGTTAAAGTAATTAAAGGATTGAATATCAAATCGTAGTCGTTAGAGGTCAGAGAATCATTCCGTAAATATATATATATATATATATATATTTCCCCTTATTCGTAAATTCTAGACCTATTTCCTATAATTCACTTAGACGAATTCTCTTAAATTATATCGGTAAATTGTACTCGTATTAGTCGTATTGCGTAATTTAAGTAAAATCTATTTATGTAAATAAATATTCGATGCATTGTACGGAATTTCTGAAGTGTCTGCGTCAAGTTTACTTATACTTTAATTAATAATTACTTATCAAAAATGACAGACATCGTAGAAGTGTGCTCAAAGGGCAATTAACGCGTATTTTTAGCTACACCCAAGAAGCTCGCGACGAAATCGAAATTAATCAGATTAAAGTCCGAAAAGAACGCCTAAAAGAAATATTTGAATCGTATGAAGACGTGCAGGCATCGATAGAAGAAAACATCGGTATAACAGAAGAAGGAGAAAAATATCGTGCTGAAGTCGAAAAATTATATTACAAGACATTAGCAAATTGTAATAAATTAATCATAGAAGAATATCCGGAAAATATCAATAATATACGAGAAGGAAGAGACGCATTCAATAACAGCACTACGGGCAGCAATCCGATCGTATCTATAAATTCGTCATTCGGACCAGCCGTAAAATTGGCCGCGCTGAAAATACCGAAATTCACGTGTGCATATGCTGATTGGGCGTCGTTTAATGATATTTTCACAGCGCTGGTGCATAACAATGAAGCACTTACCGAAGTTCAAAAATTTTTTTATTTACGTTCATCACTCGGAGGGGAAGCCGAAAAAAGTTTGCAGTGTTTAGAGACTAGTGCTGAGAATTATAAAACGGCATGGCAAACTAAATAATAAACTAAATAATAAACTAAATAAACTTGATACAAAATCATACGCGAGCGCTTTATGATTTAGTACCCGTTACGTCCGATTCGTCCGCACAAGTACGGCAACTAATTGATACAGTGAATGGTCATATTAATGCACTCCAAATGCTAGGTGAGCAACCAAAGTTGTAGGGCTCATTGCTTATCCATCTAATAACTATAAAGTTAGACAAGGATAGTTTACGAGAATGGGAAACAATATCACCAAAAACCGAAATTTCCACTGTTGAAAAATTAATCGAATTTTTACAAAATAGATTTCTTGTATTGAAAGCAATCGAATCGTCGAATGGTTTAAACTCTAAACCAATTACAACAGGAAATTTATCAAACAAAAGGTGGCCTAATAAATCATCAGCATTATTATCTTATGAGATGAAATGTTATAACTGTGCAGGTCCTCACACTATATACCGTTGTCCGTCTTTTTTAGCTCTATCCGTAAATGATCGTTTTAAAAAGATTATCGAGCTAAAATAATGTAAAAACTGTCTACGTTTACATCCGAACATTAAGTGTCAATCGCGACGGTGTACTAAATGCTCGCGTCCACATAATAGTTTATTACATTTTACGAAAACGATTAACAATATATCGTCAAACACCGATAGTAATAACGCGATAAGTGATATTGATAATATATCAACTGAACCTAATGCAATACAACGGACATCGGTATCAATAAATGCGCATAGTGTTTCGAAGCTTATTTTATTTTATATAATAAATACACAAAGTGGACTGTATTCGCGGTTTTAAATTGTATATAAAGTCGACACTTATATCCGTTCTTGAATCGCGCTGCCGACGGACTGACTCTCCCCGCCAGGCAGATAATGGCAATCGGGAAAACACAATTGCCTACGAAATGTACGCGATATCTAACAATTATCATTCGTCAATAATATATATATTTTTACTTGACATTACTTATATACAAAACACTGGTTATAAGACATATTAGGTGAAATCCATATGTTATGGGTCAAGTGATTATTATATTATTTTCCTACTCGATTATAATACTTTTTCATGTATTTAGAATAAAATATTATAATACTAAAGAAAGATATTTAAATAAATATCTAAATAATCATGTATTTAACTATTGTTTATAATATATAATCTATATATATTTTTATTTTTATTTGTTATATTATTACTAGCTGAATACCAGTACGTTGCAAGGGGCAAATGTATATTTGTATATTTATATTTCTGCCACTGATGATTTTTATAATTTCGCGCGATATTTGGGAAAACGTATTGAATTAATTCGTGTTTGGTAGATGTCATATTACAAAAGTTTATTGGAAATGTAATACATTGTGTAGAATAGTCAATTGCCAACTTCCCATTCCCAATAACCAACATTTGTTTTGCGAAACGTTTGGTGAATGCATCATTTTGTAGTTGAACACGCATATTGGTTTTCAAAGTCAATTTGTTGACATATCGCCATAGAGCTGAAGATTTGAGACATGCATTAAGTTCATCAGCGGGAGTTGAACGTGGTATCACTGGCCGAGTTTGTCGAAAATCCCTTGACAAAGCAATGAGTGCTCCACCAAAAGGCTGTCTATTACCCCTCAAATCTTGCAGTGTACGATGAAGCGCTTCTAAAGCTTCTTTGTGAGCCATTGTACATTCATCCCATATGATAAGTTGACATGTTTGGATCTCAGTGGTTTGCAAATTAACGTCAGAATTGAAAAATAATGTTCAAACAAAAACGAAAAATTAAAAGAATGATATATTACTATTTAACGAAGATAGTGACAGTAATATAATAAATTTAGTTCCCTACAATGTAATTTTAATGCATTTATACGTATTTATTATTTTAGCACGCAGTTGTACTCTACATACTCCGATCAAAATAATTAAGGATAACTCTGAACCTTATATCATTTCAAAAAAAATCTAAGCTTCATATGAAATCAATGTATGTTGAAGATCCCACTGAACATTTAAATAATACAAAAACAATACCTTGTAGGTGTCTTATCATTGTTAGCTGTTTATTGACTTTATTATTAAATATTAAATATTAAATATTTTTCACATCTGCATTAAATTTGATGTATAATATGGCTGGAGAACATGTCGGTTATGGAGATATAGCCTAATCAACAAGTAATTCAAAATCTTTAAAATCTTAAAATACTTTTATTCTTGGACTTATTATTTTTTTGTAATGTTTATTCACAGTAACTCCAACAGTTTCTCAGAATACTTTGTCAACATCTATTACATATATTGGTGAATAAGGTACAAGTTGAAATTGCTATCTCGTTGGCGGTATGTGCCAAAAACACTCCCTATTATTGCGTCTATCTTTTCTACATTGATTTCCTTTACCCCTTCAATAATTACGCCAAGAAATCGGCTCCATTGCTATGATATTCCGTTTGCAGCTTTGATTATTCCTACCTCGATTCATATACTCCCGCTTTTTCAAGATCTTTCAATCAAAAATACCAAATTTAACAAGCCCAATTTTGTCGCCAACCAAATTTTTACCGAGTTTGTGGAGTCGAATTATTCCGAAGCATGGCTTGTCTTCACGGATGGCTCAGTATCGAGCAACTCCGCAGGCTTTTCTTATTACATTCCTAAATTAAATATAAAATTTTCCGATAACCTTCCCCACTACGCTTGCTCTTTTACCACCGAATGCTACGCTATTTTAAGTGCGCTCAATTTTATAAAATCAATAAATCATAAACAGTTTTTAATAGTATCAGACTCTCAATCAACTCTCAGCGCAATAAACTCTGTATCTTTCGCTTCTTCCTCTTCTCCTCTCACTTTTCTTATCAAAGCCACTTTGTTGGATCTTCGGTTACTAGATATTACGGTTGAGTTCTTATGGGTACCAAGCCACGTTGGTATTTCTGGCAATGAAATGGCGGACTATCTCGCTGGTAGCTCAAATAAAAACCTAAGGTGTTTAAAATTTAAATTCTTAAAATTCCCGCCACTGATTTTCTTTCCCCTTTCAGAGCTAAGCACGATCAAGCTTGGCAAAATAAATGGGCATCATCAGCTATAAATTTTGTTAAGTGGTATAGATATGTAACTCCGACGATCCCTTCTCAGATATGGTTCCTTAATTTACCTTTATCCAGACATCAAATTGTACAATTTTCTCGTCTCCGATTTGGACGTAACTTATTACCAGCGCATGCTTTCAAGTTATCCTTGAACCACTCCCCTTGTTGCACACATCACGATGACGAAGTTAAGTGTGATTTCAACCACATCATGTGGGACTGCCCGGCTCTCGTTTCTCCACGTAAGAAATTATCTCAATTTTTAGCTCTTAACCATATATCTCCAATAGAGTCTTATAACATTCTCAACTCGCATTCCACCCAAGTAATTCTAGCAATTCTAAAATTTATAAAGGCTGCTGGATATTCAATCTAACTTTATAATAATTGTAATTTACTATCGGTTGCTTTATATTATATTAGTTTAGTCACATATTTTTATTGTAGATAGTTTTTTTTCTCATCATTCATATATATTATCTTATTTATAGTATTTAGTTCATCTTAAGTCATTGTTGAGCTGTAATAACTGTTGTTGAAAGCTAAAAAAAAAAGGTACAAGTTCATATTCTAGAGATGAGTCAAATTTATCAAGAAATCAAAATGATATTTCTCAAATTATATATGAAATTCGGAGATGGGGGTGCTGTCGTTTCCACAGCACCTCCACCAAAAACAAAAAAAATCATAAAAAATAGGGTATTGCTGCACAAACGTTCAAATTCGGGCACAAACCAACTCAAACATAGCACAAACAAAGGCTCCTACTTTGAAATTAAAATCCCGAGGTGGGAGTGCCGGGGAAATGTATTTCTTTCCGTTCGCAGATCCATTACCTCGTTGTCCACGCATCGGTCTCGACGTCGTTTTCGATCCCGTCGTAGTACCGCGTAGTTAGGCAATACGTTCGTAAGCCTATCCACGATAACTGTGACGTTAGGAATCCGAAGTTATCGCGCGCATTCAAAAGTCACGTGTAAACATTTTCGACGGCGAGTATCGGGCTGACGAATAAAGAAGGGTGCTTCACACTCGTAGACCGACACCGATTCCAGGACACGTCAAATCGTTATTCGACGGAATGTCTGTGGGTACTGCGCCATCGTCGACTACTCGTGTCGTTCGTTTTTTTGAGAACGATTAGTTGGTTCCAGTTATTGAATTAGGAATAAAACAGTAGGGGTACTATGAAGTCTTTCAAAAAAGTCGCGTCCTCAATATATTTTTATAAACAGCGATAAATTATTCCATACTTCTAATAATATGTTGTCAACACCGCAATCTGTTTCTTCGTTATGTATTCGATGACGTTCCAATTCAACAACAAGTAATTCGAAGTGATACATTTCTTTTTGTGTAAATATTATTACGCATATAGACAACGGATAATTAGCGTCATTAAACACATTATACATTACCTGTTTTGCTTTTGCTATCACTATATCTTTCTTTAAATACAAAAACTTTTAAACAGAATGAAATTGTGAAAATCCAACGATAAAAAAAATTATGAAAAAAATAGGAAAAACCTAAAATGCAACAATGTAAATCAACGTATATAAATCTAGAAAGCAAAATGTAAAGAACAAATATGAATAAAGTAAATGAAGTATGAATCATAAAATATATGAATAAAGTATGAGTTTGGTATAAAAAAAAACTTTAAGATTAATAACGTGTCAAGGTTGGTTATTGAATGAGAGACAAATCCGTTGGTCCGCGAGGATAGTGATTCCAGTTCGCACGGAAACCATGGTGATTTGTTTGGTAACACGCGCGGCTGTGTTATCCGAACGAAATGCACATGCCTGACGATAGCGGAGAGTATGAGTGGGAAAAGGGCGGCGAGAGTTTCAACAAATTACAGGTTGTACGTATTTTTATGAAATTGTGACCAGTATAAATGCTTTTTTTTCACATAAACGGCAAAGTTTTTATATTAATTTTAAATATTTAAACATTAATAGTGATGTATTATTAAAAATATACACATATTAAATCTTTTGATAGTTTTTAATAATGGATTCGTTCTTAGAATCAGTATTAATATTGCATTCTAACATAAGCTTATTTCGTAGTAAGTAATGAAAAACGTGTGTGTATTTCTTCATTTCATGTAAATGATTAAATGAAATAAAAATCAATGATAAGAATTATTCATAGTAAAGGCAAACCAAACTTACGAAAGATCCTATTTAAGACTCTATATAAAAATGATTAACTCATACGAGTTATTTTATGTCTTTACTTAAACGTCATACGTCGTATGACGTATAGGTAGGAACGTATGACGTATAGTGTATAACGTAAAGTGAAAATAAAGACACGACTGTTATTGTTATACAATTATTTTAATTTTATATGTTAACAAGTCACATTATCAGGAGACGTAACGCTAAGTAGTGTTCGGTGGTGTGTAAAGTAGGATACATAAACAAGCGTTTGTACATTGGATACGGGTAAAATCCGTCACGAAAAAGTGTCCACCAAAAAGTGTCCATGAAAAGAGTTACCTAAATTAAGATTCCCACTGAACATAAAATGTCTCACTAAACTTGGACTCGTATGCGTTAATCATTTCTTTATACTTTAAATATAAACATTGAAAACACACACACACACACACACACACACACACACACACACACACACAAGGTAACGCTTTTCGTAGACACTTTTTGGTGGAAACTTTTTCGTGACGGTTTTTTATTTTAATATGCCAAAGTAAAGACATAAAATGTCAAAAAAAAAATTCGCACTATAAATGTGTAATTTCTTTGGGGTGGATCTTCACGGCACACTTCTTTTTTTTATTTCGTTCATCATTAGTCGAGAGAACAAATGATACAAATATTTAGACAATATACCGTCGTAAAATTTCCTCCAAACATTCAAAAAATTATTCATTGATATATAGAGTTTAGGTAAATTTTTTCTGAAAATTTATGATTAAATTTGTAATATTGTCTATCGACATTATCCTTTACATACCAAAAACATTATTTTTTTTTTTCAGTTAACTTGTATAACATTGCTACATATACCATAAATAAACCTAAAAACAACTGAAAGAATTTATTTCAACGTGGGTGGCGAGGAACCTTCCGTTCACAATTGTAAAAACAAAACAAAATTATTATGAACACCTTTTTATTAAATTTAAATATTTTTTATACGATATAAAAAAAATTGACTTAATAAAAACAAGGAAACTCATAATTGTAATAATATGCACACATCATTGTATTCACAGCTAACACAAATGTTATTAATGTGTTGATTTCTTTGTGTAAAATACCATATATAGCCATGTGACATTTTCTTTAAACAAAACATACTAACGCTTGGCCTTCTCGGAACACAGATTGTATTTTCAAATAATAATAAAAAATATAACGTATATGTTTGAACCTAAACAAATAACTGACACGGGCGAGAGATGCTGATCATCGGAATTGAAATTATAAATGAATCTTAAATATATGAATTCCACATGAACTTATAAAACAAAACTACGACGCAGAGGAGTAACCAATAAAGGGTCTGTCCGATCAAAGAATAGTCAGTTGATTCACATTAGAAATATAAAAGGAACAAATTGTAGGAACGCATTTTACGCGTAGAAAAAAGAGAGGAAACCCACATATGGTTGTAATAAACAGAAACATACATACACGTACATACTGTTTTCGTACGTTACGTACTATTAATTATTGTGTATTAATTAATTTAGGGTACATTCTACAAACGAACACAAATACTTAAAAATACAGGACAGAAAAAATATATTACATAAACTTTAAATAACACAATGAGAGGAACACAACAACAGCGCACATAATAACGTTGTGTCACCATATTAATATCTAGACAGTGTGTCCACATCTGAAACATGCCCTTTTTTTTTTATAAAAATAATACATTACTAAATATTATAACATAATTGATTTTAATTTATACTTAATACAGCATTTAACATTCTTAAAAACATTTTTCATAGTTAAAAATATTTATTAATTATACATAGTTTTTTAACCACACAGATTTTTTAGTTATTCTTCTATCTCTTTTATTTATATTTACATCCTCATGTTCACTGACATTTTCCTTTCTTTGTTTATTGCTATTATCAATTTTTATCTCTTCTCTCGATTTTGCAAATCTCAGCCATTTAGAATTTCTTTTTAATATGGTTCCATCAGATAGTTTTACTTTATAGCTTCTTGGTGTTTCAGCTTAGCCTAAATTCTCACACTCCATCCATATTGCCTTATATAGCACATACAAATATTTTGCATTACTTAATTCACTGTGATTTCTTTCTCTAGCAGTTTTATTATAATGATTTTCTTGTTTTTCCTTATTTTTCCTCATGTTACTCAATAACATATCCTTATCATAAATTTCAGGTTGCAGTAGTCCTATTTTTACTGGTATTTTAGTTTTTAATCTTCTATTTAACAATAATTGAGCTGGAGATAAGTTGATGCCTTCAAACGGGCTGTTCCTATATTCCAGTAAACTATATCATAAACTACTTTCATCATATCCAATTTTTTTAAACATTTTTTTAAAAATTCCCACTGATTTTTCAACCATTCCATTACTTTGACTATGACCTGGACTTATAAATGTACACCTAATATAATTCTCTAAACAAAATGTTTTAAAGTCTATTGAATTAAATGGCACATTATCTGATATGATTTCATTCGGTATACCAAACCTAGAGAACAGTTTTTTAAGCTATGTTATTACTGTATCTGCATTTTTCGAGTTTACCTTTATCGGCTCAAATCACTTTGAATAGTAATCTGTCACTATCAAATATGTATGACCAGCTATTTCAGCAAAATCTACCCCTAACTTTAGGTATGGATGTGTCACTAATTCATGAGACAGCAATGGTTCTTTAATATTACTTCTTTTATGTGTATTACAAGATTTGCATGATGAAACAAAATTTTTAATTTCATTGTGCATGAATGGCCAATATACTATTTGTTTTGCTTTAGCCACAGTTCTATCTATACCTAAATGATCTGAATGTAGTTTTGTCATAAATTCTTTTCTAAGGCCTTTAGGAACTATCACTTGATTATCATGAAAGATTAATTCATCACTAACTGTAATATGAATCTTTTCCTTTATATACTTCCCTATTTCTGAATTCAGCTTACAATCTTTTGTGTTAAAATTCCACCCATTTTGATACAACTCCATTAATTTAACTAGACTATTATCCTCTTTAGTTTTAATCTTTAATATCTTTTGTTTCTCTGGTGAGATAAGTAATGTTTTTTCTGGTGCTACTACTACAATTTCATGTACAATGTAAGTGCATTCAGTCTTCTCATCCACTTCCTCACCAATATATAACCTAGATAATGAATCCGCTAATAAATTTTTTTTCCCCGTCACAAACTGTAAATCAATATTGTATTTCAATAACCCTAATTTAAATCTTTGTAATCGTGCTGTTATATCATTAATCTCTTTTTTAAAAATTGTAATTAATGGTTTGTGATCAGTAAATATTTATATTTTATGACCATATATTAATTGATGAAATTCGTGACAAGCAAAATAGACAGCCAATAATTCTTTTTCAATTTGAGCATATCTTTTTTCTGTTTGACTCAAACTCCTTGACGTATAAGCAACTGGTTTTTTATTTTGTAAAAGGCAACACCCTAACCCATCCTTACTAGCATCACAATATATTACTATAGGTAGACATGAATCAAATAAACTCAACACTGGAGGATTGACCACACATTTTTTAAACGCCTCCCATGCTTCCTTTTGCTCACTGTCCCATTTCCAAATACTATTTTTACGTATCAATTCTCTTAGTGGTCCTGTTATACTTGCTAAATTGGGAATAAATTCTGTTAAATAACTTCCTAAGCCTAGTGCTTGTTGTACTTCTGATGAGTTTCTTGGTTCTCTCATTTTTATAACAGCCTCTGTTAATGTTGGATCTGGTAATACACCTGCTTCTGTAAATTGCATACCCACATATTTAACACTATTAGTCATAAACTGCATTTTTTCCATATTAAATTTAATTCCCCATTCTGTAACTCTCTTTACTACCTTATCTAATACTTTACTATGTTCTAATTCACTTTCTGTTGCTATTATTACATCATCAAAATAAACAGTTATTTCTTCTATACCTTCGAACACAACCATAGCCATTTTTTGAAACACCTCTGGGGCAGTAGCAATCCCAAAAGGCAATCTCAAAAATTTATATCGACCAAATGGCGTGATAAATGTACATAAATCAGCAGACTCTTCATCTAGATCAATATGGTAGAAGGCTTCCTTCATGTCAAGTACAGTAAAATACTTTTTCCCCACTAGCCTACTTTTTATGTCATCTCTTGTTGGAATATACGAGTGTTCTCTTTTTATAGCCTGATTTAAAAATTTGGGATCCAAGCAAATTCTTAATGTTCCATTCTTTTTTTCAGTTATTACTAAATTATTGACCCATTCTGTTAGTTTATCAACTTTTTGTATTATTTTATCTTTTTCCAATCTATTCAAGGTATATTTTAATTTTTCTTTTATTTTAAATGGTATTCTTCGGGGTGGTCTAACTACTGGTGTGACATTATCTTTTAATGTAATTTTATGTTTGAAAGGTAATTTACCAAGTCCTTCAAAAATATGTCTATTGTTTTGAATAAATTGGTTTTTTTTCTCATCTTGTATATTTACCACATCAATTCTCTGTATCAACTTTAATTGTACGCAAGTATTACGACCCAATATCAGTTTAATATTATTAAATCCATATCAATATATTATCCATCCACATCACACGGTATTTTTATTTTTCCTTTTACATCTAAAAGAAATCCACTGTTATGAACCCATGGTTATTTTTTAGTTTTATATTGTCAGTTATATAATTTAGTTTTAGCAGTTATATTATATTGTGAGAACGAGACACTGTCGAATAGCATACGCAGGCATTTTGCTGAAGTGGCGAATTCTTTCTTGTGTTGGACGACAGTGCCTCGTCCCCGGCATTCGTCCGGTCAGTGTTGTATGAACAGAGCATCAATCAGAACCTCCGTAGTATAATAATATTTTATAATATAAATTATTCTTTTTCTTCGCCGTGAATTTAATAAATATAGTTTGTGTTTAATTAATTTATTTGTTGATTATTTTTCTTTTTTTTATTTGTTTATTGTTGTGGAGACGTTCATAACATAAATTTTGGTGGCAGCGGTGGGATCCGTTGATTCCAGTCCAACAAATATATCGTAAAATTAAATCTATACTTTAAATTCACATTAACTAGCGAAGTGCCAAGTGCGAGAATTATTTTGTTTATTAAAATATTACTGATCCGGAATATCCAGAAAATCAAGCGGCAACTCAAAATCTCAAACAGAAAATCCAAGAAAAACGAAGTATTTCGAAGTTACATAATATAAATTTTATTTTATATTATACCATACGAAAAGACGTGTACAAGAAACGGACATCGTCAGCATTTTCGTGGGGCGTTGTCGAAATCTACCCGCACGCTCAGTCACAGTGACCGTCGTACGAACGCCGCCGTCATCAGAATAGTTGTCGAGCGCCGCCCGAAACACGACCGCAGTCGATTTCACACGACTGGTTTCGAGCGTGCCGCCGCCGAGAGCCGCCCAAATCTGACGTCATCACGGTAATACGCGCCGCCGTCTTAACAGCTATACGCGACGTCGTTATTCGGATCGAGTGTCAACACGCCGCCGCCTAGTCAATACGAAGCGCCGCCGTGTCGTTTTTATACATTTTTTGGAAACCCATTATATGTAATAGTGGTCCCCGCGCCAGCAGTTTCGGGGCTTGCGAACTTCAATAAAAATAATACGAGCAGTCGAAGAGGATTGTGTCGTCGTATTTCAGCATCCTGAGCATCAGTACCGAGCAACCCGAGCATCAGCACCGAGCATCCCGAGCATCCCGAGCATCAGCACCGAGCATCCCGAGCATCCCGAGCATCAGCACCGAGCATCCCGAGCATCCCGAGCATCAGCACCGAGCAGTATGAACGGTATTTTCCAGCTCACGGTGTAAGTGGAAAATAAATACACACTCCGTAATTATTAATAATAATTTCGTCAATTGTCAGTTTTTTTTGTTTTTGTAATATTATAATTTTGTTTTTGTATTACATTTACATCTAGTGATATAAAATAACTGTTAATAAGTAGGATTTATTAACTATAGTTAATGAGTGAGAAAAAGGAAGGTGACTCATATAGGCAGTCCCTTGATTTAGACGAGTCCTCAGAAAATCCGATAGAAGTTCCTAATCCTGCTCCTCGAGTAAGTCTACCCGTACGTTTTTGAAATCCAGAAAATCCGAATTCAGAACGTCCTATACACGATATTACCCCTGATTCAGTTTTAGTAAGATCTGATATCCTATTAGGGCATACAACAGACCTAGTACAGAACGTCTCAGTTACCATAGGAGAAGTAGATAGTGTTCTAGCTACTGTGGAAAGCCAAATTAGTAGAAATATCTTAGATCAAACTATACGCGAAGAAAGTATTATGGCAGAAGAAAATCAGACAAATGCTACATCGCGAAATCTTGAATTAATATCAGAAGGACTGAGTCAAGCAGATCAGAACATCCGAAATAATTTTCAAAATGGGTTATCAGAAAGACAAAGCTCTACATCAAATTATCGAAATAATTTAAGTCAAGAATTTAGTGGTGAAACTATAGGGATGGAAGCTGCTTTGAAACTACTACCGAACTCATTCAGTGGCGACAGACAAGAAGATACAGAAATATTCCTAGAAAAATGCGAATTTGCATTAGAATGCGCTCATGAATCAGTGAAAACCCGTTTACTTAAAGGTATCCAAGTACGACTTACAGGAAAAGCTTGTCAAGCAGTAAAATTTAAAACTATCACAAATTGGAATAAATTAAGAGAATCATTGAAATCAGCATTGGAACCACAGAGAACTACAACATATTTATTTTCAAAGTTGTACGCTTCTAAACAAAAATCTGGAGAAGACATTATGAGTTATTCGAACTTGTTCGAAGATAGACAGAAGATACAGTCTATCATCTAAAAGGCATTAATGACCAGTTAGTGTCTACTCTGGGACGTACTTACTTAGACTTACAGTTAGATGAAAGAATTATTACTACAGAATTTCAGGTAGTACACGCAGAATTTCCAGTTCCTCATGATGGTATCCTTGGAACACCATTCATGATTACAAATGGGATCATTATGAATTACCAAACAAATGAGGTTATCATTCCAAATGAATCAGAAATCATGTTGCAACCTCGTGCAGAAAATCTTGTGGTAGTTTCAGCAGAAAATCATGTGGAGAATGATCAGATTCTCATTGAAAATCAGAATATAACAGATTCGGTTATATGTGGAAATGTAGTCACTACAGTACGGAATAAAAGTGTTCTTGTTTCACTTATTAATCCGACAGAAGAAATTATTCGAATTCGAGTTCCCAACCTAAAGCAGCTCAGTTATGAAAAGTTCCACGAAGCTTCAATATATTCTGTACAAGTACGAAATCAGACGGAAAATCCTGCTAGCAGTAGTCGAATTTCACGACTACATGAAGCTCTCTCCGTATGGAACATCTTAATCGCGAAGAACGAAATTCATTGGAAGAAATCTGTAGCGATTACTCTGATATCTTCTTTCTAGAAGGAGATGCAATCACGGCTACGACAGCCGTAGCACATGAAATCAGAACCTCAGAAATAGTAGTACCGATTCATCAGAAACCATATCGATTACCACCCAGACATCGTCAGGAAATCACGGAACAAATGGAGGCCCTCGAACGGGAAGGTGTAATTGCACCAAGTGATTCACCTTGGAATGCTCCACTCCTTGTTGTACCAAAGAAACCGGATGTTCATGGTAACATTAAGTATCGCGTCTGCGTGGACTTTCGTCGTCTTAACGAAGTCACGGTAGGGGATGCTTTCCCCCTACCGAATATTGTGGATATACCTGACCAATTGGGAAGATCCAAATATTACAGTACATTGGATTTAGCACATGGTTATCATCAGGTTCCTATGAATCCTGCGGATCAAGAAAAAACTGCCTTTTCTACAGACAAAAGGCATTTTGAATTTTTACGCATGCCATTCGGATTGAAAGGAGCACCAGGAACTTTCCAAAGATTAATGAACAAAGTTCTTGTTGGTCTCAATGGATTAAAGGCTTTTGTGTACTTAGATGATATTATAATCTACGCAAAAGACCTCTCGGATCATTCACAGAAACTCAAGGAAATTTTTCAGAGACTCAGACAATACAAGCTCAAGCTTCAACCTCTGAAATGCGAATTTCTTCGGAAGGAAGTCACGTACTTAGGTTATCGAATTACAGATGAAGGAGTCAAACCGGATCCTCAGAAAATCGAATGTGTCCAGAAGTTTCCAGTTCCCAAGAACGTTAAAGAAATCAAATCCTTCCTGGGACTTTCAGGATATTATAGAAGATTCATCCAGAATTATGGGCAAATAGCAAAACCACTAACGGCGTTACTCAAGAAGGACGTTCCGTTCCGGTGGAGTGATGTGTGTCAACAATCATTTGAGAGATTGAAGAATTGTTTGACTCAAGCGCCTATTCTTCAATACCCGGATTTTACAAAGACCTTCAATCTGACTTGTGATGCAAGTAACTATGCTATCGGTTGTGTACTTTCTCAAGGGCCTATTGGTAAGGACTTACCAATAGCTTATGCATCTAGAACATTGAACAAAGCAGAGATAAATTATAACACTACAGAAAAGGAGCTCACAAGCATCGTGTGGGGAATCAAAGTTTTTAGACCGTATCTATTTGGTCAACAGTTCAATATTATAACTGACCATCGTGCGTTAGTTTGGCTGTTTAATTTGAAGGATCCTGGTTCCAGACTAACTCGTTGGCGTTTAAAACTAGAAGAGTATCAATATACAATTCACTATAAACCTGGATCAAGCAATACCAATGCCGACGCTCTGAGTAGAATTCACAGAGTCGTTACCAGATCGCAAAAACCTCCAGAACCTCCAGAATCTCCAGAACCTCCAGAATCTCCAGAACCTCCAGAATCTCCAGAACCTCCAGAATCTACAGAACCTCCAGAACATCCAGAACCTCATACTTTTACAGAATCTCCAGAACAGCTGCGTATTTCAGAATCTCCAGAACTTTCAGAACCTCAATATGTTTCAAAATCTCAGAATGTTGTAGAATTTCTAGATCAGCAGCAAAAAGCGCAATCTTCTCCGAATAAATCTAGCGATTATCAAAAATTTCTTCAAGCAGAGTCAGAGCTTACAGGGCCTACTTCAAATCTGGTAGAAATCTCAGGAGATTTATTTCAAGCAGAACCTGACGTTTCATTGTTTCATTGTGTCTCTGAAGATTTCAATATGAAGAAAGGAATAGCTTTGGAATTTCGTCGAAGATTTGGAAGATTGACAGAACTCCGTGATCAGAAAAGAATAATTACAGAAGTTGCAATGTTACAAGAAGATCATCGTTGGATCTTCTATGTTATTACCAAGAAATTCTTCTGGCAGAAACCTACGTATGAAAATCTTTTTACTAGCTTACAGAACCTCATGATATTATGTATGAAACAGAAAATCAAGAAACTCGCTTGTCCAAGGCTAAGCTGTGGATTAGATCGGCTCAAGTGGGAAGTTGTACGTAATATGTTACGCTATATTTTCCGAAACTCTCCAGTGTATATACAAGTATACACCCGAGATGAGTTGACGGATGATAACAAGCAGCAGATAATCCGTGAATTCCATGAGAACCCTCTAGGTGGACATCAAGGAATTGCACGAACTTATAATCGAATTTCTCAACAACATCAGTGGAAGGGAATGAGATTGCAGATCAAGCAATACATTAGGAAATGTCCTGTTTGTCAGAAAAACAAGGCTACTAACCAGACAATCAGAGAGCCTATGGTCATTACGTCTACTGCTACAAAACCATTTGAAAAAATTTTCATGGACATTGTTGGTCCTCTCCCTAAGTCTTATGCCGGTAATTCGTACATTCTAACATTGATTGATGATTTTTCAAAATTTGCATGGGCAACCGCAATAAAAGATCATGAAGCGAACACAGTATCACAGGCCTTTGTAACTCAGTTTGTATGTTTACATGGGCAACCGCAAGCACTAGTGACCGACTGCGGAACTGAATTTTTGAGTAAAGTTTTCAAAGAAGTTTGCAGATTACTAAAAATTTCAAAATCATCTACAACCCCATACCATCCACAGAGTAATGGTAGTTTGGAGCGTAGTCACAGAACTCTTGGAGAATATCTGCGAAACTTTGCCAGCAAAAATCCTCAGAATTGGGATGCATTCGTTCCATACGCAATGTATTGTCATAATTCTTCAGTACACTCAGCAACGGGATTTCAACCTCATGAAGTAGTATATGGGTATCCGCTTATAGTTCCGACGTCGTTTTCCCGAAATCCAGAACCTCAGTACAATTATCAAGACTACCAGTATGAGATGAAGCGCTTAATGCAAGAAACTCATCAGATGGTTACTGAACATCAGTCTAAGTCCAAACAAAAATCTAAGGAACGTTACGATCAGAAGGTTATTCCGTTAAATCTTGAAATTGGTGATAAAGTTATAGTACAAGAGAAAGCCAGTAAGGGTAAATTAGCACCGAAATGGCTAGGTCCATTTTCTGTTACAGAGCTTCATGAAGATTCTCATAATGTAACTATACTGAAACGGAACAAGCCTGTCCGAATTCATAAAAATCTTTTACGAAAATTTATCGAGTAAATCCGAATTCTTGTTACAGAATCTCAGCCATCATTATGTATGGAAAAGCAGAACCTCTCGATCAGAACATCAAAATTACATCTTTAAATCAGACATCAGGCATATACTTTGAAGCTATGGGTCCACTCAGAATATCATATAGCAATTGGAATTTAGTCACTTACCTCAATCTGACGACATATTATCAGAAGTACCAACTGCTCCAAGAATATTATGAACGGACAAGTAATGTATGCATTTCTCTGAAGACTCACGAAGACCGTGCTTTAACACAAGTGTGTACAAATTTCATACAGTCTACAACTCCATTCATACACGAAATTGAATCGAATTTCAAAACTGTTATAAGAATACTGGGACCGGGAAATACAAATTCAAAAACGCCTAAAAGATACTCTCGAGGGTTAATGAATATTGTCGGTAGATTAGCAAATGTTCTTTTCGGAGTTTGCTCTGATCAAGATGCTAATTTTTTTTATAGCAACATTGAAAGTTTATCACGTTCTGGCGACAAGATAGTTCATCTTGCGCACGAACAAGTTCGTATTGTTTCATCAGTTGTGAATGATGTAAATTCAACTATGTATGACCTAATAAATGAATCCCAGAATATCCGAGGTAACATAGAAGAATTAGAAACACATACACGCATGGCTCTAGTGACCATGAACTCTTTAGAAATCCAGAATATATTCCTTACGCATACTTCTATATTGACAATACTGTTGAACCAATTTTCATGGGAGACTCAGAACCTCCAAGCCATAGTCAATTCCGCTTTAAATGGGTTGATGCATACCAGTGTATTTCCTCCCTCAGAAATGATTCACGAACTAAAACAGATTCAACTTACCTTACCTTCAGCTTTGGAACTTCCAGTTACGGAATCTCATCTTGAAATTCCAGAACTTTTTAGAATATCTACGTTAAGCGTAATATACGCCAAAGAGATTCTTATATTTCTAACTCGCATTCCTCTAGTATCTAATTTACACTTTAATCTGTATCATTATATACCGCTTCCTATGTCGATTAATGGGAGTAACTTTGTACTTATTGAACCACAAAGTCAATACTTAGCTATAAGTACAAATAATGAATATCATGTTAGTATGTCAGAAACTCAGTATGATAAATGTAAAATATTGTTTTCATTCAAATTATGTGTTGATCCTGTACCAATAAATAAGCATAACGATCACAATAACTGTGAGGTATCTTTGTACAACAGTCCAGAATATCCGATAAGAAATTGTAATCTAAAGTATCTAAGTGTAAATACATCAATCTGGCATAAGTTAATATTGCGAAACTCATGGCTATTTTATTGTTCTACACAGTTAGTCACAATAACGTGTCATCAGGAATCTTATAAAATCCAGCTCACTGGAGTAGGAAAAATTACAATTCCCGATTATTGTGTAATCTATACGGAAACACAAGTACTAACTCCATCTAGAACATTTACTTCAGAAATTCGGAAAGATTTTGTTCCAGAAAATCCTAGGTTGAATACATTGAAATCGTGGTCCGAAATTACAGAAAATCGTGTGGTACAAGTTATTAGTAAGAATAAAAATATTTTGAGCTTTAATAAATTGGCCCAAGATGCACGCGAGTTGGATGAACTTGAAAAGTTATACAAAGATACTAGTAGCATTAAACCAGAACATCATTTCATGTTAGTATACATAATTATAGGTACTATAGTAATTATAAGTTTGTACTTGTTAATTAAGTATAAGTGTCAAATACCTAGATTGTACTTGCCAGAAATTGCAGAACCTCCGATTCAAAAGGACTTGCAGACCTTGCAAGGTACCTCAGAATTATTCAGGCCGTAAGGCCCCCATGTCTCATTTAAGTTGGGGGGTGTTATGAACCCATGGTTATTTTTTAGTTTTATATTGTCAGTTATATAATTTAGTTTTAGCAGTTATATTATATTGTGAGAACGAGACACTGTCAAATAGCATACGCAGGCATTTTGCTGAAGTGGCGAATTCTTTCTTGTGTTGGACGACAGTGCCTCGTCCCCGGCATTCGTCCGGTCAGTGTTGTATGAACAGAGCATCAATCAGAACCTCCGTAGTATAATAATATTTTATAATATAAATTATTCTTTTTCTTCGCCGTGAATTTAATAAATATAGTTTGTGTTTAATTAATTTATTTGTTGATTATTTTTCTTTTTTTTTATTTGTTTATTGTTGTGGAGACGTTCATAACACCACCAAACGCTTGAGCTTTTATGGTACAATCACTTATGTTTTTCTCATTTACTCTCAATTTACGTAACATCTTATGAGGTAAAATATTTAGATCTGCTCCTGAGTCTAATTTAAAATTAATCACCTCATTAATTATTATTACAACCTTTTTCCAATCCCCGTTATTTTTACTTGTTATAGTATCAATTAAAAACATCTCATCTATCTTACTGTATGTTTTAAAACTGCTAGCATTACTATTCTTACCCTTCTTGCATCCAATCTTGAAATGTCCTAGCAGTCCACATAACTTACACTGCTTGTTGAATGCTGGACACTCTCGAGCCTTATGCTTATACCCACACTTCTTACAATCGTACTTCTTTCTCTCATCTTTATCTTCATATTTACAGCTGGTTGATTGATGATATGTTGTTTTTGTTCTTTTGTCCAACTGGTCTTGCTTTTTCTTCTTATCTTCCATATTATTTCCATACTGTTCATTACATTTCATATGATCCACTGATCTTGCTCCATCTTTTCCGGTTAACATTATTTGGTTAATCATTGCCATTTCTGTTGCTCTGCAATGATCTATTATTTTATCAAGTGACAGGTCTGGTGTTCTTAATAACCTCTCCTGTAGTTTATGATCATTAACGCCAAGTACAATTCGGACTTTAAGTAAATTATCTTCCAATTCCCCAAACTCACATTTCTTTGCCATTTTCTTTAGTCCAATAAAGAACTTGTCAAACGATTCACCCTCAGCTTGACTTTGTTTAAAGAATTTGAATTGTTCGACTATTATGTTTTTCTTTGGTTCTGCATAGTTTTCAAGCTCCTTAAACAATATTTCGACTGTTTCACATTCAATTTTAAAAGCTTCAACGACCGAATAGGCTTCTTCATCAAGTCCACTTTTAAAATGTGCGACTATAACTTTTTCACTTTTCTTATTGTGTTCGTTTGCATCAATATAATTATAAAATTGTCTCTTGAAATTATGCAGTTCATTCACTAATGATACAGCAGTTCCAAAATTTAATTTTGGCAACCTCACCGTAGCAGACATTTTTTAGGTTATAATGACACTTACCGTGTATATTAATCGTAGATACAATATATGTTTTTTTAATTACACGCAAGAACTACTACCGACTGCGCCATGTTTTCGTACGTTACGTACTATTAATTATTGTGTATTAATTAATTTAGGGCACATTCTACAAACGAACATAAATACTTAAAAATACAGGACAGAAAAAATATATTACATAAACTTTAAATAACACAATGAGAGGAACACAACAACAGCGCACATAATAACGTTGTGTCACCATATTAATATCTAGACAGTGTGTCCACATCTGAAACACATACGTACACGAAAATTTACCCAAAATGAAAGGTCGTAACGCCGACTATACGCATATAGAGTCGACAAAACATCTATTGTCAATATCAATCGATCGGACTGTTACGTAGTCAGCATACTAAAGATATTATAATATACAAAATGTACACCCTAGAACACCCGATGATCTCTTCTCTTCGTCAGTGTGTGCTCACACTCCATCACGAACCAGTACTCAAGACCAATTCTGTGTTCCGCGGGACATAGTTTTGCGAGACAACGTAATTTGAGTATTGGTTTATTTTATTTTGTCGGTGAATTCGATTTGGAAGTGAAGTCACCGTTCCAATCGAATCCTTTTCTTTTTTTAATCGTTTTAATCTCTTTATGTGAACGTTCGTTTCTACAGATACCAGTTAGACATCGAGCACGAGCATAAGGTAAGAATATTTCTTATTTGACAATTTATTTCAGTGTATTGCTTTACATTTTCCAATTTCATTCTTTTTATGATTTTTTTCATATCTTTACGTAAAATATACATAAACGATTCTCGAATTCGTATAAAATACATCATGTCGCATATCAATCACAGGAATGGGATTAGGCATTGACTTCTTACGCACTAGTCTTTCTTCATCAAGTTGATTTTATACGTCGAGTTAAAATTCATGAATAAGAGGAGGTATAGCTGCAGTTAAAAATTTCGAATCTGGCTCCGAAAACCAAAAATGATATTTACATGGTTAATGACTCAATCCTATCGAATTTAGAATAGTGATTTAAAAATATGACCAATTGCCAAGCATATCAATTGTATCCATAGAACACAAACTTGCAAGAAATATTTCAAATGATGAAATAATCGACAAATTTGTCGCCAGGCTTAAAAGAATAAAAGAACGTTTTTAACGTTTTAAATTTACACTGTAAAAATTACTATTAATTATAAATTGTATTCTTAAAAAAAAAAAAAAAATAGTAAAAATAAAGTTAAAAAAAACAACCTTTAATTTTTTAATTAGTAATAAAGCACTCTTTCTATGTCTGCCAGAGAAAATACTGAGACTTACTACGCCACTGTGTATAAAATATTTAGACATATATCAATGTATAATACAATATACATTAAAAATGTTATGATGATGATAGTACTGTGTACTTAAAAATTTAGCGAATAAATATTATTGGTATTCACGTATGGACGCACGCATATATATATTTAGTATTATTAATATTTATTTTAGTGAACGTTATCGTTTTATTGTTATATATTATAATTATTATTGTGAGCGGTCAGCGTTGTCTAGCAACAACTTTAACGTCGTAAATCCACTGTAGCCATACGCACGTTTTATTCGTAAATACATATATAAGAGAATAAACATATATCTGTATTTTGTCTTATAAATAAATATATATAAATAATATTATATATTAATATATATATATATATTATTTTATGCAATCTAGCCCGTAAAATTACCATACGCAGATCCATAACTTATGTAAACTATTCAAGAACCTAAGGATATTTCCTTACATGTGTTTCCTAAACAGCAAAAGCTTTTTATCTTTTATCAAAAAATGAATTTTTCTATACTTATTGTACTAAAAAATATTTTTATTAAATGATTGAACTATTTGGCAATCCGGAAATATTTTCTTAAAAGACCCTCGAATATATTATTTATAAAAGAAGGTTTGATATTCGTAAATTATAATGTATATTATTGAAATGAACACAATGAATTTCGATTCCCAACAATTAAACCAGTGGTGATATGGCAATGCGTGCCTAATTATGTCTTTGAATTACAATGTAACACTGTGAGTTGTGAACAGATTTAAAATCGTCTAAGTATTCACGAATTAATCACTTGTGGCCACCGATATCCGCACAGATTATTCATACATATCGTACACATTTCTTTACTTTGGTATCGATTATGATTCTTTTATCCGTTGTGTATGATTACTATGGAATATTCATGTGAATTATTTGATGTCGCGACTCTATCAACACACACGATTCTGTTCACGACTACCATTACTGTGTTCTAACAATTGTCTGTAATAATAGTTTACAAATATTATTAAAATAAATGTGTTGAAAACCGATTTGTTGGTTATTATTATTGTTAAAAATATTTCAAAGTTAAAAATGAACGATGTACGTAAAAATAAATAATAGTTAAAAGCTTATAAAAACAATAAATTCTATAATAGTTACTATGCTACAGGGTCGACGTACTAATTTTGATTCGTAGACTTCGGAGGAAATACATTTTCGGACGCAATATCACTTCTAAAATTTATTAAAAAAAAGCTTCGCAGACTGCTTCGCTACGTCCGCGAGACTATAAGACATTCCATGACATTGCTTCGCATGCACCGTCGGCATGGAATACCTTTATGCACGCACACGTGTGAGGTCGCCAAAAAAATCTTACCGTCACGTAGCGTTCCTTCTGGACAATATCAAACGTATCGTGCGCGCCCAAATTTTTGCGACCTACGCATAGGGGTCTCGAATCTCGTTGTAATGATATAAACTATATACAGTGTACAACGTGTATTTTAGCAATATATACATCTTATAAGGAACTAGAGCTAGTACAAAACTTATTGTTTACAGTACAGACAGCAGTTTCATCGTTATTATTACGACTAGTCGTAGTGAGCAGCGGTCGATGGTGACTAAAGTACGAAACGTACGCTCTCGTCCGCACGTCACATACGTTTCGTGTAAACACATCGTCGATGCAAGTCAAGTTCCGCGTGGTCGAAACGTCGATTGAATTCGATAATTCGCAACCGAAGCACTCGCGCATAAATTGAAATAGTCGCTATTCTTCTTCCGACCGGAAATCCACGTTGAAATCTCAGCAGAGCACAATCGGTAGGTCGTATATTTTCAGCTCGTCGATAAACATGAAAAGACTCTTCAGTTTGATTAAGTACGGCAACAAGTAGTGTTCGAAGAGTTTTATGTTATCGTTCGTGCTCGTGCCGTTCGAAAGATAAGTAGCCAATAGCAGGACAAGCTGACCGTTAATTGTCGTCTCCGCTTTGCAGATATCTCCGATGTCGTTCGAGAGTACGTTTACTTCTTCCAAAACCGTCTTTTCTGTGTTGATTCGAATTAACGGATGACTCGAGCTGTTCAGAAAGTCCGCATCAGCGCAACATTCATAAATCGCGACACCGCCAGTCATATTTCCGTTATTTCGTTTATGTCGACTAATCAGCTTATACAATAGCAAATCGAAAGTGTCGCTATCGGCATTAGACAACCAAGTTTCCGACAGCGGAAATTTGGTAAAATTTGGTAAAACGAAATCTCAGACCACGTCGACCGAGTGTGCGCGTAAAGACTGAACGTTCAACGAAGCGAATGTGAGCGAGTAGACCGAACGAGAACGAGAACGATCAATGAAATGTCGACAATTGGCAGCGTGCATGCGCAAACGATGACGGGACAACCGTTCGAACTATGTTCGTATTTTCTTTATTGTAGGCGACAGATTCTTATGACTGTGGTAAAATTTAAAGTCGTTCGACGAATCCGTACGAACTGCACCGCGACAAAGCTATGTACACTAGTTGCTACTCGTACGCTTTCGAGTATTCGTGCACAATACACAGCTCATACGCTTCGCATTCGATTTCGCCAGTGGTCGAGGCATTCGTTGAAGAAACTGTTGATACATTAATATATATATATATATATATATATATATAACTAGCTGAATACCCGTGCGTTGCAAGGGGCAAATGTAGAATATTTCACGATGCACTATAACATATTCCAATAGTCAATCATTATGGGAAATATTATCCATATGAAAATCACGGATCCTTCAAATCCAGCACACATATTTGCAGCGATTGTCTCTAGGCTTTGTTGATAGTCATTGCAAAAGCAAAACGGACAGGAAACTGCAAACGTTTGAATTCAAATGGCATATTAGTTGGGATCATTGGAATGCGTGGCAACAGTACATCTTCTCCCTTGAATTTCCCATTCAAAATTATAGCTTCGATGAGATTGTTCATAATATTTTTCACCAAATGTCTTATACCGTTCTAAAGTCGTGATGGATTGATGTTTCGGAGAAGAATGATAGACACGCCAATTTTCAATGTTAGAATGTGCGGTAGCATACTTGGCAAATCGAGTGAGTTCAAGAATTACGTGGAGTAATTGAAAACTTCGTCTTGATTCATGACAGTATTAAAATAATATTATACAAATAACATCAAAGTTTTAATGTTATCAAAACGTAATAGTAAAATTTACTTTAAAATATTATAGCTTTGTTTTAAATCTAATATTATAAAAATATAAACATTACAAAATTGCTATCTGCGTAATTAGCGGATGCAGCGATAGAGGGGTTAGGGTGTTATATGATCGCGGAGTCTAGCCGCAGTGATTGTATCTGCTTGCAGGGATGATGTGTTATGGATTTCTTTAATGTTTTAGGATTTCCTGACGTACCATGGAATTTGGAGAACAGATATTTATAGTCTTATGAAGCAGCCCTGGACTAGACTAAGACAGCTTTCAACCACCGCTCCCCAAAGGGGAATAGCGTAGGTACAGATACTTCTAACGACAACAGAGAAGTCTTGTCGCAGATAACACGTCTTTGTTGTTGAAGGGGTTGAGTTTGATAAAGGCTCCGAAAGCTTAAGTTGGATAACTTTGTGAAGCAGGCCACCAGACCTGGTCGAATGCCAGTTGGACGTCGACGAGGACCATTGTGGTATAGCGCCTCTTTTTAAGACTGTAGGCAATATGTTAAGTAACCTTGAGAAGTTGCTATTAGGTTAGTAGAACTAAAATTGTAGAAATTTGAAAGTATTTTATAAATGTGAAAACAGATTTAAATTTGTTGATTTGTCTTCTAAGGATCGATCGAGGCATTTTTCTTTATTACCACAGGTTGAAATACAATCATTGTTTAAAAGTTAATTTTTAATGATAAATAACAGAGCTATACAAAAAAAAATTGAAAAATTCAAAACAATTTTCAGAATTGAAATTCGACTTCTTAAAGTTTCACAATTTTATCCCGCTATTAGGTTGATTTTTACGTTAGTGTAACGTCCTCTTAATATGTTTACATAAGACATTGACTATCAATGCAATTTTAAAAACAACTGAAACCTACACAATAATGAATATATATTTTTCATGTATGAGTACACCAAATTTTAATAGCAAATCCGGGTTTTATTCACACCCAAATGGTCAGAATACATACCTCGAATCTATTATTAGCACGAGGTGCTATTCAAGGATCAGGACAGAGATCACTTTAGTCGGGAGTAAGTCCCTGACCGAGACGACAGTTAACAAAGTGCCAACCAAGACAAGGGACCCTGAGATTCCGAACAGCATATATACGTCGATACGTACCCACTGGCGCGGTTTGTCAGATGGCTTAACCATCTTGAGCGAAACTCAGTTCATAATAATGTAACCCAGACGAGCTTAGCTCGATCTATGTCCATACAGTCAAGTGGTGGTGCTCTTGACGAGACTTTAGCTATACGCGTACTACTATTCTTGCTCAAGTCATTAGTTGGACATGTCTCGGGCGACCTTTACCTCAGATGCTATACCGTTTTAAGGCAGTTTTTACTGACACCAGATATCAGTTGCTCAGACTCTTATACTCCCGCAGTGCCTGCAAGCGAGTAAGATCGGAGACTAAACTCTGAGACTATGGGGCCCTGCTTGGATGTCGAGATCCGCAGTTATCTCACCCACCCAAATGGTTCTGAATCAGGCATCTCCGATGGGATTACCACGTCCATAAAACGCTAAGGTAATTCGGTCGAGTGTTCAGAAAAATAATTTGTCAAATTTTGATGTTAAATTTCAATGTTAAATTGATAATGATAATCGGTAATGAAAACTATATAATTTTATTGCCAATATTTTCAATTATTCTAGTTTTTGATAAAATAATTGTATAATCATTGTTATTTCCAGTCCATAATGAAATAAATAATATCCTTCTATTCATTAATACATTTAATCCATATAGACATGCGAACGTCTCGGTCCGTTTGGACGAGGTTCGTGTTACGGCTCCGTGTTTTCAGACGAGGGTCGCCAATCCATTATCGAGGCTCGTAAGCCGGAGTCCAAAGGATTTTTCTTATTAGGGGGAAAAATGATCAAAATAAATGAAATACAAGGGTGTTTATTCCTTTGCTGCACCGGCCACATACATATTTACAAACACAAAACAAATCAATGATACACATATCACCCGGTGTTCGCACAGAGGCGTGAACACATCCGTCCGGTGAATACCGCCATAGGCGATCTTCGCCCTGGTGGACGAAATTAGGGACGACTACTTCATTTCGTCTGTTTGTCTTGTGACCGGACAAATGATATTAAATTTGAGAGGAAACAGATGAAAAAAAACGCAAATAACTTATAGACGTGTTGTTACCGCCAAGCGACGGAAAATATAATTTGTACGAGGACGGGTGACTCTGCTTTCCAATTTTACAAATAACGTTAGACGTACACGGAAGTTGACGTGAAGTGAACACTATAACTTATAATTAATTATTACCTAGACGAATATCGATACAAATATGTCTAAAAATATGCATATGCACAAACGGGCATATGTCCGTAGTAACCACTTGTGACAACAAGGAACTCCAAACGTTACCGTGTCTGCTAGCTTCTCGGCAACGTAGACGGATTGGTTGGTATGGCGTTCACGAACCAGATGGCAACTGAAGAAGACGTTTTCAAGACGGCTCGGAACAAAATGTAGAACGTTGGCACAGCAACGGCGTAACACACATGCACACGCTGCAACGTCAAGCCACGCCAACGGCAGCTCAACAACGACGACGGCGGCGACACAACACCAGAAAAGACATCGGGTTTTAGAGACGACGAGAGGGCGGGAGGGAGGCAAGTTCGCGAAGTTTCTACACCTGCACCGCGGCCAAACGGACAATTTCCCATTTCGTTCGGCGCGAACGTGCGGACATTTGATTATTTGACTTGCGAGAACACGTGTATTTCTCAACAGACGAAATACAACAGACAGAAAAAAACGTTCTCTACCTAAGCGTAGAGAAAACATTAAAAATACATTATCGCCTTTTCGCCGCTATTGGGCTTGGTGATTTCCACCGTACCATTGAAATTGACGACGGGGGCCCTCATTAAAATTGATTGTTACAGACAACATATTTGTTTGCAGTATTCGATAGATATCAGCTCTCATACGACTTTCAATATCATAATTTATATCAACACACGCTTTTGTGACCTAACGCGTGTTATCAAATAAACTGATGTATAAACTAAAAACATTAATTGCTTAGATATGAAAAATATTTTTAATTTTTAATTTATTTTCGAATATGTTAATAATGCATTTTTCTAAATGACTTGAATTCATCAAAAAATATAAAAACACAATATCATTGACAAATATATAGAACATTTGATTACAAAAATATCAAAAAAATGGTCAAAAAAAAAATCAAGTTAAGAGAAAAAAAAATTGAAAAAAGTTGGTCTCCAAAAAAAACCCTTTGATAAAATCTAGTGAAAATGTTTTCGCTAAATATCAAAGTATAATATATATTTCTCTTAAAGAAAACTACATTGACTTCATTCTCAAATTTTATTTTTCAATACAAGACATATTGATGTAATTAAAGAAAAAAATTATGATAATTATGATCAAACAAAAATGAAATTTAGTATCTATTTCTGAAATGCTTGTTTTATGATTATGATACTCATTGATTTGTGTTGACTATCTATCACTATCCTTTATTATGTGTTTACATATTATTGACATTTTCAATGAGATATGTTGCATTTTTAAATTTTTTTTTGATATTGAAATTCATTAAAAATTGTCTGCGTAGTTTCCTAAATATTATCGAACATGTACCAATTTATAATTAAAATAACACCATCATAAAATTATAATTATTTTCAATAAATTCTAGACTGTATGTCGCAGGAATATTATTTTATTTAGTGTAACATCTAAGCTATTGTGGTTTTGCATAAACGGATTCACAAAACAATAACACAATACAAAAAATTGATTGTTAAAGGTAATAATCAGATGCTTCCACAAGTGTTGTTTATTCAGTTGTTGATTCAACGCACATTTTTGCAATAGATGTATTGAATTCTAATACAATTAATACGTCGCATTTTGTGTGAAACAATAGTACAAGTCATACGTGGTCTTTTGATTATTGCAAAAACAAGCAATTAATAGTGTTAGACTAAATGAAAATGATTAATTATAAAACCCAAATTATCATCTGTGCAGTTTTGTTGATTTCCATTCACGAATGTGTGTTTAGTGAACCTCGTATGTAATCATAATATATGTTTCTTACAAATTATTTAATCATATTATATATTTCTGTAATTAATATTATAATGTTATTTATTATATTATACGTTTCATGATTTATTATCAATATTCTAATAATAAGTACAAATTTTCAGTTAATTGCTGTAAGTATTCCGTTTAAGTGTCGAGAAAGACGTTTTCACAAGTCAGTTGATCGGTTTACTAATTATAGTTTAATAGTATACGAGTTTCTTTTATACACATTACACAATCTCAATTTTTTCCTATTGAAAAATACTAATTTAACTCAACTTTCCGTTTTTCGTCGCTATAGCTAACGTGGCAAAATGTATAATGGTTTTCTACGTGACTTACTTTGGCATATAATAATAGGAACAAAGATATTAGGTGCACTATTGAAATTTCTAGTTAATATGCTGCTATCAGTGTTACACTTTGACATTCTTATTGATGTCATTCGAGTATCGGTTTTGTGTATAAACTGTGTAAAGAAAATGCTCAATACGACATTCGATAAGTCAGCATATAATCTTGTCTTATTAAATTATCTCTACGTGTTTTGAAACTCCATTTATGGGAGGTATATAATATACGCCGTTAGTGAATATAAGAATTGAATGATTGTGAACTGTGCGAGAGGCGTTAGCAAGTGCCTCTAGCCAGTATTTTATTTGTATGACTTAAAAGATCGTTAACAGTTTGTAATCACTCTTCAGATAAATCGAGTTGTATGTATGAGTGAGAATTTGCTTCTACTATTTTGACTAAAATAATATACCTAATATCTAATACACTTGAAATATATTACAAACATACTTGAAAAAATATATATAAAATTCACCACTTTATTGTTTTTGAATAAAAAATAAAAGTTTATTCCTGTTTATACTTTGCTTACTTTATTAAAATCATTTTACATGACTAAATATAGTGTAGTTTTTGTAGAAATTGGAACAAAACTATTTATATTACGAAATGCTTATGAATTGTTCTGAATTTAATGTCTTATAAATGTGTTATTACTTAAGTATCATGGAAATGTGATATTATACGTTCAAATTAAACATAATTAACACTATTCTCAAAATTTAATGTACATTTCAGTTTCAAACCGAGGTAACTGCTTTATTAGAACTGAGATATTATTTTCACCTCGCAATGTTTTCACTAAATATTAAATAATTCTATTAAACTGGATTTTTTGACGTGGATATTTATTATTCTGTTGTTAATTAATTTAACGATAATACGAGTTTAAATATTTTATAAATATCAGTATTATTTTTCATGGGAATAATTATTGTATCTGCGATTACCAATTATAAAATTGATATGAATATATTAGACTACATTAATCGGAAATGTAGTATATGCAAATTGCATTGTATAAAAGTATTATAGTGTGCAGTTTTAATAAATATTAAACATACGAAATCAAATATTAAGTTGACTAACAACTAAATCGCAATATAGATTTAGGCATATGAAATTTTCATAATTAAACACATATACATTTTAGAAGAAATTTTAAATGTTGAAAGTAAGTATTCCAAACATGTTAGTTAAAGCAGAGAATATTTCCTTCGTTAGTCTTAAATAAAACTCCAAAACTCTGAAATTCTTCTGCAAGTTTAAAACTAAATATATATTAAAATATAATAAATATTATTTGCTTCGCATAATTAAAAAAAATTATTATTAATTATTGGTTTAAATAACAATTTTAACTTTCAAGAATGTAAAGGTAAGAATTCATAAAATTTTTGACTTTATAATACTAATGTTAAACACAAAACTGTCGAGAGTTAATCGTTGTAGAGTTTTTTTAACATATACATAGGAGAATAATTTGTTCTAAATATATTAATTATTATATTATAGAATATAAGTTTCTCTACGGAATATTTTTCATTTTAGTATATTTAATCGTTTATATTTTATTTTTGCATTTCCTCAATCGAAATCAATAATATAATTTACCTGAGAAGAAGAAGTATTTGAATTATGTAATGGTAAGTGCTTAAATTATAATATAAGTCAATGATGGAATGGAAATTTCGATGATCACATTACTATTCATATTTATCTAACAGGATATACAACGGCCACAGATTGTAAAACAACTATTTTTCTAAATAAGTGTAAGTGAGAATGGTATTGTATAAATTTTATAAACTATATTAATTATATTATACTTACTTAAATTATATTATACCACAATATTTGTAAGCATATTAAAATGTACAACCATAATCAAAAACAATGATGGCTATTTCTAATCAATTATATTGAATAAAACTTACAGTTAATTGTGAACTGTGAATTAAATTAATTTCAAGCAAGTCATTTTTAATGTTGAAATGGAATAAAATAGTAACATTTGACATTTAAAAAATAAAAATATTTCGCGACCCAATATCTGAGATTTTAGTTTAAAATTATTTTACAAAAATAATAATCATAGAGATGAACATATTTTTTTTTTTCTTCATGAACTTAACGTTCCATCCAGGATCATCACAGCTATAACAACATCTATCCATCATTCCTTGATTTCATCTTAAATCCTAATACTGTAATGATAGTGAAATATAATATATTCCTTCTCTAGATGCGATTATTTTTTCTACAATTATAAGTTTCGTTGTTACATTAATGACTTTCTGTTTAATTATACTTACTACAACGGTGTCGTCTGCATACGCCAACATAATTTCCCATTACTTATATAGGCCCTTCGATTATCATTTTGGTCCCTTATTATTTTTTCGAGAGCCATGTTAAATAATGCAGTAGAAAGATGTCCTTTTGTTGGAGACCAGATCTTACTCAATCAAGATCTGAGATAACTTTTATAAAGTGAACTCTGCATAATATTTTTTCATAGCATACTATTTTATTATGTTCTCATAAAATAATAATATTCCAAAAAATATCAGTGTCTTCCATTACATATGTATTTCTAAACTTTATATAACAATATATTTGTATGGAATCTACAAACATTAGATGCAGGTAATTTCTGAAGATTTCTGTAAGATTTTTACTTTATTTGTCTTAATCCGAAAATATAGTCTATTATGGTGTATTCTTCCATAAATTCACATTGATAACTCTATTTACTATCTTCATGATCATCTCAATGATGTTAGGATTTTATAGCATGAGTCCAGGAAGAAACTTCTTTATGGTTCCCTATATTAGTGAGATTTCTCTTTTTAAATATTAGGCATATATCTCTGGGTTTCTCATATAAATATAATGACATATTTGATGCTGCTTGCCTATATCGCATCACATTTTTTAAATAGTTCTGAAACTACGTTGTTCTCCATTGGAGCCTTATTGCTTTTGAGTTTCATAATTAAATTCTCGATTCATCATAATTCTGTAACACTATATCTATTCCTGCTGTATAGTTGTTTTATATGGTTCTATATCCCATTCGTTTATTGGCCGCTTAAGGGAGAAATCCAATATTTGTGTATTGTATTTTAACAATCTCAAATTAAAATGAGGTAGTGATCAAAATATATATCAAATTTTCTATACGTTTTACATTTATTGTGTATCCGCTACCTAATCGGATAATTAGTTTGAAGTAAATTTGATTATCTATCATCCAATCTGTAGATTTTAATGTATATCTTACCTAGAGAAATACGTATTGTATATAATATCTATTCACTATGCAGCGTTTTTCAGTTTGGTTTTTGTAACCAAATCTAATCCTAATATGTGTCTATTCATGCAATCTTTCCTACCTCTTTCATATCATCTACCATTATCTGCATACACACAAGAAAGACGCCTTATCAAAATATCTGGTAAATCTAACCACATACTACAAATGCTGGAAACTTAAAGCTAATCCCTCTAAAACCAAAATCATTCTTTTCCATTTTAATAATAAGAAAGCAAATCACGAACTACAAGTTAAATTTTGGAGACGAAGTCAAAGCTAAACAACAACCAAAATATTTAGGCATGATGTTAAATATAACGTTGACATATAATGAACATCTTATCAGACTAGATGCTAATATTAGAACTCATTGCAGCGTAATCGAAAAACTAGCTAGTTAATAATGAGGTGCTGATGCAAGTACATTATAAACAAATGTAAAATCACTTATTTATTCAGTAGCGGAGTACACCTTGTAGCATAAAAGTACACACGTTAAAAAAATAAACACAAAATATAATACTACAATGCACATAATAGAAGGAGTAACTATATCAACTCCTCTTAATTGTCTGCTAGTACATAGTAACATTGCCGCTTCAAGTTTTTGCAGAGAACAAGTTCTAATGCAAGAATGGAATAAATCCTCAAATAACCAGCACCTTCCAATCGACAATGATTTAAAAATAACTGTGAGTGAAACAAAACGATTCAAAAATTTATCTCGGAAACCAACATGAAAGACAGCTTAAGAAGATTGAAGATTTTTTCAGTTCTGGAAAACTTGGACATAAATACCAAATTGTACTGAGACTGGACTTCGGAATATCTTGACTAAACTAATCTAGTAATGAGCGCATGAATTAAACTACTAAGATTTTACTTAAATAAAAAACCGTGGTTGACACTCAACCACTCACGAACAGGCACGAAAGATGTGTCCATAATATGCACAAATGGTGAATATGAACCTCTGCAGTCTGCGAATGCGGATATCAATTACAAACAAAGTTCCATATTATTGCTCAATATCCTCTATACATATTCAAGAACACCATGCAAGAGATGCACATGACAAATCACGGAACCGTGGAAAGAATAAAGTATCTAGAACTATAAAAATACTTTCAAACGTGATACTAAATTGGATACTTAAGATATTATTGTTGAATATCAAAGTAATCAAAATATTTTAATAAAATAAAAATTATTTATGTATTTTTGACTAAAATATTTTATCAATTATTTAGTGTACAAACATTATAGAAACGAAAGTATGTTATTTTGTATTAAAAATAAATTAACGGAAATTTTTTATGTAAACACATATCTTGTAAAATCTTCTATAAGATTATGATACTCATATATTACACTTCAAAATGTTTTATATTTTATGTATAGTATATGATAAAAAAAATACGTTTATGAGCCACATAATACAAATTCTCAATACACATTACGTTTCCCTCATGACCAAGAATAAACTATCAAATCAAATTTTTTTAGAATACATATCAGTCTGCTGTACATATGATTATTGTGGTCAGAGTATTGGTCTACTCGTAATATGCTACAAAATGAATCGTTTCTCTTAGTGATACGATGATTTAATATATTTACATGCATATACTTAGAATAGTATTGGTTCATCTTCATCAAGTCCTTTAATTAATAAAACATATATACATTTCAAAATGGGTAGATTTTGTTGTATTTTATTTTTAATCAATGTTTTTGTATTTCATAGATTATTCAAGACAATACTTTGATTATATCAAGGAAAATAGTGTTTTAAGTATAAAATTACCTTATTACGAACATTAATATTATAAGTTTCCATAAATCGATTTTTACATTTGACTGATTTTTTTTTTTTTTTTTTTTTTTTTTTATTGAAACTTTGTTGTTTAACAATTTATTTCGACAATTATGAAAAGAAAGGTACAATTACAAATAATTACAAATTACAATTACAATTAAAATTAAAATTACAAATTACAAATAACAAGTAGATTTAAAACATAAAATGGGTAAGGTAAAATAATTTAAGATTACAAAGAAAATTTATTTAAATAGACAGACCAGCCTCGAGGATGAAAGATAATACTTTGGTTATGGCAATTTCGGAATTAATATTAAGAATGGAAGGGAGAGTTAAATGGATGTTCTGAGATATTAAAAAACTAAAAAGTAGTAGACGATTAGTGGATAAGGAAGGACAACTAAAGATAATATGGGAAAGGTCACATATCATTTCTTCTGGATGTTTGGTGCAGAAAGGGAATCATTTAATGAGAGTTTGTAGGAATGAGAAGGAAGTAAATAATGACCGATCCGAAGACGATTAAACTGGATTATAGATTTTCTAGATAGTTTGAGATTGTTGAACCAAGTTTTTACTAGAATATTGGGAACAACACTCTTATATTTCGAAGCAAAATTGGCCGGAAGATTGTTCCAATAGGAGGACCAAAGATAATTAATATGATGACGCAGAATGGGGAGAAAGTCAGAAGAGGGGATTTTACTAGGGGAAGGTAAAGAGATAGTTGAAGTAGACCTGGCCAAATTGTCAGCAATTTCATTGCCAGTGATACCTGAGTGACTGGGAGCCCAAAGAAATTTGATGATAAAGTTTGCTTGGTGGAGTGAAAAAAGAATATTTTTTATACGAATACAAGTGGTGAAAGACAGGAATTGAAGGGGTTACTAATTAGTGATTGGATGCAAGACATCGAATCAGAGACTATTAAAAAATTGTTAGGAGAGGGGAAGGAAGAAATTAATGTAAGAGCTTCAATTATAGCGTAGCATTCAGCAGAAAAGGATGAAGAAGAGGGGGGAAGATTGTTAGAAAAAGAAACGCATAAATCGGGAATGATAAATGAGTAACCAGCTGAAAGGGGGGATACAGATCCATCGGTATAAACTAAAATGAATAACGGAAAATTATCATCAATATAATCAAGAAAAAGATTATTAACCGTGGAGGGGGGAAGGGATTTTAAAAGATTAGAAGGAAGGCCTAGGAAACCGGGGTCTAAGGTGACAGATGGTATATACAGAAGAGATTCATAAGAGAGTTCGAAAAAAGGCAGTATAGGTGAGCTGTAGATATATTCAGAGAAAGAAGATAACGAATTAGCGGAAGGAGAAAGAATAGGAAGAGATTTTTTAACATAGCGCCAATTAAGAAAAAGAGAGAAAAAAATGTCAAAGATGGTAGAGCTGGAATTAGAAAAGGATTTTAAATGGAACTTTCCTGCTAGCCAACGGCATCTTATGTTGAATGGAGGACATACAGTTTCGACTTCAATAGCCGGAGAAGGGGTGGATCTCAAATATCCCATAATTATCCTAAGACAAGAAGATTGAAGTTTATTGAGTTTGTTCCAGTTAGAGAAAGACGCTGATCCAAAGAGGAAGCAACCGTAGTCCAGTTTTGAACGAATAATGGAAAAATATATTGAGAGTAAGGATGAAGGATGAGAACCCCACCAAGTACCAGCAACGGATCTAAGGAAGTTGGACCAGCGAGCAAGGAATTTCGAAAGAGAGGAAAAATGGGGAGCCCAGCGGAGTTTGGAATCAAGAGTTATACCAAGATATGTGACATCAGGGACAAAAGGAATGACGTTATTATCGAGGTAGACGCAATGTGGAAGGAGGTAACGGTGACGAGTAAAAATGATGGATTTGCATTTTTCGGAAGCAACTACGAAGAAAAAACGGTTTAGAGTCTTGTTAAGATCAACAAGTGCTAGGTTTAATGCCTCGATGGCAAGATTAAGAGATTTATTTGAAGAAAAGATTACAATATCATCAGCATAAATGAGAAGTTTGTGACCGCGTGCAGAGAGATGTTTTGCTATAAAGTTCATGTAAATATTGAAAAGGATAGGGCTGAGACAGCTCCCTTGAGGGAGACCGGTAAAAGTCGAGCGGATATTGTTGGAGCCAAAAGGAGAGGAGAAGTAGAGAGAACGGAAAGAGAAAAGGGAGCTAATTAAATTGCAAAAAGCAGAGGGTAAATCCAAAGAGGAAAGAAGGGAAATAAGTGTAGGAATATGAACAGAATCGAAGGCACTCCGGATGTCGATAAAAGTAGCAACCAAGAATTTTTTGTCGTTGAAGGAATGGTAAATATTTCCGGAGAAGACAGAGAGACATTCAAGTGTACCCCTACCTTTTCGAAAGGCAAATAAGCTGTCAGATAGAATAGCTTTTGATTCGAGCCACCAGTCTAGACGTGATTTGAGCATATGTTCGAAAACTTTACATAAAGCTGAGGATAAAGCAATTGGGCGAAAGGAAGTAGAGGAGTTAGATTTAGGTATAGGAATAACACGAAAGAAAGACCAAGATGAAGGAAGATGCTGGGTAATTAAAATCTCGTTAAAAATACAAAGTAGGACTACAAGTGCATTAGAGGGCAAGTTCTTGAGCATAAGAGGAGATATATTATCAGGTCCAGAAGCAGAAGAGCGACGTGAAGAAATAGCATACATTAGCTCTGGCATTGAAAAAGGATTAAGGAGCACATGAGGTTGAATGGGCTGTGGAGGGAAATGTAGGTAGACTTCAGCCCTCGAGGGAACGTAACAAGGAGCAACTTTTGAACAAAAAGCGTCAAACCAATCATCGTTGATTGGACGAGGCGAAGGGATAACACAATTTTTAAAACGTTTAGCAGTATGCCAGAGATGGTGAATAGAATTAGATGGGTTTAGGTTGGAACAAAAATTTTTCCAGGCGGTGTGTTTTTCTTTTTTTAAAATACGTGTTGTAGTAGCACATGCATTTTTGTAAGCAAGGAAGTCAGATATGGAACCAGAACGACGAAATAATTTAAAAAGGGATGACCTGTTTTTAACAGCATTAGTGCATGTAGAGCTCCACCATGGAGGAGAAGAAGGATAAGATTTAGTATTAAATTTTTTGGCAGGTATTGAGATATTAGAGGCTTGATTAATGATTTCAATAAAATGTGAATAAGAAATAGACGAGGATGGCGTGACCTGTAATGAAGTGATAGCTGTTTGGACATGGTTGGAAAATAGGGTCCAATCAGCTTTATTAAGGTTAAAAGATACGGAATTAGAGAAGGGAGATACAATAGTTTGGTGGGGACCAGAAGGATGAGTATTACGGGATAGATTAATGGTGATAAGGATAGGAATGTGGTCACTACCGTGAGGTTCATCAAGAGTGGACCAAGTAGTATTCCAAACTAAATCGGGAGATGAGAAAGTTAAGTCGATAGCAGAGTCGTTAGAACCCGGGCGTCCAATACGAGTATGGCTACCATTGTTTAAAATGCATAGTCCAAGAGAACTGATAGTATCATAAATATGGACACCGCGGGAGGAAGAAGATGATGAGCCCCAAGACGGGTGGAAGGAGTTAAAGTCGCCGCATAATAAGGAAGATGGAGACAACAAATTAAATAAGAGCTGCCATAAGTCCATAGGAATATGAGTATCACTAGGAATATAACAAGACCAAATGGATAGAGAAGGGAAGAATTGGATTTTAGTAATTCAATACCAACTATATTTACCTTCTTATCTATGAAACGGTTGAGTAAAGTAGGGTCAAGGTTAATCACTCTAGTTTTTAGGGATTTATGAACTGCGATAGCAGAACCAGCATAACCGTCATGACGGTCACATCTGAAAATGTTGAAATGTGGGATATTAAATACACGAGAAGGAAGCAACCATGTTTCAGAGATTGTCGCAACAGAACATTTGTTGTGAGCAAGTAATCCCTGTAAGGAAGCACTACGGGCAGAGAGACTTCTTACGTTCCACTGTAAAATATTTAGAGAGGAAGAAGAGTTATTCTTGTATAATAGAGGCATTGAAGAAGAGAAAAGAGAGAAAAAAGAAGAAAAAAAAAAAAAAAAAAAAAGAGAAGAGTACTTATAAGGTGGTATTGAATTTAGGAACAGAGAGAAGAGTATGTAAAGATGATTCAATTAAGTTTTGAAGAGATGAGAGAGTGAAAGAGGATAGTAATGCAGGAGCGTTTATAAGGGATTCAGATAATTTAAAGGACAAAGGGTGAACCCAGGAAAGATCGTTTGGATTATGTGCGAGCTGTTGAGAATTTTGAGAATAAGTATTAAGATAGCTACCATTGGGTAGAGAAAGTGGGGATTCAAAAGGAAGTGAAAAATGTTTTTGGTAAGTCGAGGGAGAGGGTTTAATTTTTTTTTTATTTTTTCCAGAGTTAAAGAAGTGATGCGTTGGGTTAAACTTAGGAAAATTTTCATGAGAATAGGAAGTCGGGGAAGATGGAATCACGGTAGACGAAGGTTGTCTGTTTACAATCTCAGAGTATTTAAAGGCAGAAGTGTGAAGATTATTTTTCTTAAAATCTAGAGCTTCGCGGTAGGAGATGTTTTCGGTTGCCATGATCTTTTTAATTTCACTTTGAAATGACCACTCCCGGCAGCTACGATCGGTGGCGAGATGAGGAAGGTTACAAAAAAGGCACTTCGGGTCCGTGGACTGAGACAAAGGGCAGACGTCAACTGAATGATTGTCACTACCACAATGACTGCATCTGGGGTTACTGCGGCAAAATTTTTGGGTATGGCCAAAACGAAGACAGCGGTTACATTGTACAGGAGACCTTATGCTAGGTTGAACGTCGAGGAGCATATTAAAAATTGAAATGTGGCTGGGAATTTTAGGAGCTAAGAATTTGAGCTCAACAATCCGTGTATGAATGATGGCGCCGTCTTTTTTTATTGAGATGCGTTTGAAGGCTTCTACTGGTATAGACGACTGTAGTCCTTCACGGAAGTCTTCTTCTGAGAGGGAGTTATCAATTTTAATAACACCAAATGAATAGATGAGTGTGGATGGAATAATAGCCGTAAAACCATGGCTATTTAAAATATTTGAGTTTAGGCAATGATTACCATTTGTGACGGAGTTGAACGTGATTTTGATTTTATTGACGCTAGCCGGTTTAATATTAGTAATGCCACTGAAGTTAGTTGAGAAAAATTTGGCCGCCTTGAGAGGGTGCCAATTGCCGAGATTTTTCCCCGGATCAATACATTCGACTAGAATAATCACGGGACCAGTATAGTCTGGTGAAAAAAGACGCAATGACGGATTAGTAGCATCGTTATTATTACGTTGATTGTGCGTGGTATTAATTGGGTTTGAAATAGAAGGCTGATTATCGCTTAATGGAGACGATCCGACGTCGGTAGTAATAGGACCGACGACATTGGTGTTGTTATCAGTTAACGAATCCATAGGAACGTTATCGGAATGCGATACGATATTATTATAATTGAATGCCGGTTCTGTCGAAATTAATGACGGCGGATTCAATATTATTTGCTGTAAGCTTGGTGAAATAGGACTAGGAGGCTTATAGTTAGACTTACGATTTTTTTTAGTGGTTTGAATGAGCCAATCGGGATCCGAGTTATGACCAGCGTTAAGATTAGCTTTCATTTTGGTAGTGTTGGACCTCTGTCCAGAGTGTGAGACGCCGCCCGAAGACGACGACATAATAGAATGATAGCAGGGCGAAATAGGTTTGAAGAAACGATAAGCGCGATACAGAATAAACACGTCCGAGCGCAACGATTGTCGGGACAAGAACTGACTGATATTTATATTATAATAATCAATCATGTATTAACATTATTAATTTTAATTTTATTTAGTAAAATATTATAATTTGTATTTACACAATTTTAAAACATTAGTAACCCACCAAAAAATATATACTACATATCTATTCCAAAAGAGAAGTATAAATATAAATTATATAAATATATAAATAAATATATATATATATATATATAAGACATATAAATATAAATGATATAAATAAACAAATAAATATATATATATTTAAATCAAATTTGAAGGAAAATGTTTTATCAGATTTTACATTCTAGATTTTCTTAACTGTTTTATTTTTTAAAAAATTCAATATTTTCAAAAAAAAAAAACCAGTCTTAAATGTATAACAAACATGAAATTGATCTGAGATATCGTATTATCATTTAGGTTTATTCTCACATGTTTCGTTATTTATCTATTTTCATGAGCCATCTATATAATAGTTATATATTTATTATATATTACTAGTAATTGTTTTCTGATTATAGTGATACAAAACATAGAAATAAAAATTTTGATATTAACATTTAACAAATAATAGGAACCGAAATAATTGATAACATAAAGTCAAATTTACAGGTCGTGCCTGTTCATTACAGGTACGACACGTACACAAGTTTATGGTTTAGACATAAATAGTATTCTATCAATCTTATCATCAATTTTATCAAAATTCATCATATTCATTCATAATAACAGTATACCAGCTTCCTCCTAAATCGTTTTTTTACATATTGATTTATAATTGTTTTTAAATTTAAAATAATATTTAACCGATAAATGTTTGTAAATTTTATTCAATCATGTTGTCTTCCACGTAATACAGGAATTTTGCTAATATTTACTTTATTTCTAGGCGACATCATCACTATAGAAGAATATTGTACATCGTTTCCAGGTAAATAAGTAGCTGAGTCAATGAAATAAATTACTTGATTATTAAAATATTTTTCGAGTTCAAAAAATACACGTTATTTGATTTTTATTGAATTATATTTTTATTTGACAACTATTAATTTTAAATACTCCTCAAAATGATTCTACTTTATTTTTTTGTACTTCTTTTGATAGAGCTGATTAAAAATGGAAAACATTTAGAAAATTATAAAATACAATCTTGTATTTTATAACAAAAAAAAATTCAATTTCAACACTAATTATATTCAGAGTTTTCTAACATTATTACAAATTGATTATTATTTAATTAATATTTTTATACAAATTTATTTTCTTGTTTTTGTTAAGATAATACGGAATGTATCGGTATGATTTTTTAAAAGCATTTGTGTAATGTAAAAAATTCATCTTTGCTCTACTCTGGGCAAAAGTATAGGATCACTTACTGTACAAAATATTAATCCGTTATCGAAATTTTCTTTAAATTATTTATTAAACTAAAATTAGAATAACAATAATATTAAACTAGTCTATCAAATATATATATATAATTGTAATTAGAAAAAACCAAAAAGTATTAAATTACTCATATTAATATTATATATATATATATGAAATACATATATTTATGTATAAACATTTTTAAAATTATTAATTATAAGTAAAGTAATTAATTTTATTTTAGTTTGAATGAGATTTGAATTACTTTCAATTCATTATCTACTATATAATTATAACATAAAAATACACAAAATAGTTTAATTATATAATGCTATATTTAATCCTATAATCTCTACAGCGAAAATAAAAAAACATTTTAAAATAAAAGGTAAAATATTGGTTTTATGAATAATTGTTGCAAAGGCTAAATATTTTAAAAAATAACATATTTTATATATATTATTAAGAATAATTCTGCTTAGAAATATCGATAACTCGAAATGTAATTAATAATTATCAAAATAAACAAATTAGAAATATCCAAATAATATATAAATAATAATAATATATCCAATATTATATTAAATATAATACTTGAAAGTAAAGTTATAATTATTCGAATAAAACTACAACCAACATAAAAAAAAATTAATATACATATATTATAAATTTATAGTTTAGTATAAATTTCCTATTTGTAGGTCGTCAGTGTTTTACTAATCCGCATCCTTTGAATGAATAAACTTATCTTAAATATTAAAAAACATTTTTTTTCTACAAATTAAAACACCTCATTCCAATACAAAACATTGTTATAAATAAAAATATTTATGTGCATTGAAAACAGAATGTGATATTTTATTTTATATTCTTGAAATTCTCAACATATGAAATCTTAAAAGAATTTTTTTTATATCTTTAAAACATATTAGAAACTATCAATTATAACTTAAACAATGAAAAATATATAAAACTGTGTTTGATAATGCAAAGAATATTAGTTAAAATTATATAAATAATAAAAATGATTTCTGTACATGATTTTACAGCAGCAAATAATTAGCCGTATTCATAAAGAAAATTACTTGCTTATACTCGCTAAATATAAAGGAAATCTTTCTGCTTATATTCGTAATAATTTTAAGCAGAACTTTATACTTGTAGAGTACAAGCATATTTTAATACTCATATAAAAGTAAATAAATATATATAAACTTGACTTTTTACTTTAAATAAAAAACAAATCCTTCTAAAAAATTGAGTTAGCTCAGTAGAAAACTCACCTCAGTAGTAAAATGTTATTTTATCCGATTTTCATCGTGATGGCTGATGTTGTGCATGTGAGGGGTGTTAAATATTATAGCTCCTCTTACCTACACTTGTTCATGATTTTAAAGATTTGTAGCGTTTTGAAGAAAGAAATGTACAGTGGCTGGAAGACAGATTTTTAGGTACGAATAAAGAAATTCGGGGTGTTGCCTTGTCATCTGTCCATAGAATGAACGTTTTTTTACGTTATCGCAGTGATCCTGGTTATCAAAAAGGTATCGGTTCTGAACTTGGTGCTAATCAAGCTACGATATCTCGGACTGTAAATGCAGTAGTTGACAGCATAATTACTTATACAAATGAATGGATAAAATTTCCAACTACAAACAGTGAAGTAACAGAGGCAAAACAGTTATGGCAAAGAAAGTATATGTTTCCGACAGCTATTGGTGTAATCGATTGCTCCTACAAAAGGATACTGAACCGAAACTCTGTGGAGATGAGTACATTAATGGAGTAGGTAAGCCTACTTTGAATGTTCAAACCACTTGTGATGCCAAAGTCTATAGATGTCACTAGTGTTGACGTTAATTGACGGAATTAAAAGAATTTAGGCTATGCTATGATACTTGATGATAGCGAATATGGAATAGAGTCATGCTTCATGACTCCATTTGAAAACCCTACTCTTGGTGCTGAGGTAAATTATAATAAGCTTTTGAAAAAAGAGAGTTATAGTTGAACGATGTTTTGGCCAACTGAAACGTCGGTTTTCTATCTTACACTATGTTTGTCGCGTGAAATTGGAATATGTTCCAAAAATAATAGTTACCTGTATCGTGCTCCATAACATCGCTAAAATCTTGGCCATTCCTGACTTCGAACCAGCTAAAGGGGCATCAGAAGAAAATCATCAAAAAGAATAATATCATTTTGATAACAACAATTTTGATCATTGTTATCAATTTGATAACAATTTGAGAACATTAATATTGAACTACGTTTACGCCATCAAGGACAAGAAATCAGAAGAAACTTGAGTATTATAAAAAATAATTTTGATTGGAATATTTATTTAGAATTTAATAAGTATTATGAATTCAAAATTTTGGCTAATGGAATACAATTCTGTCTGAAAAAATAAACATTTTAAACTAATTTGTTCAGGTTTTGTTGAATTTGTTATAAGCTGAAGTATGTTTTATTTCCATCACTAAAACATTTTGATGTAAATTCCTTTATAATTTCCATCCTCTTTTTATAGTATTCTTGTTGCACTACACTCGTGCGGTACTGCTCTAACAGAACTAAACCTTGGAGTTATTTTGTAGTCAGTGCTCTAGTTTCACTTGTTTCATATTACTCTGTCACTAATTTCTTTTTTGGTGTCAACAAGTTTTGTAGTGGTTCAACATCAATGACACCACTACATGATTGCTCAGAAGATATTCTCTTTGCAGTTGGTTCACTCCTTCTTTGCTGAATATTTTTATTTTCATAACTACCAATCTGATTCGCCACGCCAATTCTTCCAGTAGTTGGATTGTTGTCACCTTCCATAGACTTTAGTAAACGCTTCTCTCAATCCAAAAATTTGATCGCTTTATTTTCAGTTTTTTCAAGTCCGTTTTTTTCTTCAACTATGTTTTTATATTGTTAATTTTTATGAATTATTATTGCAAACGTCAAATATTTTAAACAATAGCATATTTTTATATTCTTAATTAAAAATTATTCTGCTTCAAAATATCGATAACTCTTAAAGTAATCAAATATTAGATATATAGTTTTTGAAATATTTGATATTGATCAAAATATACAAATTAGAAGCATTCTTTGGTTTTCTTTAGAATTTTAAAATTTGTATGTGTAAGTCTAGGAAATCATATTAAAATGTGTATATGTGCAACTTGCAAAGTCATTTAAATCATTATATCCTAAAGTATAGTTATTAATTATAGTAGAGTATAGCATTGTATAGCATAGTTATGATTTGAATAAAACGACCACAAAAAACAAATACATATATATATATATATTAATTTTTAGTTTAGTAAGCATTTGATAGATGTTGGTTTTTGGTGTGCTGGAAATACGTGTCCTTTGAATGAATAAACTTATTTTAATTATTCAAAAACACTTAATTCCTTACCTAATTCAAATAAAGAACATAGTAATACATATTAATATTCAAGTAAATTGAAAACAAAATGTGATATTTTATTTTTTATTTATTTAAATACCAACGTATGATAAAAGAAAATACGTTAAAAGATATATCGCTAGACACGCGATTTTTAATGTATACAAAACATATTGTAAACTATTAATTATAAATTAAACAATGAAAAATGTATAAAACTGTGTTTGATAATGCAAAAAGTAATAATTAAATTTATATCAATTACGAAAATTCTGTACATGAATTCATAGCAGAAAATATTATTTCATTTTGGAAATTTATAATGGAGAGTTTAATTCATTTTCTGAAATATATTTCCAACAAATGTGACCCATTAACAGCACACTCGAGGTGTAAATATGAATTTTATGTTATTAGGAAAAATTACAAAAAAAAATGATAGTAATGTGAATAACCTTATTTGAAAATCAGTTACAAAATAACTGATATTCAAGGATTATACGTTTTTTGTGTAATTATTAGGATACTATATTCAGACAAAATTTCCTTTACCTCTTCTAACAATTTTTAGTCTAACATTTCGAAATGTTGACAATGTCAAATTTAAATTCTATATTGTTCTTATAATTTAAAGATTAATCATGTCATATTTTTTTTATTTCGACCCTTCTGTTTGATTGATATGTCAATAACTAGAATACGATTGACATATGACATAATATTATAAATTATGAATGTTTAAGATAATTTGGAAATCAGCGAACAAAGACAGGCTTATAATCACGCATTAAAAAATATGAGTATGTATAGCTAGTTTTATAAAACATATAGGAATTTATACTGTATATACGTTATTATAGTTGATTTATTGAAATAGGATTCATATTCTCGTGTTCTTTATTATATGATTGTGACAAGATATATTCAGTAAACATATCAATTTATAACAAATAGTTCACACTTACGAAATACTACCAACCTTTTTTATGGAAATATGTTAATTAAACGAAAATTTTAACTTTTGTAAGAATTTGCATTGGTTATAAAAGCACTTCATCCCAAAAATAAATTTTATTATTTTCTAGCTATTCACCAGTTTCTATCAACTGATACAGGTAATGATTTTAAATAATTTAATTTTTGTAAATGTTTAAGAAAATAAGTAAATAAATAATATATAAAATCTATACTGTTAAATTGAATGTCGTTTTTATATTTCAAAAATGTTTTCATTCCTTTTGAAGTTTTACATTTAACTTTAAATAAAAAAAATTATATAATTGTCACTAGTCAGCATGCCTTGTACAAAAAAAAAGTTTTTATATAAAAAACAGAAAAATTTATTTAGTTTATTCAAAAAAAAAAAATGTAAATTTTTATCAGTTTATTATTATTAACAATCAACTTTTATGAAAATAACCGAGTTACAGAATATGCAAGAGGCTACTTCATACATATGAATGATTATGTAATGCTTACAGGTATTTTGAAATCTCCATATTAATAATAGATGGTTAATTTCACATAGTAAATTACTCTGCTAATGTAAATTAACACAGCGAAGGCGCTAATCCAATAAGGATTGGACATATTAATTTCCGATTTATTACATTTTCAGATATCACATTACCATGTTTTTCATGGTGTGAGATGATAGGTAATGTCTAATACGAAGTTAATATTTAAAACAATATTTTTTTTAGCAAATTATTATGCGCATAGTAATTTGTAATTGGCTTTGTTATGGTACATTGTTTTTGAATACAAAAGCTGTTTATTTCAATTTTTTTTCCTAATTCCCTTGTAATATCGGTTTGTCTAACTAAAAATTATATATAAATCATATAGAAAGTGAAACAAAATTATATTTAGATTATCGAATCCTATTAAACAGTTCTTGAATTAATGTTTACTAAATATTCTTATGTTAATATTAAACCACATTGTAAATATGATAAAACACGATCAAATATAATATAATTACTACTATGTTTATAATTTAATGTAAATTTCATTTTTTTTATAGAGATATTATTTCCGCCTCGCAGCGTATTCATTAATTAAAGAACAATTGTAATTTATCGTATTTTTTAGGGGGTTTAATTATTATTCCGTTGTTACTTATTTTTAAATCGTGCGACTACCAATTATAGTAGATATGTGATAAATCTACCATTTTATTCGTATTAGATACTTCATATTGATCGTAATGTATTGTATTTAAATAATCAATTTATGATTCGCTGTCTCGATTCGCATAAATAACTTAGATTTCATTACGTCGAAATGGAAAACAATACTTTATATAAATTCATGTATTATTAAATATATTTGCATATATACAATGTATGCATACTACTCTATATAAAAACTAATGTTTTGTGTAGTTTTAATAAAAAGTACAAATACAATATTAATTATTATTAATGCCTAACGAATTAATAGTATTACAAAACTTATTACATACAATTATTATAGCAGAATTGTATACATTTTACATGGAATACAAAAGATTAATGGCCCAAAATGTTACTTTGAAAATAATATTTTTTCGTTTTTTCAAAAAGTGTAAAAATTATTTTTCGAATTGAAAACGAATTATTTATTAAAATATATAGTAAATAAAATGGGCCTAATATGATAAAAAAAATATATTATCAATTATTGAAGTAAATGAATTTTTTTTTTTAAGAATGTAGTGGTAAGTAAGATTTTTAATAGTTTTTGACTTTAAAATACAAATAATTAATACAATAATTATCTAGAGTTGATATTGGTTGGCATTTTATTAGATATAATTTTTCAAAAACACAATTATCGTTATAAATGTATTAATGTTTACTTCATAGAGTACACATTTTAATAATAAGTAATTTATATATTAATTAAGGAATAGTTTTTATTTTAATATGATATATGATTTAACATGATCGTTTACATTTTACAATCGTATTTACTTAATCAAAACGGTTGATATAATTTATGCGTGTAGAAGAACTACAACTATTATGTGATAGTAAGTGTTTCAATTATAGCAAAAAATCAATGATATGATAAAATTTAATTGTTATTATTTTTTTATTTTTAAACATAATAACCTTCTAGGATATACAAGTATTACGTATAGGGTTTGCAAAGAACATATTTTTAATAATAAATGTAAGTAAATGATTAAGTCGTATAAATCTAATCAAATTTTTTACCATAACCTTTGAAAACACAAAATGTACTGCTATAAAATCAAAGTAAAAGACAATGGTAGAATAGATTATGAAAAGAATTAATTCAAAATAATTAAGTTGATTAGTTATTATCAACCACAATTAAAAAATAATAATAAATATAATACATTTTCAAAAAGTTATATATAAAGATAAAATAAAAAACAATATATATATATATTAGGCTGGTCCTTATTTTTGAACTTTCGAATTTTCGATCTAGGACCCCCCCATTTTTTTCATTACATAATAACAATAATTTGGACTAAATTTGATCGCCTTGTCTCACCCCCTTCCCGTGCCGCACAAGGGTTGAAAAATTGCCAAAGTAGGTATTTTTTTGGTTTTTCAAATTTATTTAAAAATCTATAGTACTTATCATAATAATATATAGAATCATTATTGTAAAACTTAATCTTACCTATAAAAAATGCACTTACAATATTTTTCGTAAATCTATTATTTTCTAAGAAAAATAATTACATATTATATATTTCATTTATTGGGCAAAATTGATATTTTACGATTATTTAAATGTATTTCATGAACAGTTAAAATTAAGATAAAATATTTTGTAGAAAATCACAAAAATTTAATGTCCTAAAAATGTGTTTACAAGCAGCAATTTCATTAGATTAACTGTTTTATTGTTATAATCAGATTTATGTTATGAATTGTAATTTACAAATTAACGAAAAAGTAGTATCTATACGACTACATGACACTCAAATTTCCAAATGTTTTTCAGTTCTTGGTTTTATCATCCATTATCATACTTCAGTGGCGCACCCAAGGGGGTGGACTCCGGGTCCGGACCCCCCCCCCCTTGACCTGTATAATAGTTTTAAATTTATTGATGAAAATCCAAATTCTGATACAACGTTCATATTTTTCTGTCAAAATTTCATAATGTAGTTTTTTATGTTAGTTTTTTAGACCCCCCCCCCTTGAAAAAATCCTGGGTGCGATACTGTCATACTTTAAGTCACTAGTAAGACTTTTAACTGTTGCGTGGTGTTAAAATGAATTAAAACATGAAACGCTATTTATAACTTGTACTGATTCACTTTTTATTTTATTAATACTTGTCAAATATTATAATTTAATATTTTAGTAATGCATAGCACTTAAGGCCGGCGGAAATCTTTCACTATACGTGAGCCGATACGGAATAGAAAAATATAACTCGAGATATTCGTACCTTGTTTCTTATATTATCGTTACGACCGTTGTCACTACTATCGTCATTATTGTGGATGGTACGATACAGTAACTTTATATTTTAGATTTAAGATTAATGTCGTACGCTTATCTACAATTTTTCAGTTAATATGTTTGGTAATTATCTACTACTTATCGCTAAATGTTTGGACTTTTATATTGGCTGCTAAATTTACTATTTGAATTAGTTAGCATTTTATCGATGTTCATTCGGCGTTTAATAGCCTGAAGTGTATAGTGTGCTGCTTTAATTTGTGTAAAATTTGATTTGAATTTAGTATTTATTTTGTGTTTATTCTTATTCTTATATAATATATAATTGTATTAATAATGAAGCGACAATATATTTATTTGGTTGGTTTTACAAAAAATCAAATTTTGGGCAGCAAACTTCCATCATAAAGAGATTGTATGCGAGTATTATTTTATAACATGCGCTTTGTAAAAATGTCACTAGCCGAAAGTGCCAAGTTAGTAATCGATGAGTGTTTGATTTTTTGGAAAAAAGCTAGAATTCCACTTCAAGATGTATCGGACTCTGTAAAAAAATTAAAAAATTGTACGAAACATGGCGCAATCTTGAAAAGAGTAAGAATCGAGAGAGTGAAGTACATAAAAATAAAGTGAACAAATTCGAGGCAAATCTGGATGCTATATTCGATATTGGTCATCAGAACGCTTTAGAGTATATGACAATCGTAGAAGACAAGGAATTTTTAATTTCTCAAAGAAAACCAGGGCGTCCTGGTTGTATGCTTGGTGTAGATATGAGATTTTATAATACAGAAAAAAGAAAAAATGAAAGAATGGAAAGAGAAGTTGCAAAAAAACAGAAATATGAATCTGAACTTTCAAAATATACTCTAGGTAATTACTAAATATTATACTTATTACAATATTTATTTTATTATTATAATTTTATTTTTATACAACATTTTAGTTCAAAAAACAATTTTTTCAAGTTCAGAAGAGTCAGAAAATGAAAAGAGTGACTTTGAAGAACATCTTCAGTCTTGCGTGTACCTGCAACGCGTTAAGTTGTATAGTGCGTAAAGTCCACGCGTTATCGTAATCGTGCTTTTAAAAGTGTTCGTTCTATTACTTGTCTCAAATTAAATTTGGTATTGATTTGCGTCCGTCCTTCGGGCTTAAAACTGCATGCTTGACCCCGGTGGGGATGGAGGCGAGATTCCTCCAAAAAAACTAAAGGCTCAGTTCTCACGAGGGAAGATTGGGTCTTCCGAAGATGACTTCAAAATCGTTGGTAAGAATAACAAAATAATAAGCGATCCAGCAGTCAAATCTCCTACGTCTCTTAAACCTATAAAACCCAAAGCTTCTACTAATAAGTTACTCAATGAGGATTCCATTATCCCGAGTGAACTTCCTCTTTTGATGATATTCCAATGGACTGCAACCACTCGTCTAACAACACAGAATTATCGTCAAAACCCGCAAGTGCATTTAAAAATAACATTACAACAAATCACAATCATAGTTTATCGGTCGACGATAACCTTACTCGCTTTCCAATCAATTACGCGGGTACACCTCATATCTTAATTGAATCTAACAATGACTCGGGTAATTTAACCAACATGCACCCAGTAAAGGTAGAGAAAATTTTAACCAGAATTATTAAAGGTATTCATATTATCAAATCAATTGGACGCGGGAAAATCAGAATCACTCTTGATAATATCTCAAATGCTAACGATTGTCTATCTTCGCGCAAACTTGCTGAGTATGGGTACAAGGCTACCATCCCGTCAACTCTAATATACAGTTTTGGCATTATTCATCTGGACACTTCGATCACAGAAGAGGATTTTTGGGACGGCATCGAACCTGACACAAACGTGACCTCGTTTAGACGTATTTCTGTTTTCAAAAATGGTGTTCATACACCTACACGTATTATTGAATTAAAATTCAAATCCCCCGTGCTTCCTAATCAAATCACCATTTTCAAAGTAATATTTACAATTTCGCCAAGTATTAGATCTCCTGTACAATGCAAAAATTGTCAACGTTTCGGTCACACAGCAAAATTCTGTCGGAGTAAAGCAAGGTGCAGTCACTGTGGAGTTATGGAACACTCAGAATTTAATTGTCCGTCCGCCGATTTATCTCCGGTATGTTTTTACTGTAAGCTTGGACACAAAGCAACTGACAGATCCTGCAGTCAATGGATTTTTCAAAAAGACATTAAGAAAATCATGGCTTTTAACAATGTTTCCTATGCTGACGCAGTTATACTAAAAAAAAAAATATTGTTAACTTAGCTCACAGTTTTTCAGAAATAATTTCCAAAAAACCAGCTGAACCGAATGTGAGTTTGAAACGTAAGGAGCCAAGCACAAGTCCTGTTATACACTCCCCAGCTAGTTTTCCTAGCCTTCTAGCTTCTCATAGACCCCGCCGTTCCAAAGAAAGAAAACGTTCTTCTACCCCGCCTCCTTTATTTAACTACCCACGTCTTCCATCTAATCCGGCACCAAATACCCCCAATGGTTCGTTTCTCAACTTCGTTTTGGAGAACAAAGAACCCAGAGATACCGGCTACCCCGATCTGTCTTGGGTTCCCAAATTAGCCGATGAAATTTCACATACAATACATAAATCTGGTCACAGTTCAACACCACCATCTGATCTCTATACATTAATAGTGTCGTCATTAATGAACGCCTTATCATCTCCTCGAACTGAGGAGGATGATACCTGGTGACTGAATTTGGCTTGCCGTTTTCTATGCTTAGAATTTTACAATGGAATGTTCGTAGTATTCACGCCCGACAGGCAGACCTGCTCTACGTATTAGATTCTCAAAATTGTTCTATCGCACTTATCACTGAGACATGGCTTTTACCTAATCGCTCCTTCAAAATTCCGGGTTACCACTTGATCAGACATGATCGCGTGGATGGTTATGGTGGATCCGCAATCGCAATCAAACATCAAATCAAGTTTAGAACAGTCACTTTAGAACAGAATCTTTTAATTCAATTAAAAAAATTAGATATAAATTTAGTTGGAGTCGAAATCTTATCTTCTCAATCTTTACATTTGTGGTCTTTATACATACCTCCGCATTCACATATCTCAACCAACATCCTGGACAGTATTCTTATTGCTGTTAACTCGACAAATGTTATAATTGCCGGGGACTTCAACTCTCACCACCCAGCCTGGGGTTCTTCCTTCGCTAATTTTAGAGGCAATACTTTGTACTCGTGTTTAACAGCTCATAACTTATGTATCCTAAATAATGGTAATTTTACCCGAATTAATCGCCCTCCACATAGTCCTACCACCGTAGATGTGTCACTCTCTTCTCCTAACCTCCAGTGGACATCCTGTTGGGTTACATTAGACGACCCTCATGGTAGCGATCATGTACCAATTATTATTTCAATTCCTAATGACAACAGATGTCCTAACCTCAATAGTTCCAAGTATATTAACATTAATGTCAACTCTATTAATTGGCCAATATTTTCGTCAATTATGTCCAGTGAAATATCGTGTATATCTCAGGATTTAACAGATATTGAGAAATATGATAAATTCATTGAAATATTGTATAATGCAGCCATAGCCAGTTTACCTTCGACAAAAATAAAATCACATAATTTCACTACTTCACCAATTTGGTGGTCTAGAGCTTGTACAGATGCTATTAAAGCTCGCAAAAATGCTTACAGGAAATATCGTCAAACAGGTTTATGTAAAGATTTTCTTAACTATCAACAGGTCTGCGCGAGCACTAAGCGTATGCTTAAGTCCCAAAAAAAACTTGCATGGCTAAATTTCTGTAATAACTTAAATCCGCACACTCAATTATCGAAATTCTGGAATACAGCAAAAAAATTTAAAAGCCTTCATCAACCTCCTACTTATCCTATAAATGAAGATTGGTTTGGCGGTTTCTGTTCGAAGGTATCTCCAGATTATGTCCCATCTTACAAAGAAGTTTTTCCCCAAATTCACACAACCAATACTCAAAATTCACTTGATGACCATATGCTTACGGCCTCTTTCACTCTACCTGAGCTTCGCGCAGCCATCTCCTCCAGGAAATTTCCGTCTCCTGGTCTAGACAATATATCACCTTTGTTGATTCAAAACCTCCCCTCTGAAATTTACCCAGTGTTACTTGACATTTTAAACAGTATCTGGCTAAAAGGTATGATACCTCCTAGTTGGAAAGAATTCCGCATTATCCCAATACCCAAAAATTATTCTAATAGTTCTTTTCGTCCTATAGCTTTATCATCAGCCTTATGTAAAATTGTTGAACACATTATAAAGAATAGGTTAGATTGGTGGTTGGAGTATAATAACTTTCTCCCAAACAACATCTTTGGTTTTCGCAGAGGCCTAGGAACTATGGAGTGTCTCTCAATATTTACTGGTCATGTTTATAAAGGTTTTTGTGAACGTAAATTTACTTTGGCACTGTTCCTTGATATTCAGGGTTCTTACGATTCGGTGCACATTCCCACTTTAATATCACAACTAGCTTTAATGCGAATTCCAACTAACTTTTGTAATTTTATTGCCAACCTTTTCCATGAAAGACATCTAAAAATATTTTCACCTTTTGGTTCTACTACTGATCGCCTAACCTACCGAGGACTACCACAAGGTAGCTGCTTGAGCCCTATCCTTTTTAATATTTATATTAGTCAGGTTTTTAAAATGTTCCTTTCTCCCAATGTCTCGATAATCGCTTATGCAGATGATCTATTAATCTTCACCTCTAATAAAGATCTTAACATAGGTAAAGATCATTTAAATTCTGCCCTATCCCTTTTAGATGACACACTTAACGACCTATTTTTCACTTTAGCTCCTCAAAAAAGTAAGTTCATGGTTTTTACCAGACGTAGGATAGACGAACGTACCTCTATAATACTACAGCGAGCAGAGATTCAAGCAGTCCCACAAAACAAATATTTAGGTCTTATACTTGATAGTAAACTCAGGTGGGTTCCGCACGTTAATTACTTAGCGCATTTTACCTACAAATGGAGTAACATTCTACGAGCTTTGTGCGATGTTAGATGGGGGTCTCATCCTTCTTCACTCTTGTTAATTTTTAAGTCTATAATACGTGCTAAGTTAGACTATGGCTCATTTCTATATGGATCGACATCTTATCTCCATTGGAAAAAATTAAATACTCTACAAGTAAGCTGTTTACGCTCTGCACTAGGCGTTTTGAGATCGTCCCCTTCAAGGGCTATCGAAGTGGAAGCAGCATGCCCCCCTTTAGAGATCAGAGCTCGTTGGTTAGCCGGTAAGTTTATACTAAAACACTATGCCTCCTCTGATGATAAAATCATTGACTTGTTCAACGAAATAGCTATAGCTTGGAGATATATACCAAAAACTCTTCCCATTCTCTCAAACACTATCCGGAGTTTAGCGTCTTTTAAAAACGTTATTCTTACCCACTCTCATAGGCTTTTTTTGTACTCAACCCCATTTGAAGCCTTAATTTTTCTCTTCGAGGTAATTATTTCTCCTTGTTTTGCAAACCTGTCACGTGAAAGTTTGGTTACTTTACCTTATCACTCTATGAATATTCGTTTTCAGGAGTTTTTAAAGTGCAACTTCCCAGGCTCACAACCGGTTTTTACCGACGGCTCAGTATCATCCTCTTCTGCGGGTTACGCATATACTTTTCAGAACCTTGGAATTTCGTCGTACAGCAACCTCCCCAACGTTTCGTCTAGTTTCACTGCCGAATGCTGGGCCATTATTCAGTCCCTTACATGCATTTGTCAACTTATTATTGGAGACTTTCTCATTGTTACAGACTCGATGTCCTGTCTATTAGCTCTTCAATCCTATCCATTAAACTCTCATGTTTCGCCTCTAATTCTCAAAATTAGAGTCCTTGCGTTTCATTTAATTTCATTAGGTTATCGAATTCGCTTTGTATGGGTTCCGGCCCATGTGGGAATACTTGGAAACGAGACTGCCGACAAATTGGCTAAACTCAGTGCATCAATTTCCATCCCGTCCGTTAGGAAGATCCCTGGCTCCGATGTCATTCCGTTCCTTAGGAAGCACGTGAAGTTGATATGGGACCACAACTGGTCTTCCCATCCACGGGACTATGCAAGGTGGTATAGGAATATCTCTCCTACCACTTTCCACCATCCTTGGTTTAGTTGTTGGGAACTATCAAGAGCACAAATTGTAATGTTTACCAGACTCCGTCTTGGACACAACCGGCTTCCTGCCCATGCCTTTCTTCTCGCAATAAATGATTCTCCACTGTGCACTCGTCATTCATACCCCGCAAAATGCGATTTAAAACATATAATTTTCTCATGTCCCTCCCTAACAATAAAAAGACAAGCCCTACTCAAAAATCTGAGAGATAACAATGTGTCCTCCGATAATATCTTTTCGATTTTAAGCTCTCCCTCCCCATTGGTGGTTAATTTAGTTCTTAATTTTATTGTAAATTCTGGTTTTCTGGTTTAATTTATATATTGCATGAAACATCTCTTTTTTGTTATTTAATCTTCTTTTTAATTTACTTTTAGTTTAGTTTTAGTTTTTATTTATGTTCTTTTTTTTTTTTTTTTTTTTTTTCACATATTACATAATCCAGTGTTAATTTAGCTTAATTGTCGATGTGTAATGTTGTAAAACAAATCTTCATTAATAAAAAAAAAAAAAAAAAAAGAACATCTTCCTGGTCCATCTGGAGTAAAAAGGGCCAGCAAATTAATAATGACGCCACGACTTTCAGGCGCACTTGACAAGTGTAAAGTGAGTGATCGTGATGCAGTTCACTTATTAACAGCGTTTCTCGATAGTTTGTCTCTAAACCCATCAGAATACATTATTAATCGAACATCAATAAAAGATTCACGGCAACGTTTTCGGAAAGAAAGTGTAAGGAAAATGCGGTCAGATTTTTTAAATTTAAAAGTTAATTTTGTTATTATACATTGGGATGGTAAATTACTGCCTGATTTGATTGGCCAAGAAAAAGTAGATCGCCTTCCGGTAATTGCAACAGCGCCTGATTTAGAACAACTTCTTGGAGTTCCACAACTGCCGTCTGGAACAGGAGTTGAAATTTCATCCGCCATATATGATAACCTCGAAAAATAGTCTTTACTGGACAAGGTTCAAGGATTTGTATTTGACACAACAGCTTCAAATACTGGGCGACTAAATGGGGCCTGTATTCTACTAGAGCAGCGGTTAGGTAGAGAAGTTTTATATTTAGCATGTCGTCATCATATTTTCGAATTGATTCTCCAAACTACAATAAATGAAGCGAAATTGCATGTGTCATTAGGACCAGATATCGCAATTTTCAAGCGATTTAAAAATGCGTGGAAAGAGATCAACACAGCAAATATTTCTATTTGTAATACAGACAAAAAATTAGAAACCATTTTATTACCAATACGTGAAAACATATTGTCCTTTTGTCTGAATAAAATCACGGAACATCAACCCAGAAAGGATTATAAAGAATTCATCGAACTAGTTATTATAACACTTGGAGGATCTCTACCTGATGGTATTAAAATTCGTATGCCTGGAGCATATCATCAAGCTCGGTGGATGGCAAAAGGCATTTATTGTTTAAAAATATTTTTGCTTCGATCTGAATTCAAATTAAATAAAGTAGAAGAAACTGCTTTAAGAAGAATTTGTGCGTTTATTATTAAAGTATATATTAAATTGTGGTGTATGGCTAGAAATGTTAGTGAAGCTCCTTTAAATGACGTATATTTCATAGGTGCATTATATGAATATAAAAATGACGACAAAATAATTGCAGAATTATGTTTATCAAAGTTTTTAAATCATTTGTGGTACTTAAATGAAGTGTGCATTGCATTTTCCATATTTGATGAAAGGATTTCACTAGATATTCGTAAAAAAACTGCGGCAAAACTAATTGAGTTTAAAAATGCATTAATGTCAACAGTGGAGGAAGAGTTTGGACCAAAAAAATTTCATTTGAAAATGGAAAACGTCAATGATTTTTTGAACAAAGGGTTTCCCACGAATTTCTTGAGTAAAAAATCATTAAATTTATTTAAGAGATTTAACATAAATCTAGAGTTTTTGAAAATAGACCCAATAGAATGAAGTAATAATATTACATACCAATCAGCAAAGAACTTAATTAATTCCTTACAAATTGTTAATGATACTGCCGAGAGGGGTGTAAAATTAATAGAAGAATTCAATGAAAAATTCACTAGAAATGAAAATCAAAAACAGTTTTTATTACAAGTAATATAACCTTAGATTTTTTATATAATTTATAATTTATTTTTTCCTTTTTTGTCTAGGTTATCCAAAAATACCGAAATATTTATCCTGGTCATACAAAAAAAATTATGGAAGCAAAATTTTTCTAAAATAATTACAAATAGTAAAATAATAAAGTAACATTGTAATAATAAAATTTGTATTTTATATTTATTGTAAAAAATATACTTCATCGTGAGTCATATTCATTCACGAGTCATTGAAATATTCAATTTTGACAAATAAATTAGATATTTAAATATTTTTCTTAGAAAAATAATAGATTTATGAAAAATACTATAAGAACATTTCTTATAGATAATATTGAGTTCTATAATTAAGATTCTATATATTTTCACGCTAAGTGCTATCAATTTTAAAGTAAATTAAAAAAACTATAAAACTACCCTATTCGCTAATTTTTCAACCCTCATGTGGCACGGGAAGGGGGTGAGTTAAGGTGATCAAATTTAGCCTAAATTACTTTTATATTGTAATGAAAAAAATAGGAGGGTCCTGAATCAAATATAAATATATTTTTTTTCCTCTCCTATAACTAAAGACCAGTCTTATATATATATATAACCCGGTTAAAAAATGATGCAATCGAAATTCTCCTAAAAATTAGGAATATTTATGATTTAACTTCTCTCTGTGATCAGCTATTCTGTATTATTTACTAAAATCGTTATTTGTGGTTTATAGCTAATTTATTGATTACCCATAATTAAAAAAAAAAATTCATTGTTATCTGGTCGATTAAATTTCTTTTTCTTTTATCTATTCGTATAACCATTATACTCTTCTTAATGATTTACTTGCCTTTTCTTCAAATATTCAAATATCCTGTATTTTGTTCTCGATTCATTTAATTCATCTATCATAATCTCAAATATATCATTGAACATTTTTTTCTTTGGGTAATTTATATATTTTTAACTAGAATAAATTTACAATTCCTTAGTATACAATAATTATAAAGATGGAGGTATGTAATTTTGAGTTAAATAGATATTAACGAATATTTATGTTAACACATATCTTGTATTCTAATTAATTTAATAACTAATTTATTTTTTATATCTGGCGATATTACGACATCTATAAAATAAATACAAATCAATAATCCAGGTCCATGTCGCCAGCACCTCCCATTTGAGTTAAAAGGCCAGAATGGTGCCAATCGTTAGTGCTTCGTTATTTTTGGACTTATTCAAAAATCCAAGTGGGGGGTGCCAGCCTCCCTTCATTTGAGATAAGAGGCCTGAGGGGTGCCATTCGTTAGTACTTGTTAGTGCACGAAAAATTTGACAAGCAAAATGTCGTTACTCGGTCTCATGCTCGAGTCGAGTGTGTGTACACGTCTTCATGTCGATTATAATATATTATGTTAGTAATTCTTAATAGTATCAGGTGGTTTCGAGAGTGGTGAAATATTGATACATGTGTAGAATATATTTTTTTATTTTAAGTTATATGTGAACGCACTGACAATTGTATTCATTAATACAGTTAATAAATTTTGTACATGAACGTATTGCTATATTATTTTATTATTTTTATTTATAATAAATATATTTTTTATGTGGTACCTAAAATGCTGTACAGTCATAGCTGATTATATTCGACGTTTGAAAAAACGTGTTTCTTATTTTCCAACCTAATTTATGGACCCCTGATTCGAGTAAAACCCATCACTCTGTGCGCTTGTATAGAGTCGCTTTTGCTGTGAAACATATTATAATATTACTAATATTACTAATTTTGTAGACCAGGTTTTTTTTGCAATAGCGTTAATAATATGCACCTGCCAAGATGATCTATTTATATTTATATTTTATTATGGTTTTTTTATATTTTCTCGTGGGTTTTGCCACGGTACCCACGCGTCAAAACACGCGGTCACCCGGTATTTTATTGTTTTCAAGTGTTCAATGATAGGACACAGCGTTTATATTTCGCCATCAGTTCTACATTTATATCAACGTGTGTCACAGACCAATATCATTATTATTATTTTTGTAGTATTAAAATATTATAATAATAAAACACATTTATTTTATAAATCATCTTTTGAAGTCACCTCACCTCACTGCGTTTAATCCGTCATACATTCAGGGGCGTATTTAAGGGGAGATTATGGGGGTTTAGCCCCACCCACAGACCTACTTTAGCCCCCCTCCCAATCGACTATTTCTCTATTTGTAATATATTACCTATAATATTATAATACTTAACACTTTTGGGGATTTAGGCTTTAGCCCACCTTGTATTACTCCTTTAAATACGCCCCTACATACATTGCCGGAAGAGTTAAAATCCGCAAGGCACTCTTCTTGACAATCACAAGTTACAATGCAAATAGTGAGGTAAGTGAACCTTATATATATTGCATCCAAGTTAATTTTTTCAACACAAGTACCATGATTCTCGTTCTCATGATCCCGGACGTCTCCTAGTTGTTAATAAAAGTAAATTACTTACCATATTTTTTTTTTCTTTAGCACCCCCAACTGAATTTTGAAATAGGTCAAAAAATAATGAAGCACTAACGAAAATTGTTAGTGCACTAACGTGCACTAACGAAGCACTAACGATTGACACCATTCTGGCCATTTTACTCAAATGGGGGGTGCTAGCATGTCGCTGGCACCCCCACTTGGATTTTTGAATAAGTCCAAAAATAATGAAGCACTAACGAAAATTGTTATTAATAGTTGTTAATTATAATTGTTATTAATAGTGGCGTATTTTCAAATCATTTTTTGGGAGAGGTTTCTATTTTTACTGGCTATATCGTAAATCACTTCATTAGTTTCAAAAGTTAGCTCTCGTTGAATTGATAATAGGGCAAGGCCATTAAGTCTTTTCTAAAACAAACAAAGAAGTTTTTATTGATTATTATTTAAACTTAATATAATTTATATATTTATTTGTTAAACGAATAGTGTATACGATTGAAGAACATACCTCAGACATTGAATTTCTGAGTAGGTTTTGATTTTTTTTAAAGTTTAGATAGAACGCTCTGCCATCGATGTTCAAACTGGCAAAATTGCAAGAATTTATAATAATTTAAATATGTTCGTGTAGAAATCACAAGAATCATAAGTGCTTCCATAGCAATTTTAGAATTTACGGGGATTGCGTTTATTTTTCGGATCCAAAGTGTTAACTCCGAAAGTAATACATCTTTATTATGATCCAAAATATCTACTTCTTAACGTTTAGCTAACTCATAATAATTTTCAGTATCTGAAGTATTAATTTCAGAGAATAATGTTTGAAATCAAGAGAGTGTTGTTTTGAGGTTAACAAATCTAAACGTTGATTCAGATATAATGGTATCCAAAAAAGATATAAAATCTGAAATTCTGATATATTCTTCTGGCGAATCGAATTGGTAATTCATTCGAATTTGTTGGTGTTTTTTAATTCTTGGTAGATTAATTGAAATATCAAACTTCATTGCTAATTTAGACGCGTATTGGAAAATATTATTAATACTATTTTTAGCAAAGTGTGGAAGATTTTCTAATTCATGTATTGTGTCTTATGCCAAATAAACTACTTTCCTCAAATCAAAATTGGTATTTTGAAAATTTTTAGACAATGGTAGCCCTGGGCAAAATATATTAGATACCACTAATAATGATATAATAAACTCAAAATTTAAAATCGCATATCTTAAACCATCTGCATTTGATGATAACTTTTTACCATCACAGTCACCTATAATATCGAATAATTTATCAACACAATCATTAAGTACAATAAAGTCGTGGATAGAGTAAAATCTTTCAATCCATCGAGTAGCACAATTCCATTTTAATGACTTTGCATGTATCTCTTCATCTAATAAAATCTATGCATTAGGACAGTACTTGTTTCCATTCTGCATAAATAAAAAATGCGTGTGCTTTACCTACAGTTGCAAGACAATTTCTAATTGACTGAATTGCACATGATATTGATACTGCTAAATAAAAGAATGCGCTGCACAGTGGACGTATAAAGATAATGAGTGTAATTTATTAATATGTGATTAGACGCCATTGTCGTACCGGAAATTGAGGATTTGCCATCCTAGTCTTGGCCACGCATATATTTTGTTTCAATACCAATTTTTTTTTACATTTTCTAATATTAAATCAGCTAATACTTTTTCGGTTACATCATAGACAAGAACAAATTGTAAAAAATCTTCTGGTATAATTTTCTTTTCGAAATCAACATATCTAGCACATAACGAATCTTGTTCGACATCCGATATATCAGCAATTCCTTCAGAAATAATAGTGAAACATTTTACTTGTTTTACTCAAGTTTCAATTTTTTTTAATAAAACATTTTTTAAAGAAACAATGATTTTGAATTACAGGACTAATATATTTATTTCAATGCTCTGGGCTTTCAAAAATATTTTATTATATTTATTATATTAAATCTTGTGTTTCAATTTCCTATTAATAAATATATAAATTCAAGAATTATGAAAGCACTTAAGTTATATTCAGAAAATATTTGCTAAAAGTAAATATGTATAAATTGGAATGTATAACATTTGTATTTTAATAATGTATTGTTAAACATTTTTGAAATCATTAGATTTCAAAACTTATTTATTTTGATAATGCATTCTCTATGTCGTTTTAAAAAAATTAAATAAACAAGATAAATTAATTATTATAAAACATTTATTTGTCATAATTTATTATAAATCTTTTTTATCCCCTTCAAAATAGTTTCCGCCCGTAATAATGCATTTATCCCACCTTCGTTTCCATTATTCGAAATATCCCTCAAAGTCTTCAGACGTTAGGCTTCTCAGTACTTTTGTCGTTTCGCGCTTTATGGTTTCTACATCGTCCCAATGCTGCCCCCTCATGACGATTTTACATTTTGGGAATAAAAAAAAATCACAGGGGGCTAAATCAGGAGAAAATGGGGGGTGGTCGAGTGTTGTAATTGAATTTCGGGCCAAAAACTCAAAGACCAACAAAGACGAATGAGCCGGCACATTATTGTGATGCAGAATCCACCCGACCTCTCTTAGCAAATTTGATCGTACACGTCGCACACGATCTTGTAAGCGCTTAAGAACTTCCACATAGAAAATATCATTTACAGATTTTCCTTCAGGAAGATATTCATGATGCATAATACCACGGTAGCAAAAAAAAACGATTAATATGACCTTGATTTTTGATTGGCTTTTACGACATTTTTTCGTTCGGCTATCATTTTTTGACTTCCGTCCCATGCTCTGAGTTCTAATTTCTAGATCATATTCGTAAAACCATGACTCGTCACCAGTGATAATCCTTTTAAGAAAATTAGGGGAGTGCGTCGAATTTTTCCAGTCAATGTAGCATTATTTTCCCCTCAACTTTTGGTCCTTTGTTAGAAGCTTTGGGACAATTTTCGCACACAATTTTTTCAAACCTTTATTTTCCGTCAAACTTGTGTGCACAGACGATTTCCAATACTCAGCATATCAGCCAACATCCGGATTGTCATTCTTCGATCGGAAAGCACGAGAGACTGCACACGTTCGATGTTTTAGTCGTTACAAGTGGTTGAAGGACGTCCTGGTCTCGTATCGTCTTTGCAGTTTTCACGGTTCTCTTGGAAACGCTTAATCCACCTTAAAAGAGCTGTTTTTTCAGAGCACCATCTCCATAAACAGTACTTAACATCTGTTATGTGCACTCTGTGAGCGCTACACAACTGTTTATAATTAAAAGTACGTTGGCGAAACGACAACAATTTTGGTTACAAAAGTATGTTTATTATTAAGACAAGTAATACATGAGGTTCTGCACACTGATGAAGACCAGACACGACTGTCGGACCAGTGGGGGCCGACTTTCGGTGTCCGAAAGGCTACGTGACCAAAAAGGCTCACACAGCACATTCTGGACGACCGACCACAGTATGATTCTTAGAATTAACATACTATACTATATAATATTCATAATATTATAATAGCAGGGTTTCCTAACACATCTGATGAATTTGTAGTGGGTTTTTTCCAAGTTTCACCAAAAATTTGATGATTACTCGTTGCTCGGTTAAACCGTCTTTTTCCATTTCGACAAAATGAAAAAAACCTAAACACTTAAACTGCACGTGTGCTTTTTGTATAATAATCTCGACGGTCGGACGGTTACTGTCGCATTATCAGTAGTTGTAGAGTGTGCCCAAAATAGTACGATGTTTTACTTTGACCCATAGACCGCTGTAGATAATCAGTTCGCGTATTTATCGGACATACTACGTAATTAAAGCTAGTGCAGTTTTAAAAATAATTTAACGCAAGCATTGCAAGCTATAATATAGATTTACAATTTAAGTGAAACAAATTAAATAGTAAATAAGTAATAAATAATGGTAAACTAGTAGATGAATAAAGTATTTTAAACATTAAGCAATAAAATCAAAATTAATAAATTATAATTTATGTCTATATACAGTTAAATACGAGTATAAATTAGCTTAATTTAATATTTTTGGGCTCTAGTCTCTATATTATATAAATATATAGGTACATTTTACTGAGTAACTTTTCAAAGTTACAGTTTCAAAATAATTAGTTATATAATCCCATCAACTATACTTAGTCTTTCGAGCTTTATAGTGTAAATTGTAACACTTACCTTACTTTTGTTAAGTCTTTTAAAATACAAATCAACAGATTTTATCTTTTTTTATGTGTTCCATGTGTTTCCAATAATGTATCCGGTATGGTTTTTTTCTCCATCGCTCTTATTGTATATATCAGCTAAGCTTATCTTTGACAGAAAATGTTTAAATTACAATTTATACACTCATAGATTAAATTGATTTTTTTAAATATTACTTTACAATACTTATCATTATTATCAACTGTCAAGATGTGTCTACACAATTTCTAATATTCCGCATTGAATTTTAACAAATTAAAATGTTCTGTTATTACGATTTAAAATAATCACGAAAAAAGTGTTTAGAGAGGAGGAAACCCTGTGCTCCCTGTTTACACGCCACTGATCATTAGACATGTTCGATCACGAGAACATATCTAACACCGTAAAATTCATCAATTTGGTGTGTTGCAAATATATTAGTTCGTGGTTTATTTCATTTGAAAAAATGTAACCAGTGAGGCGTCGACATATCGGTCGGTGTACGTGCAACGTAGGCAAACTAAATGATTGTCGACTCAATGAGACAAATGATGAGTGTAGGCAGCTTTTAAGAACAAATAGAATAAGAATTTCTCAAGCGCGATCCATTATGAATCCGGAACAATGAATAGAGTCGAGTTTGACTCGCTTAGTTGGAAAACACGTATGATTCACAACGCTACACCGAAATTTATAAATCAGGAATTAGTCTCCAATTTACAGATTCAAGGATAAGTTCACCATCGTGCAGAAACGTTTTTGACGCTAGTGAATAATGATCACATATTTTCTGGGATATTCTAATGATGAAATCATTCAATGTTGTGCCATCAGTCGTGTGATAAAGCGAGAAATTATTGGTATACTGCTCAAAAAAAAATGTTTTCCGATGATCTCAAAATAGTAACCAGGACAGACGAAAGACCAGCAGCCGAAAATTACCAACGTTTCAATGAACCAACGTTCAATGAATTTTTCATTGTGGTTGTTGGCGAGAATATAGTCTCTCGCGACATTTTGGTATGACGGCATGATGGGGTGATAAACCTCAGTGTATCTGCGAAACCCATTGTTCATATGATTCATTACAATAACCGCTGATATTTTGCCGATGAGTTGTTGGATATCATTTTTTGATCAAGATAATTAATCAATTAACCGAAAAACAGCAATGTTGTTAATTGATATTCAATTGAATTTTTAATAAATGTTCATTGTTCCTTTGCAGGTCAAGAAACAAACAAGATTGTTATGCACGATGAATTAGTAGGTCTATTATTTGACGATTGATCGAAACCAGGATAATCACATATTGAAATGACACAAATTGTTTTATCAGTTCGCCGTTGATATGTATGCCAAAACCGAAACGAAACGTCTGATTTATAAGTTTAAATGAGCAAAAATTGCGTACGGAAAAATACGTTCATCTGCGTGATGCCTTGAACGTATATAGAAATGCAAACAATGATGGCCGACTTTCCATTTTGTCAGTGACGCTATGTTGGAAGTCCGTGGAACATGCACAAATATGCGCAAGATTCTATAATTTATGTTCACCAACACGGTCAACTAGACATATGTATCACATTCATTTACAACCCAAAATGGATTGAAACCATGTATGTAGCTATTACTACTCGGTCAATCATCTAGGGATTGCTACAACATTACAGCACGAGTATTTAAGCAGAAACTCAAGGAAATTACGAAATTAATTGTGTAATATCATAGCTTAAGAGACGTGCGATGTTGTATATGTTCTGTGGAGTTACAGTAAAAGGAACTGTCTCATGCGCATATTCTTCAATGGATGGTCAAGAAAATAAGACCGGATGAAATTGACGACATCAATTGTGCAGAAATTACTAATTCCGAAACAGAACCAGAGTTGTATAAAATAGTGACGACGAATATGATTTATGGAACGAGTGGCGATTACAACCGGGAATTACTGTGAATAATCGAAAACTAATGCTCCAAACGATATCCTCGTTTTTGTTAGCTTTATATCACAGGCAATGACGGTTCCACCCCATATAGTCGTTGCTCTGCAAATGATAACAACTGAACAATAACGTTGAAAGTCTAAAGTAAAGACGTTGTAGTTGAAAAAAACTTGACTGTTCCATATTCGTCGCTGCCTTCCATTATACTCAAAGCGGATTGCAATGTTAAGTACTGAAATTCTGTTATGTCCATCAAATATGTTTGAAGTACGTCACGAAAAGAAGCGACATGGCTGTATACCAAATCATCGCAGCTTTGTAATTATATGTCATCGGCAGTGTGGTGGTTTGGAGACACTTTTCATTCTTCATACATGGAAATCTTCACACTGTGGACCATTTAGCTTTGCACCTGAAAAATGTAAACGAGTTTATTTCATGGCAGTAAATGCAGATTAGAGAACTAAACGACCATCACCGACAAAGCTGACAAGATTTTTCCTGACATGCTCAAGTGATCAATTTGCAAGAACACTACATTACTCAGAGATGCCGAGAAATTTCACATTGAACGCATTATCAAAAGAATTTGCTTGAGTATGACATTCATTAGGATCACATACTTGCTGATGCTGATAGCTCGTCTACTGCGCATCAAATTCTATCACTTCTTGCCATCATCATTTCAAGGTTTTTCCCATCAAACGTACTTAATTTGTGGAATAAATACAAATACAATATTGCTGATGACACAATGCATTGAGCCCGTACAAAATCAACGAATCTGGAACTTGAATTTAACAAGGAGAGTCACAAAAAGGCGTTGTTTTCTATAGAGTATTTATGCCAGGATTTATGTCGGGCAAGATGTTACATGAATTAGGAATATCTGCCCTTAATCGCTCCATACACGATGCTATCAGTCAAGAATTTAAACGAGAACGAAAATAAAATGGAGAGGCTATGATTTAATCAGTACAGACAAAAATCCCATTTTAAAATCAACAGCAGAAAACCTTGTACGACACATTGATGATAACAGTCAACAACTACGGAGGAACTTACGTCATCGATTCATCTGGTGGAACTGGCAAAACGTTGCTTATTTCATTGATTTTAGCTTTGCTTCGTGCACAATGGCAAACAGCAGTATCTGTACCATTACCTGGGATTGCAGCTACATTTTTAGAGGAATGACGAACAGCTCATTACTTGTGCTCAAACTACCAATGAATTTGCATACGAAAGATGAACTGCCGTTCAGCATTGCCAAATAATCATTTGGGATGAGTGCAAGATAGCACACAAACGAGTATTAGAAGCATTCGGTCTAACGTTGAAAGATTTGTGCAATAATCAAGACCACGTTGGAGGTATGATGATACGGTTGGCCACGATTTTCGTTTCAGCGAAATGCTGCCAGTCATTCCAAGATTAACTGCTGCTAATGGAATTAACGCTTGTTTAAAGTCATCGAATTTGTGTAGATACGTGAAAACGTTTAAGTTGACAACGACTACAAGAGTAACGTTACAAAATAACAAATCAGATGTGTATTCCAAGCAATTATTAGACATTGGTAATAAATAAAATCCGGTCTACGCCCCACTAGTCTCATTTCTCCTCCACCTATGTTTTGTCAAATCACAAAATAAAAAGATGATATGATCACAAAAGTGATCCCGAGTATTGGTGCAAACTACAAAACCATGTTTGGTTGAGTGAACTGGCCATTTTAGCTGTAAAAAATAATGACAGACGATTTGAAAATATTAATTCAAAGTCAAATCGCTGGGTGATTGCATTATTTTATGTCGATCGATTTCATTACCAATCCAGATGAAGACGACAATTATCCAGTTGAATTACTGTATTCATAGGATTTGTCAAGAATGCCGCCGCACAATTTGCATCTCAATATTGGCTAGGTGATAATTATAGTATGCAATCTTAATCAATTGATACTATGCAATAGAACAAGACTCATTTTTAAGAAGCTGATGAACAACTTGATTAAAACAACGATAAACATAGAACAGTTCAGAGGCGAGGATGTTCTGATTCCAAAAGTACCACTGGATCCAATCGTATTGCTGTTTCAATTTATGCGTGTCAATTTTCCGGTTCGCGTTGCATTTGCAATAATGATTAATTAATCACAAGGCCAATCATTAGAAGTGTGTGAAATAAATCTTGAATTACCGTGTTTTTCCATATGCAGTTGTTCGTAACGTGCTCGAGAGTCGGTAGACCATTGGCGCTATTCGTTTTCTCTCCGGACGGAAAGACAAATACCTATGGATCACTTCCAAGCGTTGCGATGAACACATTAAATACACAAACAAATGATTGTTAAAATAATGAGTTCCAATTTATTCCGTGGTATATAAAAGTATAGATTCATAGATTTCAAGAATTTGTTCAACAAAACAATAATCAATTTTAATTCCAGATACAAACAATACCATCTGAAATATTGCCTTTTAACAAATTTTTGGTAATTAAAAAAAAAATTATCGACGGGTATATATATGTGTTTTATACTAATGTTTTAGAATGTTAATTTCTAAATATTATTGTTCGAGCGTTTTGCTGCCATACTAGCGGAGAGTTGACCGATGCCCCTAATATCATTAATTACCATCATTACCGCCGTTAATCATTTATTTTGTCAGTCGTCGTCGAGTCGTTTTCTTATAATAAACTTTATCCGTTTTTATTAAACATACTTACCGTTACCATTTGATTTTTTTTTGCGTTTATTTCACCATTGAATTTTCTACATTTTTGTATCGTTGTTGTCACCACCACCGTCGCCGGAGGTCACCATCGGAATAAGTACCACCGTTCGATCGCCATCGTTGCTTTTGTCGTCAAAAAACGGCTTATTTTATTTTGTTATACTTATATATATATATAGTTTGCTAAGAGTCCCAATACAGACCAGTAATTAAGTTGTGCCGTAATTATTTGTTTCTTAGTAGTAAAATTATCATACCAAGATAGTTATGTCGTAATTTAAGTTTATATGTCCAAAAATTTCAATTTAAGAATTTCCTCTTCTACATTCCATTTTGTTTAACACATTCGAAGTAACAATTATTATTATCATTTATTTAAAAAATAAAAATAAATCCTAATTCTATATAATTCAAAACTATTTATTATTTGAAATCATTATTTTTATGAAACATTACTTACAAAAGTGCTATCGTCCACACGAGTAGTTATATTTAATTAAATATAATTATATTTGAAATATTGTGTGTAACGAAACTGGGCAAAGGCGAAGCCGAGTAATACAGATATATTATATACCAAATGTTTACTATTTATTTATATTATTTTATAATATTCAGCAACAGTAAAGCATTCCTGGGTCAGCTACTTTATAAGATTCCAAAGTAAACTGATCATATATTAAACTTCAAAATGATTTATATTTTAATTACTATACAAATTGAATTACTCGACATTGCCAATAACATTTAAAATTGTGTTGCTTCTCATCCAACAGAAATCGAATATCAAGAGAATTCATTTTGTTATTGAAGTACTTTAGGATTCTCATTATTTTATATTTTGACTTCTGGTGGGTTGACGAACAAATCTGAAGGATTAACGACCGGTGAACATACCACATAGAGCTGTTCCTACGAGAAGCAGGGATTTTCCAAATTTACTCCTCAAACTTATAATGATTGTCCTTGAGCTTAGCTAGAGAATTCACATCAGCGGTGTGATTTTAACTGTATCTGAGAGAGTAGGATTCCTCCGGCCAATCTGAGAATTGCCTGGGTAGGTCGGGGCCATGTATGAGCCCAAGCAATCAGCGAGATTCAGTTTTTGACAGATAACAGAAAGACCCTGTCGCGAGGTTAACCACAAACATTTAAATAAGTGGTCGCCAACCATGAGTCTCTTGGCGAGCGGCATAAAGTACGGCCCCAGCCTGACGGACGGGTCGTTCGCAGGGCAATCCATCTCCTTTTTTTTTTTCCTGTTATAACCAGCAACAGCGGGGGGTCTGCTTGCGCAATGCTTCCCCAAGGTGTGACATTTCTGTTCCACCTCCGGCCAGTCGACTGTTACCATCGTTTATTGTAGAAATAATCAACAACATCATAATTGTACCATGTGACTGCGACCCAGGGGTCCCGTCTCCATGATCTCACAGTATTTTATAATTAATTTACAATTTAAAAGCATAGCCCTCTTCATCTTTGTCTTCACGGCCCGGTTGGTTACCCGCCGGCCTTGATTCACGTGCAAGAAAAAACCCTTTTCCCAGGCCGGAGATCACTCCCGCTGCCTTGGACATCTTTGTACGATGGACTTTTCACGTGCTGGTGTCGCCGTATTATCCACCCTGGACAACTCCTTCCGACTCACGCTCCCTTTTGTCCTGTTCCTTGCGGGACAGGATATCCCTCACCATTTGATGAAATGCGTGGATAGCTCCTTTGGCCGCAACTGCCGCTGTTGCGTGGGAGGCCTGCTCTTCACCGGTTGCTGGCGTATGCTGTGGTCCGCACAGCAGGTACTCTATATCCAAAGGACGTACATCCCTGCCGCCAAAATACACGTTTACGCCTTGCCTCTGGAGCTCCCAGTGAGCGTAATCAAAAAGAGTGTGCTCAGCCGTATCGTCTGGGTGTTGGCAATACAAGCAACTCGAGCTGGCTGACCGGCTTATGCGATGTAAGTAATGCCTAAAGCACCCGTGTCCTGTGAGTACCTGCGTCAGGTGGAAGGAGAGATCCATGGTTGGTCTCTTCAGCCACCGTCTCAAATTCGGGAGGATCGATCGGGTTCAGGAGGCCTTATCGCTGCTGCTCCATCTGACTTGCCATTTTTTTATTGTTTGGTCGCGCTCTGTGTTACGGATAGAGACCGATGACACTGCTCGTTCTGAGTCTTCCATTTTCTCCTTGATCCTTTCACGTTCCAATGCGAGGAGATCTCCGGGTAGGGAACACGCTAGCATTAAGACCGCGTCTGTGGAAACTGTGCGGTATGCTCTGACGACCCTCAGGGCTGCTATCCGTTGTGCGCGGGTGATTGAGACCGTATTCGTATTATACTTAGTGGCTCTACACGCCCACGTTGGTGCAGCGTAGAGAATCTTGCTATTTACCACAGACATTAGCAATGATCTCTTCGTCTGTGACAGCCCGCTCAGGTTCGGCATCAGTCGGCCTAGTTCCACCGCCGTTGCGGATGCTTGGCCGGAAACCCTTTTCATGTGCCTAGTAAAGGTAAGATGTGAGTCCAGGGTGAGGCCCAAATATCTAATTTCCCTTTTGACCTTAATACTGTGCCCACCAATGCTAAAGTCCGGATTAGAAAACGCCCACTTTTTAGTGAGCATTATCGCCTCCGTCTTGGAGTGCGCCAGCTCTAGCCCATGGCATACCATCCATTCATCGATGGTGGCCAATGTTGGATTGACCACCGCTTCAAGCTCTTGTGCTGTGCGAGCGACCGCTAGCACCGCAATGTCGTCCGCGAAGCCTAAGAGCTGCACACCCTCAGGAACCTTGACGCGAAGCAAGTCGTCATAAAAAACATTCCACAGAGTCGGTCTTAGGACCGAGCCCTGTGGAACTCCACCAGTAATACTTCTGGTTGTTGTTGGGCCATGCAAGGTTCGCACCGTGAGGGTGCGGTCCTTCATGTACGACCTCAGGATCCTGGCGAGGTACCGAGGTACTCCACGGCTTCTCAGAGTCTTTCTCAGAGTCTTTCTAAGAGTCTATGACGTCCCACGGTGCGGAATTAAATGCGTTCCTCACGTCCAACGTCACTAGCGTGCATAGCTCCTGATGTTGAGGCGCTGCTTTGCCGGCCCAGCTGGCCAGATCGAGTACTTTCTTAATAGCATCCTCAGTGGACTTGCCTTTGCGGAAACCAAACTGGTTTGGGCTAAGGCCCCCGGTGTGGTCAAGATGATCGTTGAGCCTTTGTAACACTATCCTTTCAAGGAGTTTTCCGGCCGTGTCAAGCATGCACAGCGGTCGGAAGCTCGATGGATTGGTAATAGGCTTCTCCTGACCTTTGTGGAGCAGCACCAGCCTAGCGCGTTTCCATCTTTTTGGGAAAACCGCATCGCTGATACAGCGATTTAGGGTCCCAAAGAGTAAGCTTGGTGCCATCTTAGCAATGATAGTAAGCACTTCATTTGGTACACCGTCGGGGCCGCACGCCTTGCCTCTCGGAAGGCGTGACGCTGCACGGTCAAGCTCTACGAGGGTCAGAGCAGGACTGATTGTCGAAGTGTCTCCCATCTCCATGTCTCGTATTTCGTGGTGTAGATCGTAGGAGTCCATGGGGACTTCTTCCCACGAGATCGAGGGGCGGGTTGGAAAAAGTGCATCGGCGATTTCTATTTCCCGTCCTCTAGCCGCTATTCCCGGGGGTTGTCTGCTTAGACGCTTGGTAACAATCTTATAGGGTATACCCCACGGATCGTTATCCACGGCTTGGCATAGTTCTTTCCAACTACGCTCCTGCGATTTCCTGATCGCCAGCCTGAGGGCCTTTCGTGCCTCCCTGAAGGCTTCGCGCTCCCTAAGACTGCCTGTAGGTAGGCCTCTTTATCATCCTAAGGTATGCTCTGCGAGTCTTGACGCAGGCTGACCTTAGGTGCGCGATCTCATCGTTCCACCAGTGGACCGGCTTGTACCTGGAGCCTCCGAGGTACCTTCTAGGCATACTTGCATCACAGACGCTAGTCAGAAGCTCACCCAACTTATCTGCCGACTCCTCGTCTGAATCGTCAGTGTTGGGTATTTGGCCCATCTCCCGCAGTTTAGCGTCCATTGCTGCCAGGTCAAGATTGCGGAACGACCATCCCACAAACTCCGTTTGCATTTCGGGCTCCGGCCTGCGTTCTCGCGTTTCGGAGAGCCCGAACGACACATACATATGGTCGCCCGCCGAGTAGTCGTCGAGAACTCTCTAATCCAATAAGGCCCCGGGCCGGAGAAGGTTACGTCAATGACGGACGACGATGTACTACGTCGAAACGTTGGTCGGCTTCCTACATTGTTGGTCCACAATCCCAGGCTGGCCACCAACGATTCGAGGGCTTCGCCTTTGAGATCATCGTCGTTGGACCCCCAGCACGAGGATTTCGCGTTGAAATCTCCAGCAACGATGAGCGTCTCATTCGGCATTTCTCCCTGCCTGATTGCATCCTCCAGCCCGCCGAGAACACAATCAAAAGACTCACGTATTGCAGACGCGGAGGGGCCATTTGGCGTCCAATAGCAACTGAACACCCTGACTCCTCCCCATCGTAGCCAAGCAAAACCCGGCCCGGATCCAGTGGCTTCTGCGACAACTCCTGCCCTTTGGGTGAGCGCAACCGAGCTCCGACCATCGGTTCTTGCCGCCCAGTTGGGATGTGTAGAGGGTGGACGGTTGTGCTCGCTGAGAATGAGAAGTCCAACCAACGTTTGCCACAGTCTGCCACCGTTTGCGCCAACAGCTGTTGGGCGTTCCAATCATTATTGAGGTTGACTTGTAGACAGCGAATCATCGTCGTCATCTGTCTCCTTCGTTGTTGTTGTCGCGATATTTCTGGCCCCACACGACGCTGAGCCAGGGTTGTGTGCCTTGCTGTTAAGGCCAGCGTTTTTGCAGGCGACGCACTGTCCGACCTCTGCGCAATCCGCAGCCTTGTGGCCTCTCTTTCCGCATATACGACAGGCATCGCTCAGGTCGGGGCCCCTGCACTCTCATGACGTGTGACCGAAGCCGTGGCACCTAAAGCAGTTCTTTGGCTCCGGTGTTCTAGGCCTCACCCTACACTTGATCCAACCGACCGTTATGCAGGTCACTACTCCGGCCATCTATCGCGGCACCTTAAGGGTTGCCACTTGTTGACCCGACCTAGTGCTCCACAGTCCCGTCACTTCCACTTCTCTGCGGTTGGCCGCAGCGAGTAGGTCGCTATCCGCTCCTGGAATTGCCCTCCTGAATGCCGTGAGGACGTCTTCCCTATTGGCCACGATGTCAAGGTCAACGACCTCAACCATGACTGTTTTTTGTTAGCTTTGTTATAGGACCGGCCTTGTCGCCGAGTTTCTCTACCAAAGAATTCCTCAGTGCCTCAGCGGTGTTGATGGGGTTGCCTGTCTTCTTGAATTCTACCAAGAGATCGCCGACACTCGCACCGATACTGTCAAGGTCTATTCCAGAACTCCTGACCGAGCGGACTGTGTCCTCATAGCTTGAGCCCGAGGCGACCTTGACGAGGACTGCAGGTGCTTTGAGACGCGGTAGCCATATCACCTTTTTTTACGACTGCCTAGTGGCTTCCACCGCAGTCGCAAGTTTGCGTTTGCGACCTACCACCTCGTTCCAAGCAGCCTCGGTTTTGGACTTTCCAGCCACCTCCTGTTCGCTTGCAGTTTGAGCGGGAAAAAGTCGCTGAGCCACCTCTCGACGGCTGCTTTTGCTCTTGTTCGAGGCATTCCCCAACTTTGGGAAGTTCAAGTTAGAGTGTGCCCCCTCAGCCTTGTTCATGTTAGCAGGTGCCCCATCTGTGTTCGTATCTAATGCATTGGTGTCAGTCGATCTCTTCTGCTGGTATGTTAACAACTTCCTAAACTCGATCACCTTGCTATTCCACCAGACCTGCTGCTGGGTCTGCTGGTCCTGCATCCAAGATTGTTGATTCTGCTGCCACTCCAGCTGCTGAATTCGTAGCTGTTCCTGCAGCGCAGACTGTTCTCGGGCCAGCCCCCCCGTCCTATCTTCCATTGCCTTTGACCTCGGGTCAAACTGTGACGCCTCTATGTCTTGAGGGTCCCTGGGCTCGTTGATGGATCCATCTCCTGGCTGGTGGGAGGTGGACTTGAATGCTAAATCCTTCTGAGGGAAGCATGACCTTAATTATGCTGTGTATGGCCGGGTAGATGAGGTGTTCACTCTGACCGGTCGAAACCCTTAGGTGGTGCTTAAGCCAGATCCATCGTATTGGTTTCGGTGGGTGAAAGAACTACGGGTCTCTCACTCAGGTAGGGATTTCACTCTCTTGATGACGCTTCGGGGTTTTAAGAATCCGAGTAACTGATGTCTAGTGAAGATAAGAAACTATCTTAAGACGGTAGAGCGGGTGAGGAGTAGGACGTTCTAGGCATTTCATATTATTGACGCGAGCATGAATAGGAATACGGGTATTGCTAAGACCCGAGACGGGTACCACCCTGTAATCACAGTGACAAGGATCAAGCATAACTCGTCTGGGTTGGATTCGTACGGGTTGAATTTTGTGCGGATCGTTAAGTCCACTGGTAAACCACGCCCGTGAGTGTGCATCGACACATGAATGCGATACAAGATCTCGAATTTGTCGATTTTAATCAACGATAGATCGATTGGCGTCTTGGTTAGGGACGTAATCCGGTCCAGGCTTTTCCTGCCCACGAGCTAATAGAAAATCTAGAGTTAACATGGCTTCGGCCGCTATATCTTGTGTATCTATGTGTCCTTAAGCATTGTTAATAGATATTGTAAAGGTGAGCTGCACTGGGAACTGCATTCGTTTGAAGTCGAAAGGCTGATCTGTTGAAATCATTGGAATTCTTGGCAACAGTACATCTTCTCCTTTAAAATTTCCATTTAAAATTTTTGCCTCGATGTTATTGAACATCATATTTTTTTACTGTAAACCTGGTTCCACTGAAAATTCGTTGGGAGATGATGTTACTGAGAAAGCTGTTACGCACTCAATTTTCCAATGTCAAAATATGCGTTGGCATCTCTGGCAAATCATGCGAATTTAAAAATTCAATTGGATAATTGATTACTTCATTTTAATACACTACAGTATTGGTTAACTAATACGTTGTTGCTTCACTTGATATATCTTAATGATATAAGAATTTTATATATTTACAAGCATGTACTTAGAATAGTTTTCAGTATACGTACTTAAAGTATTTTAAATAATAAAATATTTATAAATTTCAAAATGGATGTATTTGTTTGTATTGAATTTACAAATAATGTTTTGTATTTTATTAGTTTATTCGAAAAGATACTTTGATGCTATTGTCGAAGTCACAGATTTGAGTATAACGTTATTTAATAAATAGTTAAATTATTATATGTTTAACCTTTATAATTAAATTTACTTTTTAAACTTATATTTATTTTATGATAATCAATTATGTCATTTCTACTTCATCTATATCGCCTTTCTCCCAGTAATTTGTAATCGGTCTCCTGTGACCAAACTCACACTTAACACGATCACCCACATCATCTACGCATATATCAACTATCTTTAATTCACACCCAATCACATCCAACATATTCTTCTTCAGTCGTTTTCTCCATCATCGAACTTCAACGTTCATTTCTATAAATGATCTAATAGATTCAAAATTTCTCAAATAATAATCGATTATGTATTAACGTTTATTTAGTAAAATAATATACTCTGTAAATAAACAAACTTAAAATATTTCACACCGACCAATTAACTACTTAGTATACAGTTTCAAATTAGATGTATATATAGTTATAATATCCAAATGTGAATCGAAATAATTTTTTCCAATTTTAAATTATTGATATCCTTAACTGTTATATTTGAAATAAATACAAAATGCAAAAATAATTATATTGTTCTTATATTGCCACTAGCAAGGAGAATTATATATATTTTAAAAACATTAAATGTAATATATGTCTAGACAGTAGTATTTTAACAATATTCATTACATTCATAAAATTTTAAAAATCTACCATCTACTCTCAGAATCATTATTTAATAGATGGAATTAAAATTGCTCATAAGTCCATAACGATATTGAAGCTTTATATCACTGAACATATAACCCAAATGAGTCTGTATCCACCTTATATATAACTCTTTTTCTGATATTTTTTTTTTTTTAGACGCTATCGATAGTATTGAAACATTTTGTGAATTTCGTATGGGTATGTAGCCGAACCAACGAAAATAATTTTTAAATTAACATTAATAATAATTTATTAAAAAAAACAATGTAAGTATTAAAAATGGGAATCAACGTAAGATTATAGAAATACAATCATGTATAATAAATAAAATGAGAACTATTTCAATATCAATTAAATATACATTTTTATAACATTAATACGAAATAACTTGAAATGAATTAATTTTTTCTTCTTTCTTCTTTAGAACCACACAATTGTGTCGGTAAGTTTTATTCAATATGGGCAAAAACATAGATTTTCTTCTTTCAGAAAACTATTATGCAATTATCAGTTTTTGTTAATCATTTACTGTTAATTATTATTGTCCGGTTGATGAAAAGGGTTGCAATCATCGAACATCGAATTATGCTTTTTAAATTTGTTTTTTTTTAATACGTGATATACTCATGCTGTTCAAGCAAGACAACACAAACTTAAAATATGTATATAATGAACACTGTCTGGGGATATGACTTATATATAGTTCAAACTATTTTGTACTATGTGCTGGAATCGCTATCGGTTCTCATTTGTTGCTATATTTAAGGACAGTGATCGTGATATAGGACGTTATCGTTTAGGATTTGATACATTTGTTGTTATATAATTAACTTTTATATACACGGACACATCATTTACAGTTTTATCATGGTCGAGTGTGGGAGTCTAGGTATTTGTTAGTGCGTGAGTTCACATAGTTTCAGAACCCGACCTGTGAAAATGATCATCAATATTAAACGATTGTGAAAAACAATTACGCGAGAATTGATAATTAATATTTAATTTAGGATACCGAACAATCATATTACCATCAGTTCTATTACTATCAGTTTTAAAAAAGAATAAATGCATAAACTACATGGATTATTTTATAACTTACACGAGCACAGTTAATCAGTAATTATTATTAGTAATGAAAAAGAAAATGAAAATAATAATAATTGAGTTATATGTAATAACTACTACTTAGAGCACATTTCAAACAAATTTACGAAATATTAAATTCAAATAAATACGAGTACGAACAAATAAAGGCATATTATGTTAAAATATAAAATACAAAAAAAATGTATATATAAATAAATAGTATGTATTATATAATACGAATATAAATGCAAATAATTTAGAAATACGTATATAATTCAAATATAGATCGAAATTAAAATAAAGTAAACAAAATTGTATAAAATAATAAATTATTTAATTCATTTTCTATTGACTACCTTCAAATGGCAACGGACACAAATATCGTGTGACGCGTTTAAACTCACCTTTGGGCATTTTAATAGTGACCACTTTAAACTGATTATCATACTCAGTTTTTACTGCATTTACCCAACCAATAGACCATTGCAATGGGGGCAGATTGTCATCACGTATGAGTACTACGAGGTGTGACAATAAAATAACGAGACTTTCTAAATATAACCTAAACTATTAACGTTATCTATAAAACATGATTATTGAAATATGATTAGGAAACACTTATCTAAAAGTGCTATAAACATTGATGAAATCAGTTAATTTTCTTTTACGTTAGTAGCCTTGTTATTAGTGCGAGTTCGACTTTACTGCCGAAAAATGTTAGATATAAAAATCGAACAACGTGTTAACCCTCTTCCGACACCCTTCAAGTTCTTGGCACATAAGACACCCCTGGGTCGCGTGCGACCCATTGTACAAAAATTGACGTTATCGTTTAACAACTGTTTATTTCGGGTATGAAATGAATATGAATGAACCTTCAAAGTGTAAATATATATTTCCAATGAGCGAAAGCATTATATCATCAATCACAGTATTTTCATTATAATAAACTTTGAATGACCAAATACCAATAACAAATTTACTCTGGGTCGCCCACAACCCGGTGGGTGTCGGAGGAGGGTTAACATTAAATTTCTTGTTAAATTAAAAAAAACTGCCGCGGAATCATTTCGTATGTTATGTGAAGTTTATGATGAAGAATGTTTATCAAGAGCTCGCGTTTTTGAATGGCACAAACGGTTTTGCAGTGGAAGAGAGGACGTCGAAGACGATGATCGTTCTGGACGTCCTACTAAATCGTCAACAAACGAAAACGTTGAAAACATCGACAAAATTATTCGGCAAGATCGTCGATTAAGTGTTAGAGCTGTAGCAGAGATGGTAAATATTGATAGAGAAAGTGTTCGTAAAATTTTTGTTGAAAATTTAAATATGAAAAAAGTGTGTGCTTAAATGGTCCCTAAAAATTTGACGATTGATCAAAAAATCAATCGCAAAGAAATTTGTTCTGACACCTTAAAAATCATCAAAGATGATCCAGTTTTTATAAATAATATTATTACGTGTGATGAAACATGGATTTTTACATATGATCCTAAATCTAAAAGGCAATCCATGCATTGGAAGACACCAACTTCCCCAAGAATGAAGAAAGCACGAATAAGCAAGTCGAAATTCAAAGCAATGCTCATTATTTTCTTTGACATTAAGGGAATAATTTTAATTGAATGGGTTCCTAGTGGGCAAACTATCACCAATATTATTATAAAGAGTTATTAATTAAATTAAGAGAACGTGTTAGAAAAAAGCGACCAGATCTGTGGAAAAATGGCTGGGTTCTTCACCAAGACAATGCTCCAGCTCACAGTGCATTTTCAATTCAACGTTTTTTAACTGAAAAAAATATTTCTATGCTTCAACACCCCCCGTACTGGCCAGACCTTGCTCTTTGTGACTTCTTCTTATTCCCAAAAATTAAAAGTTTATTAAAAGGAACCCATTTTCAAACGGTTGATGACGTAAAAATGAAAACGGCAGAACTTCTAAAAGGGCTGACTGAAAGCGATTGGCAACATTGTTTTCAAGAATGGCAGCGACGTATGCAGTGTGTTGATGCTGAGGGAAGGTACTTTGAAGGTGACAATCATTAAATTGTAAAATTTTAAAAATAAATAACTTTTATTAAAAAAGTCTGGTTATTTTATTGTCACACCTCGTATCGTGTCAATTTTGATTTTCGGACATCGCAAACTCGACCATTTATTGCGTTCATATAGTTGTCTAAGGTATTCCATAGTCCATCGCTACCAAAAATTCAGGGATACTTGTGTCACTCTTCTCCACCTTGTTAGTTTATTTGAACGCGTATCCATTTCATTTCGGTCTGGTAATGCGCGCAGAGAATTGCCAATAAGGAATTGTCCTGGAGTGAGTACCGACTATTCGTATGGATTGGATGAAATAGGTGTTATAGGACAGGAAATTAATACAGTCTCAATGCGTATAAGGAGAGTGGTTAACTCTTCGAATGTAAGAGAAGCATTACCTAGCAAATTATATAAGTGTGACTAAGGAGACAAATCAAGACTGCGGCTTCCCATAACCGATCAATGTAAAGGGAGCGAGGAGGAATGAAAAGCTATCGTATGCCGATATTTAACAAGTTATTTTGTAATTGCTTCTGATGTTCCGACGATAGAAATAATGTCCTCAATTTCTACAATTTACAATTGGCACCTACAAAATGTGTGGTATTGTCAGAATAAATGTCAGTACAAACGCCACGTCGGCCACAAAATCTATGTGATGCCTTTAGAAATTATCGTAGTAGGGTAAAAAAGGACATTCTAGACCAGCTGGTTCCATGGTGCTATACTTTAACCACAGCTGCCCTGCTGCTAGCCTGAAGCTATACTATTAACACGGCCGCCGTCATAACCACCGCCGCCGCATTTCCCTTCGCTTCCCCCACAACTATAAAAACAGCAACCGCCGTCGTCAGTACCACTGAATCTTACGTCTCAACCTGACTTATCCCTTTTAAATTTATATACATTTTCATAAATTTACATAACACTTTAAATTTGCATAAATTTGCATAACCCTTTTTAAATCAACATATATTTAAATAAATTTGCATGATTCATTGTGAAAATAATAAATTATTTCTATACCTAAAACAGGGGATATGATTCCTCTGATACCCATATTTGCCGGACTGTCAGCACTCGGTTCGTTGACGGGTGGTATATAGCAAACGTGGTGAAAACAGCAAAAGAATTCAATAGAATCGCGCCTTCACATTAAGGTGGTTATGGATTATATCTCATACCGTTTAAGGGCGGTGAATCATTTAAAATCCAAAAAGGAAAAGGATTATGCATCGCTCCATATAAGGGAGCCGAAATAATAAAGAAAACGAAAAAAACTAATTTCTACGTTACCCGATAGAGCACTGCACGATTATGAGGTAATAAAATACGCATGCATGCTTGATTTTCCTCACTTTATCGGTGTATTTTCAAGAGATAGGAATGCCTCGTCTACCAAAGTTTAAGGAATCAGCAATAATCAACTAGGATACAGAAAATGGCAAAGGTACTCGTACAGGAATTAGGTAGCGTATAAAAAAATTGGAAAAAAATAAATTACTACAACAGTTTTGGGAATTTATCACCGCCTCTGTAATTCCGGGATATAAAATTATAGAGGTTCCAAGACATCCGGATTTTTACTCTCTAAATTCTACTTCGATGAGTAAAGTAGATATAGTTTTGAATGATCAAAATAATAATTTAATAAATTTACGGGGACAACTTATCACGATTCGTTAACAAAAGAAACACAATTATGGTTTTCAAATTCGGGTACAGTAATATAAATAAAGCTAAAACAGGTGATATGAGCAGTATATCACTGAAAGCTATCTAGTCAACACGCACATTGAACACGAAATTAACAAAAAATAATCTTTTATGACTACGATCACTAAAATTACTTTAAAACCATGGATGACATGTATCTAGATGCTACGCAAGGATATGCGGATAATGTTAGAATAACTAAAATGCTATATCACTCGTTCCTATCATATTCAAATAACGCATTTTCATTAAACGATGAGATTAGAATATCTAATCAAAATATGGATGCTTATAAACCACCATGTGAAAATTATATTTATATCGAGGGGAAAGTAAATATACCAAAAGATATAGGAGCAAGAATAGGTTCTTTCGATTTCACAAATAACGGACTAACATATTTATTTACTGCAATGAGATATGAAATAAATTGTATAGAAATACAGAAATTAAAGTACCTTGGGATATCATCGACTATAGTAGGATATTTTACCTTATAGGACATACCCTCCCAACAATTTACACACGCTGCAAAATACAGGTTGGAACATCAATCTGAGTACGGAAAACAATATACATTTAATATATAATGATAAGTTTTCTAGTTGTATCCCTCTAAAACATTTATTTGGATTTTGTGAATATTATAAAAAAATATCACTAAATTGCAATCAACAACTTATTTTAAACTGTTCATCAAACGATTTCGACGCGTTACATGTGATTGGAATTGTAGTTGGTGGAAACATTGTAAAAAATGAAAAATTAACGATTTTATTGCTTACAATTCTATGGAAAATGCCAGTTATTAATGTCGATGACAAAGAAAAATTTAAAATTTAAAAGTGTTAGACTCGAAAAAATCGCTTTCGTTCGCGTTTAAAACGTTGGAACTTTATGAATATACAGTTTTGCCCACAAATACGACTCATTTGTGGATTATAAATCAAACAGTTCCTTAAAAAGCGTAGATTTGAGATAATAGGTTTTCAAACAGATCGAAAAAATAATTTACATAAACATTCCGCACAATTTAAAGGATGTAACCTGAAGAACCTCATAGTTCATTTAAACTTCGAAGGGTAAACGTATAAAGATATTCAAGCCGATTTTTTAGAAAAATTAAGGGCTTTATTATATAAATCGTATATAAATTTTCTATATTCAATATTAATCAAAACCTTTTGACATAATTAAATGTAATAGTAATGACCCACGTTCTATATGTCTTTCTCCTAGGGACTTTAGAGCTTTCAAATGTCCCGTTAAAGCATCTACTAGTTTGCGTAACTGCAGTGATGATTCTTTTTTAACTGGTTTCAAATCAAATAAGGATTGCGTGTATACTTGTATTAAAACTCGCCTAATATCGTAACTCGCGATTAAACTATCCAATGCTACCTTATAATTGTTTTACGTGATCTGTACACATTTTATAACATCATCTGCATCATTTGACAGCAATGATCTTAAATAAAAATGAATTTTTTTGTCGCTAAAAAATTCGTTCGTGTGTACTAAAGCCAAAATTATGTCATATTAATATAAATTAGGTATTCAAACGATGCCCACTCCGTGTATGTTCCATTGAATTGAGGGATTTGAATTGCAGCAAGGCTAACAGCCGATTGTGCATGTATATAATCTATGTTGGGAGCCGAATAACCGTTTACTGACGCAGGTGTATTATTAGGTACACCGTTCGAGACCGAACTCGACATGTAGTTAGTTGCAGATCTAATAATCTTTTCACACTTCGAAATATTTTCCGCATTTCCGTGCAATCCCGCAAAATTATTTCGAAATTTCTCAGTGTTTTCATTTACGCCTTACAACTCTTCAACCTGTGTTTAAACTAACTGGAAGTCTTCTCAAGTCTCTCTTATTTTTTCGTCTCTTATTTTTATCTGATCAACATCAAAATATTGTTCACTAATGTTGCAAATATATATCGCCATATGTGTCAGATTAGCTTTCATGTGACCACGTCGAGCGATGAGAACTAAGAGTTCAGACATTATAGGTTGAAATCGATTATATGGAATAACGAAGATTTATTTGCACGTTGTCGATTATTGCTTCGACGAGCGATGATTATATCCAGTTATCGGAATAACGATTTTAAACGATTTTTGCAAAGATGATCGACTTATACGATTAGGTTGTCACACGCGTATAGGCTAACACACGTGCTGTTCATGGTGATCAACCTTGTTTAAAGTCCAAAGACTGACAATTTACGACTTTTACTTTTTTTTTTATTTTTATTTTACGCAATTTCACAAATTATCTCGAAATAATTGCTTAAAATAGATATGCGTTTGCTTGTACGTAACGATATATGTATAAAAATTATAGAAAACATTTAGAATAGGACGAATTAGATACGAATATTGGCAAACTCTCATACCTGCGCTTTTCAGGATTCTTGAACTGGATGCTTATGTTGGTTAATACTCGATAACACACATGATCGCACTACTGAGGTATACTACTCGTCATGCAAAATATCGTATGGAAAACTGTACACTTCCTACGATATTCGTTAGGAAAAACTAAACGATAAAACGACATAAAAACAAGCTTATACATGCGCTACACATTATAACACTAAAAAACAAATGTGCGTGTTATGAGTACTATGGTCTACGATTTTACACGTATTCCACGAACGTGTGAATATTTCTTGATCAAATATATCTCGAACCGAAGGACCATATGTTGCGTTGATAAAAAGGAATGTAATCTTTGAACGCCGAATTGTGCTTGACCAATTTGTTTTATTATAAGTAAAATATAATTTGTCGATATTGCGATAGTTTCGGACCACGACCAGCGATTATGATTATCAACATTAATCGATTGTAATAAACTGATTACGCGAGAATTGATATTTAATATTTAATTTGGGATACCAAACAATAATAAACTAATTAAAACAAAAAAAAATAACCCTTTAATTAACACTAGTAACTAATACATAAAGGTATATGAGCATATATTAATTAAAGCAAATGAATATTCCATAATTACAATATATAGAGTTGTTGAATAAAATTTGATCACTATAATAGTATATCAACAATAATATTTTACTTTCAGACTAATCCAGTATTAAATAAACAATTTTTTTTTAAATTTCTATTGTTTTTTATTTTGTAATACTCATTAGACTTATTTACTTTACATACATATCCATTAATTTTTATAAAAAAACTTTTTTTATTAGTGAATTACAAATAAAATAGTATTATTTTCTCAAAGTTAGATCGTATGAAACATTATATTAAATTTATTAATAATTACATAAACACATACATAATGGTATAATAAAATAATACTATATTTGATCGTATGTTTTCTACAGTGGAAATAATAATGAAATTCAATTTACAAGGTAGTATGTTGGGTCTCTATAGTATTTTTGCCAGTATCGTAAAAAATAAGATAATATTATTTCTATTTTGATATCAGTAAACAACTGTTACATACCGATTCATTTAGAAATTCATTTAATTCAAAACAATCAAATTTATATCCTGTTTCATTCTACTGATTTTAATAATTAATTGTAATATACGTTATGTTAGACCTTGTTTTGTATTTGGTTTGTTCCATTATCGAGATACTAGGGTTTAAAATAATCGTATTAATCTTATAAATAATAAATGTTTAAGATGTTCCGGAAGATTTCCAAATAAATTACGGTTTCAATTACGCATTGAAAGAAATTAGTATGTTATGAATGTTCATCAAATATAAAGGAATATATACGGATTATACGTTATTATGATTGATTTATTAAAAACGAGTCTTTTTCTTGTGTATATTATTACAGTGAAACTTGTATTAATGGACTTCCATCTTGAACGAAAAATATAATTATGTTCCGGCAAAAAAATAGGTATTTCAATGTATTTCGACATGCCCATAACGTACTCTTATAAATAAGGACGTAATTAGTATTATTTTGTCCCACTAAATTGATAATTGACAACAATCATAGTTCAAACTCAAACATCATTGCATACGTATACAGTATACATAATCAGGTTCCACATGACTCGTGTACTCGGAGAATATTCGCAATTGTTATACTTGGCGAGTCGTATGAGAGGTATTTAGTTGTAAAGAACGACGATTATTTTTAGTCGCTGTCGATCGCGGTTTCCCGTTGGCGTTGGATACAACACGAGTAACTCGTGTTGATAAGAAATTCTAAATTTGGATTCCCCGAATTGATGAATAACTGACGAGCACACATTCGTGTAGGAGCAACATAAATGTACAAATATAAACATATACAAACATCTTAAGTAACAAACGTCGAGTACTCGACTTGTGTAGAACCGGCGTAACAGCTTTGCCAGTTGCAACAGCGTAAAGCGCGATTACATTTTCAATACGATTACGATCGATTACATACTCCAATATATTGTTGATAAAGATAACAATAATTGCGAAGTTAATATAAAATTGCAGAAATATTATAACCAGAAATAAACTATTCATATTATTTCCGGATAAAACCATGGACGGCAGTAAGGGGGGGGGAAGTTTTTAGGAGGCTTCAAACCAATGTAATCAACCCAAACAAGCGATTTGATGTTACGATTTTTAACTTTAAACAAATTGATAATGTATAACATAAAACAAATAAAACTGTCTTTGAAAAAAAAGCACTAAAAAGTGTGAAATAATTTACAAAAAAATATCGAAAGTCGGCGTCGAATTTCAAATTGACACATAGTATTTTTATTATATCATTCCCAGACCAAATATTAAAAAAACATAATGTTCAATTTTCAATGACGCATTATTTCAAAATATTGTTGTTGCCCAAGTACAAAATTTCTAGAGGGCCTGGGACTGGTTTGGAATCCTACCTGTTCTGCCAGTCCGCCCTTGGATAAACCTTAAAGACCAATCATTCAAATGTTCATATTCAGTACCTATGCAGAATCGGCCGCCTTCAGTTTTTCAAAATAACACAATCTGTACTGCGTAAATCGATGAATGGAAATTATTTGGTGAAAACACTCTAGCGCATTTTCTATTTGTAAACTCACCGAAAAATTTGGCATCGGAGAAAAACAAGTGGCTAACATTTTGAAGAATACAAATGAGATTTTATGTTGATACATCGAAAACGACACAAATGAAAAATCTCATTGATTCCAGAGAAATGGGCCATGTGAGTTAATTGATAGCGTTGCATTAGATTATTCAACAGAGTGAACCTAACCTTGCGCTCTAAATTATGTCTCATGGAAGTAGACGATAAGCAAAAAGACGACGGCCAACCAGCACACTGAAATTAAAACCTTTGAAAACTATTCAGAAGCTCTTGGACAGCATAATCGCCTGAAGGAATTGTACTTGGAGAAAAGTAGCAAAAAAGAATTTTCAAACGCGAGTGAATTATTCCATAACGAGCTGGAAATGTTAAAATCCAATCAAATCAAATTAGTTCAATAATTTTTTTAAAAACATTAATTTTTTTATAAAATGTATTATGTATGTATATTTTACGTGTATATTTATAATAGGTTTTTTATAGTATAATAATATTATAGCTTTATTTTTTTTTAATATATGTACAATAATTTCATGTCCATAACGGACACTTCTGATGCTCCCGTTACTGTCGATTAAATACATGTTTCACTGTACATTATTGTGACAATAAATATGTTGTAAACATATACATGAAGTATATGTAAGTTCAACCAAAATTTTAATTTTTTAAAAATTAGAATTAGTTACATAAACACTTAATCTCAATAATAAATGTTATTATTTTTTAGCTTTAAATAATTTCACAGAAAACGAAGGTAATTTAATAGTAATATTTTTAAATTTGTTTCGGTATATTATTATTATCAATTAATTTATGAACACAATACTTACGTTATAGTATATTCGAAAGAGTACTTTATGCATATGAACACCGTCACAACGTTTTGGAGTAATTTGAAATAATTATATTAATAATGACCGACTTATATAGCACAAAAACTATTCTCTTATTCCATTTAATGGCATCGATATTTTGGGAATAATAATATCCGATTTATTGTATTTTTAGGTATGGAATTGAATCCACATTATTGGTGTTCAACGAATTATTAGAGGGTGATCGATTAATTTGCAATTACGATTTTAAAAAATATTTTTTTGTCACAAATTTATGGTTTATGCGAGTTTAATGTAATATTAAAAGTTGTTTATGATTTTGTATTTTAATATGTCTCTTAGCTAGATTAATTTTATTTCAATATTTATCTATGTGTGCCTATAATTACAATTTTGATTTATTTATGTATAAATTGTAAAGATCCATTTGTTTTTGTTTTTCTGAATACATCAGTATCTCTGGAAATATAAGCTAACCATTTATGTATCTTTTTTACAACAAGATGTTTAATTGTTTTAACAGAATTTAACGTAATATAAATTACGAACTTTTCAAACATTTTACTTCTATTGAATGCATTATATGTCGTTTATATTTTATTCCTAAATAAAAATGTTGATTTATTAGTGTTTTAATAATTATTTATGAGTTGTAATTTGTTCTTTTCATAGTTTTCATGCTTTGAAATGAATTATATGAAGATTTATTGTGTATTTCATATGTCCTTGCTAGTTGGGATCGATTATGTTACATCTGTAAAATCAGGAGAATAAATGTGTCCAAAATACAATTATTGGTGTTGAAAATCACCCTTACAACCACATTTTTAATTAAACTAAATTTTATTTTTCATAACGTAAAATTCGAAAATTTGTTGTAGTAGTGTTATCCATAGATGTATAAATTGTACTGCTTTATGCCCATTGCCAGATTGGCAATGCCAGTACAGTCGCGTAGAATGCTGTCCTACTCGGGTATATACGTTGCAACAGGAGTAGTAAATGTACTGACATTGAGTTCCAGGGTTTGTTCCATCTGCGGCGAGGGCTACAAGTGATGGACCTTTTAATAGTTCGTTGAAGTTACTCAAGGGCCGACACAGGTAGACGTTCCCAGCGTATGGGTAACGCCAACCGACATAGCGCCGATCAAGACTGAGGGCTCCGAATCTTCGTACCGCATTTACACGTCGATGTGCATTTATTGGCGTGGTTTGCCAGCAGATTATACGATCTTGGCGAAACCCAAAACGTATGAATCCAACTTAGAACGAACCAGGTTCGATCCGTGTCACTACGGTCACAGGGTGGTCCCCGTGACGGGCCATTGGCGACACCCGTACTCCTATTCATGCTCACGTCAACAGTAGGACATGCACCGAACAGACCTTCGCCTTAACCGCTCTACCGTCTCAGACGTATTATGTGACACCAAACATCAGGCACTCCGACTACTCTCAACCCGTGACGCCTCCTTTCCGAGAAGAGAGACCAGGAGTCTTAAATCTGTGACTCTGGGGCGCATCGCCGAGCGAGAGTCCCATAGTTCTCTCGCCCACCCGAGCCAATACGGTCAATCTAACCCGGTTACGCTCCGTGGGTTTCGACCTGCCAGGCGTGACGCCTCCTCCCCGGAAATGTCTCTTCACGCCAACGACGCCGAGTCCGAAGCGGGGCGACTCGTTCGACTAGTGACCGCGGCCTGCAACACGGCCCTCCCGCCGAGAAATCCCCCTCCCGGCGGGAGACGTCCGGTCTACTGGTGAAACGAAGACATCGCAGCTGCTCGGACGGAGTGCGTCAGACGAAGAAGGACAGTCACCGGGCTCCGCGCTCGTGGCGACGTCAGCGTCGCCAGGACCGCGGCGGAAAGTGACTACCGGTCGGTTCGCAGAGAGCTGAAGCGCCGCATTCGTCGTTCGAAGGCGAAGTGCTAGACGGAGCTGGTCCGTAGCGTGGACGACGACCCTTGGGGCAAGCCCTACAAGGTCGTCCTCAGGAAGCTTCGCGGGCCCGCTGCAACGTCGGCGATGGAACCACGTGCAGTGCGCGATATCGCCGACGTCTTGTTCCCGAGCCGACCTCACCCTGAGGCCGGTGACGGAGAGGCGCCCACTCGCGCTGTCGGGGGACTCGCGGTCGTGCCGGAGTTCTCCTTAGCTGAGGTCTCGGCGGCCGTAGGCCGCTTTAAGTCGCGTAACAGGGCCCCCGGACCGGACGGCATACCGAGCCGGGTCTGGGGCGTCGTGCACGCGACTAGACCGACGATGCTGCTGGGCACGTTAAACACGTGCCTGAGGAGCGGAATCATACCCGGGCGCTGGAAGTGGGCTCGCCTCTCGCTTCTCAGCAAACCGGGAAAGCCCGAGGGGATTCCGTCTTCCTACCGACCGTTGTGTCTTCTCGACGACGTGGGGAAGATTCTGGAATCGCTGCTGGTGAGCCGGATGGAGGCTCATATGCCCGGAACGGGTATCGTGCTGTCCGATAGGCAGTACGGTTTCCGGAAAGGACGGTCGACTGACGACGCGTTGCGCGTCGTGCAGATGCGTCTCATCGACGCGTGCAACGCCCGTCGGGTGGCGGTGGCCGTGAGTCTGGACATCCGGAACGCGTTCAACTCGGTGGACTGGAGGGTTTTCCTCGCGGCGCTGGAGCGTATGGATTTCCCGTCATATCTCCGGCGGATCCTAGGGTCGTATCTGGGCGGCAGGGTTCTGCACCTGTGCGACGACGACCGGGGAGAGCCGATCACCATGGAGATCACCTGCGGGGTTCCGCAGGGCTCCGTGCTCGGTCCTCTCCTTTGGAACGTCGCGTACGACGCCGTGTTCCGTCTTCTCCTGCCCAGGAGAATGATCACGGTCGGTTACGCGGACGACACGTTGATCGTGGCGGAGGGGGACACGGTGGAAGCGGTGCAGAACCGCGCGAACGCCGCACTCGCGACGGTGGCCGGGCACATACGTGTACTCGGCCTACGGCTGGCCGTCGACAAGACGAAGGCCGTAGCGTTTACGAGCTGTCGCGGATCGGCGGAACCCCGGCTACGGCTTGAGGGTCAGGCCGTACGGCTAGGAGCGTCCCTGAAGTATCTGGGAGTGATCCTAGAGAACAAGGGGACGATGTTCAGTGCGCATTTGCGCGCCGCGTCGGCGAAAGCCGAGCGGGTGATGTCCGCCCTGTGCGGACTCATGCCGAACGTGGGCGGTCCCCGGGAAAGCCGTAGGCGTCTGCTGGTGAGCGTCGTGCAATCGATTCTATTGTACGGCGCTCCGTCGTGGGCGCCTACGCTGGCTTATAACCCGCGGGGCGTAGAAACGTTGGCGAAGGTCCAGCGTAGGGCGGCCATCAGGAGCGCCTGTGCGTACCGCACAGTCTCCCGTGACGCCGTGCTGGTCGTCGCGCGGTTACCCCCTATCGACCTTCTCGCGGTCGAACGCGCTTCGGCGTACGACACGAGGAGGGCGACACCGCCAGCAGCGGAAGGACGGCCTTCGGGAACTCCGGCGACGTCGGGCAACCCGAGAGCCTTGACGACGGACGAGTGGGCGGGGAGGGTAGTAAGATGGGACGCTCCCGTCAGGAGTGGACGAGACTGGACCCGGACACTCATACCCCCCGCGCTACTCGATCGGTGGGTGAGGAGATCGCACAGTGAGATGACGTTTCATCTCTCCCAGCTGTTAACAGGGCACGGTTGTTTCAACCGGTTTTTACACCGGATCGGTAGTGCTCCGGAGAGCGGGTGTTCCCATTGCGGACCACCTGACTCTTACAGCGAGGAGGATGACGACGCGTTTCACACGCTCGTTCGCTGCGAGGCGTTCGAGTGGGCCAGGAACGACCTTATACGCGTTATAGGTCGTTTCCGGCTGCGTGATCTCGTTGCCCCAAATGCTGGAGTCCCCGGCGAAATGGGAGGCGGTTGCTCACTTCGCTTCGACCGTGATGGGTCTGAAGGAGGAAGCGGAGCGGGAGAGGCAGTCCCTGCAGGGGATTGCTCCATCGCGTGGTTGGAGGAGACGGAGGGCGGCAGCTGGTCGCCCATTAGACTAAGGAAAATGTGAGGGGTGGAGCGGTAAGCATTCGCTCTGTCGCTCCTCCCTGCTAAATCTGTATTACTTTTGTGAGGGGTGGCTTGGCCGGGGATTGCCCGGTCATCCACCCCAACGGAAAATTGTTATTTATTTATTTTCTTTAAATAAACGATGGCGACCCACTGCCCTAAGCACTGCTGAACAGGCATGCAAGGCAGTGAGTGTATTGCCGATACACACAAAAAAAAAAAAAAGGCGTGACGCCTCCCCCCTCTTGGAACTCACCTTGTCGTGGTGAGGGGGCTTGAGCGGTCGTTCAATGAGGTTTAGTGCTATGCCAACGGTAGTGTATTCTACCAGCAGGGACTCCCATGTTGGACAGGACATAACCGAGAACGACCCGACTAAGAGTTCCATCAGGGGTGTTTACACCCCTGGCTTGCACCGACCTGGCTCTGGGCTTAGTTGACTGGGGCCAGGAGGCCTGAGCATGCCTTTCGCTGACGAAAAACCGGCTCTCCTAACCCCCAACTCGTCAAGGGGGTCACTTGGCACGGGGATAGTTACGTGTCCACGAGGACCCTGTGTGGCTTTGGCGCACCACACAGTATCTAGCCTTACCGCGTCTTTCGGGGCTCTGACGCGGTGGACCCTCGTTCCCTTGACCATCGTGGGAACTATATGGAAACCAAAAACATCAAAAATCGTAACCTGGAAGAGATGACGGAAGACAATGACGGAACATCGGACACGGACTCACGGACTAGGAAGGATACGGAATCGGAAGCAGGGACGCCGGTCGCAGCAGCGGCTGCAACTGGCACCCCGGGAGGTCACCTTAGGGAGAAGCTGTTTTACAGCTATTCCCCAACGGTGGCCTCGATGTGCTCCTTGGAGGCGAGGGAGGAGAACTCCTTCACCCGCGTCAGGGAGCACATCCGGGCCGCTTCCGCGATCGTCGCGGAGAAAGGTGGAAAGGGTGTCCATAAGGGCATCCAGAAAGCCATCCGCGGCGTTGAGCGGGAGCTCGCAGTCCTTCGGGACTGCAAGGCCCGCATAAGGACTACCAGTGCCGAGGCGGTGGAGTCGGAAAGGGACGACTCGATTGTCGTCCCGGAAAGGCTCCCCGCCAAAAGGCCACGGACAGAGGCTACCCCTGAAAAGGTAGCCTCCTCTCTTGCTCCAGTCGCTGGGGACACCACAGTGCAAGGCTCTCTGAGCCTGGTACTGGAGGCCCTCAGCAAGGTCCAATTGGACCTGCTGGAGCAAGGGAGAGCTATCGCGGAACTCACGGCTGAAAACCGTGAGCTCCGGGGTAAGCTGTCCCAGCCACTGCAGCGGTCAAAACAGCAGCAGCGGAAGCAACCGCCGCCGCCACCGCACACTGCGAAGTCTGCGCCCCCGGCAGACACGAGGAGGAAGGAGGAGGCCGCTGTCCCGTCTCCACCTGCGCCCGCCGCGGACCCAAATCCGACCTCATGGGTTGAGGTCGTGAGGAGGGGACGAAAGCCAGCGGAGCGCACTAGTGGTCCGAAGCCGGTGGCGAAGAGTAAGCCTTCGCCTATTGAGGCAAAGGCGGCCCTCGTACGGAGGCGTGTCCCCCGAACCTCGGCGGTCGTCATAGACCGGCCGATCGGTGAGGGTGTGACATTGACCTCCGTTATGAAGAGGGTCGCCAGCAGGGTCAATCTCGATCAAGATTCGGACCACAAGGACGACGAGGTCGGGCGGCATCCTCCTCGAGGTGGATGACGCCACGGGGGCAGACACGCTGGTGGACAGCGTCAGGGCCGTCGTGGGGGTAGACGCACAGGTCAACCGACTCGAACGCCGTATCCCGATCCTGCTTCTCGACGTACCGGAATGGTGCGAAGAGGCGGACATCGAAAGCGGCTTGACCCGCATCGGCCTCGCCCGTCGGGACTTCGCGAAGGACGGCTCTCCGGCCGTCTTCTTGCGGAGAAACCCGGGCGGGCGAGGCGGAATGGTCGCCCGGTTCGACACGACGTACTCGGCAAGCCTAAAGCTCGCCGAGGCTCGTTGTGTCGTAGTCGGGTGGACCAGATGCCGGGTCAGGTTGCTGGAGAAGAGCCGGCCAACCTGTTTCCGGTGCAGAAAGCAGGGCCACATGGCGGCGGCGGCGGCGAAGGTCGTCATTCCGGCACCAGAGGAGTCTTGCCCGGCCCCTCCAAAGGAGGATGAGACGATGGACGTGGCAGAGGACGGACGCCGGCCAGATGTTTCACCAACCTAATCAGTGAAAAAATGTGAGGGGAGGAGCGGTAGACATTAATCTACCGCTCTTCCCTTGATATTTAAAAGAAAAAATGTCTATTAATCTTTGTAAGGGATGGTGTGGCCGGGTATTGTCCGGTCACCCACCCCAGCGGAAAATTGTTTTTTGTTGTTTTATTTATTTCAATAAACGATGGCGACCCACTGCCCTAAGTACTGCTTAACAGGTCTTCAGGGCAGTGGGTGTAAACGCAGATTTAAAAAAAAAAAAAAAAAGGCGTGACGCCTCGATTGACTGGCCATGCCCAACTGGTTAAGAACACGCTCCTCGCGGCAATGATTTTTACCTATATGGCACACTCCCCCCCAGCCAGAAAGTGTCTTTTCTCGCTTGACGACCCGTCCGACGGACTGAAATCGTGCCCTGAGCCGTCGAAGCGGGAGACCCATGTTCGGCGACCACTTATTTCAATATATTCGTGGCTATCCCCGCGACAAGGAATTTCTGTTATCGCGGTGTTATTCAGTTATGAAGCAGTAGACAACTTGTAGTGTAACGAATTTATTTATATTATTATCAACAATAATATTTAATTAATGAGGGAGAGTGGTTATCTGCGGCGGTAGTCATATGTGGGATACGATAAATATAGTGTGTTGGTTGTCGGCTAGCGAGGAGGAAGTTTAGTTCTAGTCGTATGCGGTCTCCATCAACATCATAATTCTTGTTTCCATATTTTTTTTTATTCACAATAGAGTAGTCCACCAGAATCTACGACCCGTGATCGGGTGTTGTAGGGCGATGGAATACATGTGTGCATCCGCACACATGAGTAATATCTAATCGGAAACTGAATACGTTTAAATTGAATTGGCACGTCTGTAGGTATAATAGGGATTCGTGGTATTAATATGTTTTCATCTCGGAACTTGGCATTTAAAATGCTGGCTTCGATAACGTTTTTCATTAATTTTTGAATGACAAATCACGTACCGTTGCACAGTCGTGGCGGGTTCAAATTACGAAGCAAAATAATCGGAGATCCAACCTTCAATTGTAAATTATGCGGTGGCATGCCTGGCAAATCCAGTGAGTTCAAAAACTCTATTGGAAAATTTACAGCTTCGCTGGCATCGCAAACTGTATCCATAGATTTGTATGATACCAAGTACCCTGGCAACAACTGTTGTATCTTAAGATTTAAATCGTCAACGTCCACATTTTTTGCCGCTAAAATTGCTCTTTCCGCAAGCTACTCATGATTTATGTACTGTGTGTGTACATCGGGAAATATTTGTTCAATGAGAGCATCTTGCGAATTAATGATTGTGCAGAAATCGGTGGGTAATTTTACGCATCCAGTTTCATCTATAGTAACTTTTCCATCGCCGATATCTAAGAGTTGTCTTAGAATGTTTCAACGGATGGATCTTGAAGTATTTGAACAAGCATATTTACTTTCAGCTGTACTTTTTCAACTTTACGCCACAATGACGATGATTTTAAGCATGCGTTGATCTCATCAGCGTATGTTGAACGTGGAATGACGTGAAGTGTTTGTCTGAAATCACCTGAAAGGACTAACAGAGTGCCGCCAAATAGTTTGTCGTTGTTTTTAATATCTTTCAATGTCCTGTTCAACGTCTCAAGCGAATGCTTGTGAGCTATATTACATTCATCCAAAATGATAATTTTACACTGTTTCAGCACTGTGGCCATGGACGATTGTTTTTTTATGTTGCACACTGCGGCAGGGTTATTTTGAATATTAAGTGGCAGCTTAAATACTGAATGAGCTGTTCTGCTTCCATCCAATAAAGTTGCCGCAATGCCCGATGATGCAACGATACCATTATTTGATCGTATTTCGGCGAGAATTATCGAAATAAGAAATGTTTTGCCAGTTCCACCTGGTGCATCCAAAAAGAAGAACCCACCTTGTCCTGCTGAAACTGCGAGCATAATGCGGTCATAAATGGTTCTTTGTTCCTCATTCATTAGTAAGACATTGCGAGTAACAATCGCCGCCATTTCTACAATGTTGTACTGCAGTTCACGATTCATTTCGGTGTTCATTAAATCAGATGCAGTTTGATTTGACGAATTCATACCGAAATGACTGAGTGGTAAGTTGGCAATGATAATGCAAAGATCCTCAATAGCAATCAATGCTTCATTGTACATAGCGTCGTGGAATGTTATCGTTAGATCGTTGCACCGTCTACGATGTTGATGCAATATATCATCAGTCATTGAATGTTTGTGATTATCCCGCAATATCCCTGCTTGGGCTGGGAAATATGTAGTCAACACTATAGCGAATAGTAGACGAATTTGTATTGTTGTACAGTTCAATGCTGCTTCAGTAAGCATACATTCCCACTGGTTGTCGTCTTCCAGCAATCCGAGTGCAAGGCATGCATCTTTATACGTTGGATACTGTTGCCCATTCACATTACGTATATCTAGAAATGACAATGGGTCAGTAACATTAACCAACAACAGTCGAAGATAAAAGCACTCAGTTTGCCTTGGATTGACTGTAAATACTGGACCCAATGTGTTTGATTTTAATAAATTGAGACATGCATCAACTGGTGAGCCTTGCTTGCGGGGCATCCATTTTTTTGTTTGAGCCCATGTGAAATAGCGTGGTACTTGTGAATATAGTAATTGTTAGATATCGCGTACATTTCGTAGGCAATTGTGTTTTCCCGATTGTCATTATCTGCCTGGCGGGGAGAGTCAGTCCGTCGGCAGCGCGACTCAAGAACGGATATAAGTGTCGACTTTATATACAACTTAAAACCGCGAATACAGTCCACTTTGTGTATTTATTATATAAAATAAAATAAGCTTCGAAACACTATGCGCATTTATTATATATAATAATAGAAATAATCGCCGAAACATTGGTCCTTCACGCCGGATTATTAAGTTTGCGTTATTTATTAAAAATAAAAATCGGCACACGTACTTTTCTAAATAAATATCGTAGTTGCGTTGTGATCCGCTTTTTCTGTGTTCGTTTACACAATACTTTATCGTAAAATAAATATCGTAGTTGCGTTGTGATCCGTTTTTTCTGTGTTCGTTTACACAATACTTTATCGTAAAATTAATATCCTAGTTGCGTTGTGATCCGTTCGTTCTGTGTTCGTTTACACAATACTTTATCGTAAAATAAATATCGTAGTTGCGTTGTGATCCGTTTTTTCTGTGTTTGTTTACACAATACTTTACCGTAAAATAAATATCGTACACAAAATGTTTGAAACCCAAATCACAAAAATTATACACAATAAATGATTTGGGTTTCAAATATTTTGTGTATAAAATAATCACAAGTTCTCTTATATATATTTTATAAATATCGTAGTTGCGTTGTGATTCGTTTTTTCTGTGTTCGTTTACACAATACTTAATCGTAAAATAAATGTCGTAGTTGTGTTGTGATCCGTTCGTTCTGTGTTCGTTTACACAATACTTCGTTGTAAAAAAGGGTCGAATAAATTGAGTAAGTCAGTGTATCATTTTTTATTATCGGTTACAAGTTACCCCGATAGTCACTTACCGAAATTCAAAAATTTTTTTATTTACGTTCATCACTCGGAGGGGAAGCCGAAAAAAGTTTGCAGTGTTTAGAGACTAGTGCCGAGAATTATAAAACGGCATGGCAAACTTTAACGGCCCGCTATAATAATAAGAAGGTATTGATACAAAATCATACGCGAGCGCTTTATGATTTAGTACCCGTTACGTCCGATTCGTCCGCACAAGTACGGCAACTAATTGATACAGTGAATGGTCATATTAATGCACTCCAAATGCTAGGTGAGCAACCAAAGTTGTGGGGCTCATTGCTTATCCATCTAATAACTATAAAGTTAGACAAGGATAGTTTACGAGAATGGGAAACAATATCACCAAAAACCGAAATTTCCACTGTTGAAAAATTAATCGAATTTTTACAAAATAGATTTCTTGTATTGGAAGCAATCGAATCGTCGAATGGTTTAAACTCTAAACCAATTACAACAGGAAATTTATCAACCAAAAGGTGGCCCAATAAATCATCAGCATTATTATCTTATGAGATGAAATGTTATAACTGTGCAGGTCCTCACACTATATACCGTTGTCCGTCTTTTTTAGCTCTATCCGTAAATGATCGTTTTAAAAAGATTATCGAGCTAAAATAATGAAAAAACTGTCTACGTTTACATCCGAACATTAAGTGTCAATCGCGACAGTGTACTAAATGCTCGCGTCCACATAATAGTTTATTACATTTTACGAAAACGATTAACAATATATCGTCAAACACCGATAGTAATAACGCGATAAGTGATGTTGATAATATATCAACTGAACCTAATGCAATACAACGGACATCGGTATCAATAAATGCGCATAGTGTTTCGAAGCTTATTTTATTTTATATAATAAATACACAAAGTGGACTGTATTCGCGGTTTTAAATTGTATATAAAGTCGACACTTATATCCGTTCTTGAATCGCGCGCTGCCGACGGACTGACTCTCCCGCCAGGCAGATAATGGCAATCGGGAAAACACAATTGCCTACGAAATGTACGCGATATCTAACAATTATCATTCGTCAATAATATATATATTTTTACTTGACATTACTTATATACAAAACACTGGTTATAAGACATATTAGGTGAAATCCATATGTTATGGGTCAAGTGATTATTATATTATTTTCCTACTCGATTATAATACTTTTTCATGTATTTAGAATAAAATATTATAATACTAAAGAAAGATATTTATTAAAATATTAAAATAATCATGTATTTAACTATTGTTTATAATTTATAATCTATATATATTTATTTTTATTTGTTATATTATTACTAGCTGAATACCACGTACGTTGCAGGGGGCAAATGTAAATTTGTATATTTATATTTCTGCCACTGATGATTTTTATAATTTCGCGCGATATTTGGGAAAACGTATTGAATTAATTCGTGTTTGGTAGATGTCATATTACAAAACTTTTTTGGAAATGTGATAAATTGTGTAGAATAGTCAATTGCCAACTTCCCATTCCCAATATCCAGCATTTGTTTTGCGAAACGTTCGGTGAATGCATCATTTTGTAGTTGAACACGCATATTGGTTTTCAAAGTCAATTTGTTGACATATCGCCATAGAAGCTGAAGATTTGAGACATGCATTAAGTTCATCAGCGGGAGTTGAACGTTGTATCACTGGCAGAGTTTGTCGAAAATCCCTTGACAAAGCAATGAGTGCTCCACCAAAAGGCTGTCTATTACCCCTCAAATCTTGCAGTGTACGATGAAACGCTTCTAAAGCTTTTTTGTGAGCCATTGTACATTCATCCCATATGATAAGTTGACATGTTTGGATCTCAGTGGTTTGCAAATTCAACGTCAGAATCGAAAAATAATGTTCAAACAAAAACGAAAAAGAAAAAGAATGATATATTACTATTTAACGAAGATAGTGATAGTAATATAATAAATCTAGTTCCCTACAATGTAATTTAAATGCATTTATACGTATTTATTTTTTAAGCACGCAGCAGTACTCTACAAACTCCGATCAAAATAATTAAGGATAACTCTGAACCTTATATCATTTCAAAAAAAATCTAAGCTTCATATGAAATCAATGTATGTTGAAGATCCCACTGAACATTTAAATAATACAAAAACAATACCTTGTACGTATCTTATCATTGTTAGCTGTTTATTGACTTTATTATTAAATATTAAATATTTTTCACATCTGCATTAAATTTGATGTATAATATGGCTGGAGAACATGTCGGTTATGGAGATATAGCCTAATCAACAAGTAATTCAAAATCTTTAAAATCTTAAAATACTTTTATTCTTGGACTTATTATTTTTTTGTAATGTTTATTCACAGTAACTCCAACAGTTTCTCAGAATACTTTGTAAACATCTATTACATATATTGGTGAATAAGGTACAAGTTAAGATTGCTATCTCGTTGGCGGTATGTGCCAAAAACACTCCCTATTCTTGCGTTTATCTCTTCTACATTGATTTTACACCTTTACACCTTCAATAATTACGCCAAGAAATCGGCTCCATTGCTATGACATTCCGTTTGCAGCTTTGATTATTCCTACCTCGATTCATATACTCCCGCTTTTTCAAGATCTTTCAATCAAAAATACCAAATTTAACAAGCCCAATTTTGTCGCCAACCAAATTTTTACCGAGTTTGTGGAGTCGAATTATTCCGAAGTATGGCTTGTCTTCACGGATGGCTCAGTATCGAGCAACTCCGCAGGCTTTTCTTATTACATTCCTAAATTAAATATAAAATTTTCCGATAACCTTCCCCACTACGCTTGCTCTTTTACCACCGAATGCTACGCTATTTTATGTGCGCTCAATTTTATAAAATCAATAAATCATAAACAGTTTTTAATAGTATCAGACTCTCAATCAACTCTCAGCGCAATAAACTCTGTATCTTTCGCTTCTTCCTCTTCTCCTCTCACTTTTCTTATCAAAGCCGCTTTGTTGGATCTTCGGTCACTAGATATTATGGTTGAGTTCTTATGGGTACCAAGCCACGTTGGTATTTCTGGCAATGAAATGGCGGACTATCTCGCTGGTAGCTCAAATAAAAACCTAAGGTGTCCGATTCTTAAAATTCCCGCCACTGATTTTCTTTCCCCTCTCAGAGCTAAGCACGATCAAGCTTGGCAAAATAAATGGGCATCATCAGCTATAAATTTTGTTAAGTGGTATAGATATGTAACTCCGACGATCCCTTCTCAGATATGGTTCCTTAATTTACCTTTATCCAGACATCAAATTGTACAATTTTCTCGTCTCCGATTTGGACATAACTTATTACCAGCGCATGCTTTCAAGTTATCCTTGAACCACTCCCCTTGTTGCACACATCACGATGACGAAGTTAAGTGTGATTTCAACCACATCATGTGGGACTGCCCGGCTCTCGTTTCTCCACGTAAGAAATTATCTCAATTTTTAGCTCTTAACCATATATCTCCAATAGAGTCTCATAACATTCTCAACTCACATTTCACCCAAGTAATTCTAGCAATTCTAAAATTTATAAAGGCTGTTGGATATTCAATCTAACTTTATAATAATTGTAATTTACTATCGGTTGCTTTATGTTATATTAGTTTAGTTACATATTTTTATTGTAGATAGTTTTTTTCTCATCATTCATATATATTATCTTATTTATTGTATTTAGTTCATCTTAAGTCATTGTTGAGCTGTAATAACTGTTGTTGAAAGCTAAAAAAAAAGGTACAAGTTCATATTCTAGAGATGAGTCAAATTTATCAAGAAATCAAAATGATATTTCTCAAATGATATATGAAATTCGGAGATGGGGGTGCTGTCGTTTCCACAGCACCTCCACCAAAAACAAAAAAAATCATAAAAAATAGGGTATTGCTGCAGAAACGTTCAAATTCGGGCACAAAACAACTCAAACATAGCACAAACAAAGGCTCCTACTTTGAAATTAAAATCATGAGGTGGGAGTGCCGGGGAAATGTATCTCTTTCCGTTCTCAGAACCATTATCTCGTCGTCCATGCATCGGCTCGACGTCGTTTTCGATCCCGTCGTAGTACCGCGTAGTTAGGCCATACGTTCGTAAGCCTATCCACGATAACTGTGACATTAGGAATCCGAAGTTATCACGCGCATTCGAAAGTCACGTGTAAACATTTTCGACGGCGAGTATCGGGCTTACGAATAAAGAGGGGTGCTTCACACTCGTAGACCGACACCGATTCCAGGACACGTCAAATCGTTATTCGACGGAATGTCTGTGGGTACTGCGCCATCGTCGACTACTCGTGTCGTTCGTTTTTTTGAGAATGATTAGTTGGTTCCAGTTATTGAATTAGGAATAAAACAGTTGGGGTACTATGAAGACTTTCAAAATAGTCGCGTCCTCAATATATTTTTATAAACAGCGATAAATTATTCCATACTTCTAATAATATGTTGTCAACACCGCAATATGTTTCTTCGTTATGTATTCGATGACGTTCCAATTCAACAACAAGTAATTCGAAGTGATTCATTTCTTTTTGTGTAAATATTATTACGCATATAGACAACGGATAATTAGCGTCATTAAACACATTATATATTACCTGTTTTGCATTTGCTATCACTATATCTTTCTTTAAATACAAAAACTTTTAAACAGAATGAAATTGTGAAAATCCAAACGATAAAAAAAATTATGAAAAAAATAGGAAAAACCTAAAATGCAACAATGTAAATCAACGTATTTAAATCTAGAAAGCAAAATGTAAAGAACAAATATGAATAAAGTAAATGAAGTATGAATCATAAAATATATGAATAAAGTATGAGTTTGGTATAAAAAAAAAACTTTATGATTAATAACGTGTCAAGGTTGGTTATTGAATGAGAGACAAATCCGTTGGTCCGCGAGGCAGTGATTCCAGTTCGCACGGAAACCATGGTGATTTGTTTGGTAACACGCGCGGCTGTGTTATCCGAACGAAATGCACATGCCTGACGATAGTGGAGAGTATGAGTGGGAAAAGGGTGGCGAGAGTTTCAACAAATTACAGGTTGTAAGTATTTTTATGAAATTGTGACCAGTATAAATGCTTTTTTTTCACATAAACTGCAAAGTTTTTATATTAATTTTAAATATTTAAACATTAATAGTGATGTATTATTAAAAATATACACATATTAAATCTTTTGATAGTTTTTAATAATGGTTTCGTTCTTAGAATCAGTATTAATATTGCATTCTAACATAAGCTTATTTCGTAGTAAGTAATGAAAAACGTGTGTGTATTTCTTCATTTCATGTAAATGATTAAATGAAATAAAAATCAATGATAAGAATAATTCATAGTAAAGGCATACCAAACTTACGAAAGATCCTATTTAAGACTATATAAAAATGATTAACTCATACGAGTTATTTTATGTCTTTACTTAAACGTCATACGTCGTATGACGTATAGGTAGGAACGTATGACGTTTAACGTATAGTGTATAACGTAAAGTGAAAATAAAGACACGACTGTTATTGTTATACAATTATTTTAATTTTATATGTTAACAAGTCACATTATCAGGAGACGTAACGCTAAGTAGTATTCGGTGGTGTGTAAAGTAGGATACATAAACAAGCGTTTGTACATTGGATATGGATAAAAAACCGTCACGAAAAAGTGTCCATGAAAAGCGTTACCTAAATTAAGATACCCACTGAACATAAAATGTCTCACTAAACGTGGATTCGTATGCGTTAATCATTTATCATTTCTTTATACTTTAAATATAAACATTGAAAACACACACACACACACACACACACACACACACACACACACACACAACACACACCACACACACACACACACACACACACACACACACCACACACACACACACACACACACACACACACACACACCACACACAACACACACACACACACACACACACAACACACACAACACACACACACACACACACACCACACACACACACACACACACCACACACACACACACACACCACACACACACACACACACACACACACACACACAACACATATATATGTTTCCATCGGGTGATTTCCATGTATATTTGTGGATATCTTTGTGGGGAAAGTAAGTGCTGCTTATGGTTATATTCCTTGAGGTTGCAAAAGCTACACTTCTCTGGCCATTATCGTTGCTTTGTTCATGGGCGCTATGTAATCCAATCGTAGGTCTATATATGGTCTCTTTCCCTATTTTGGCATTAAAATCTTCAATGACACTTCTTATAGTATTTTTGGGTGCACTATCGTAAATCTCCGTTATTTCTTCATAGAATTCCTCTTTTATTATGTCTTCTTTACATTTAGTTGGAGCATGAATGTTAATTATGAACGTGTATAGAGGTTTTGTGTCTAACCTTATCATACATATGCGTTCAGACACTGGGTTAATTCAGTATTAACATTTTCATCTAAAAATAAAATATTTTCTTTTGTTATTTTTGGTATTTGATTATTTGTATTACGTTTAATATAAAATTTACTATCCATGTAAAATTAATTTACTCAAAACATAATTTGAATTTTGTATTACCACACACAAATTTGAAGAAAAAAAAAATAAAACTTTACATAAGATATCCCCAATCCATAACATTGCTATCACAACATTATGGGGGTACCTTAGAATCGAAATTTTTAGAAAAACACTTTTCTAAAAATCGGGACTCAAGGGATGGGTGCCTCCACCAACTGTAACGTCCTCTCTCCCTACTCTTCCATACTGGGAGTTTTGTTTATTTTATCGAGGACTCGACCTCGGTGTGTGATAATTATTATTATGGACTATGGTTACCTTATGTAAATAAATCAAGAAACAAATAAATTAATATGTTTGTATTTTAAATACTACCAAACGCTGAGGGTCTTTAAGCGAGGTGATAGTTGAGGTCCTCTGGTGGTCTCCCCACTGGACGGTGTCTGATGTTCGACCCGACTCGAGGACTCTTTACTGGACGTCGTCTGGTGTTTGACCCTTTACTCGATGTTGTCTGGTGTTCGACTCTTACTCCTCGTTCCATTCACACACCTTCGTACTGACTGGTTATGTAGGTCACACCCCAAAAACCCTTAATCAGCACTTCTCTCACCCCCCCCCAAAGTAGTAGTACATGATGTCTTGTGACTCATCGTTACATATAACCCTTGTCCATTTAATTATGGACCCCAGATTTAGGTGGTGAGAGCGATGGTAGCCATTTTAATGACGATAGTGTAAGTTTTGATAAATTGTTGTCCAGTTGTCCAATTTAAGAAAAGTAGCGGTATTCCAGCCGCCTCCAAATGCTACTTCCTTTGTTGGACTGAGTCACTTATTGGACTGAAAGCCAAATTGTTTCAGTTATCCAAGAAATTGTACTTTAATATTTTTTAATTTTTTCACTTCATAACTGAAAGCTGACTGGTGTGTGAATTATTCTTAACACACTACACTGAACCAAGGGTCGTGACTTTGGAAAACATCCTTCCGATTAGCGATGTGGTCTGTTGTGGAATGTGGACAAAAATTTCCTCTTTTATGAATATTGACCTTCATGAGGTCCTCAATTATCCCTCTCTTTTTTTCCTCAGCAAATTATTATTTTTATAACAATTCCAAATTTAACACAATTACTAATTTTTTCTGTTATAAATTTTTTTTTTCATATATCAATCATATTAAGATTCAGAACTACATTCAGTTTTATCAACATGTAAAATATAAATGAATAAACGACTTATACATAAAATAAATAATATTCATTAACAGATAACAAATTTTCCGAAAATTATATATATATAAACAATTATACGGTGATCAAAATTCGCAAAATCTGATGTTTGATGGAAACCCCCTTGCCTCGCTCGTCCCTTCAACCGTCGTCAGGCGCGTGTGTTTCGATCCGATAACGGTCGTACAACACCAAACAATTCGCCATGGTTTCCGCACGAAAACGAATAACGAGACTCGCGGAGCGAACGCATTTGTCTCTCATTCAATAATCAACATTGGCAACGTAATAATCACAAATTTTTTCTCGAACCTAATTCACACTTTTTTCATATACGTTTATTTCTTATATTTGGTTTTATACATTTATACACGTTGATTTACATTGCTGCACTTCCAGTTTTCAATTTTATTTAAGTATTTTGTATTCGATAAATAATATAGTGATAACAGTTGCAAGGCAGGTAATATGTATAATTTCGTTGATCATTCCGTTATCTGTATGAGTAATTAATGTTTACAAGACAATTACTGTGATCCTCCGGATTGTTTTTTGTATATTTGTGTGTTTAAACGACTGACTTTCAAAATCGTGTTCGTGATTTTACATTTTATTAGATTGCGCGAATGTAGCGCGATATTGATAACGTATGTACGTCTCAAGTTTGGAACTTGAAAAAAAATGTATCTTTTATTTCGATAAATTGTATCTGAAAGAGGATGTTGAGGGCCATTTTATGAAACGTCTATTATCTATAATTGTCCAATTTCGTATTGTCGTTATCACGCGCATTATCATTATGTTGCGATGCACATTGAAGACGGTGCCGAATCTACGCGCGTATACCATTACTTGATATTGAACACTAACGTTATTTAAACAACGAAAACACTTATACTAATACTTCACTTCGGTGAATAATTGTTTATTTTTTGTTTGTTAATAAATAATGGTGACCCACTGCTTTAAAGATTGCTAAACAGGTTTCCAAGGTATTATGGTAGGCGGGTTAGACGGGGGCATTGCTGATATAATTTAAAAAAAGACTCCCCCCTCTTGGAACTCACCTTGCCGTGGTGAGGGGGCTTGATCGGTCGTTCGATGACGCTTAGTGCTATGCCAACGGTGGTGTATTCCACCAGCAGGGTCTCCCATGTTGGAAAGAACTAAGCAGAGAACGTCTTGACTAGGAGTTCTGAGCCGGCCCTTACTTTAATTAGTTGGGGTCGGTAAAGCTGGAGGGAGCCTGCTAGCATTTACCAAATCTCTGCCGACCTGGCGGATAGGTATAAAACGCAGAGAAAGTCACTCTTTAAAACTCAATATGAAAGTTAACTACAGAAGTATTGTTACCACCCCAGGGTCATCGGAACCCCAGGGGTCGGCAGTTGTGGGTGGATCCGGGATAAAATCTATACTATTCTGGACAGCAAAGAAGAAATGCAAGGAAAACGATCGAAAACAAAAAGCGTCAAGTGCGGTTGGAGGGACCGCATCAACCGTATTACCAGCAACAGCAACGAACATCGCTTACGCATTCTTCGCAAAGGGACAAGACAAAAAAGGAGGAGTTTGTTGGTCCGCTTCCGTCCACGTTCGTGTTCGTCCCTGGTCAGACTCCATAGGTTGAGGTCATGAAACATGTCCGGAAGTATGCTGCTGATCGTAAATCCGGACCGAAACCGATGAGCGATAAAAATGTGATAAGAACTGTGATGGAACCGGTGGGGGATAGAGAACACCAGTCGTCGTCCCTTGCCGAACATACACGTGCAAAGGTTAGTACAGACTAACTTAAATCACTGCGGGGACGCCCAGTACCTCTATTAGTAGTTCGTCTGTACAGAGGGATCTCGGTGGTGCTCGTATCGACATATGGTCGTACAGGGACACGAAGTTTCGTTTTATATAGCTGTTAACGGGGCACAGATGTTTCAACAGTATCTTGCATTGGAACGGTTGTGCACCGACGAGCGGGTGTTCTCTTTTTTGACCACCCGACTCGTGCAGGAGAACGACGACGCGTTTTTTCACGCTCACCCGCTGCGAAGCGTTTGAGCGTGCCTGGGACGAGCTGAACCTTGTGATCGGCTCGTTCTAGAACGCGTGAACGAGTTGCTCCGATGCTGGAGTTTCCGGGTAACTGAAACGGTGGGATTAGATTCAGCGGGGCCTCAGGGACTCGCTATTTGCATTCTAGGGTGTCTTCAGGGGTGGGGGATTTCATTTTTCTTTTAAAATAATAATGTATTGACAATAATGAAAAAAACGAAGGTGATATGAATGTTATTTTTCCCTACAACTGTTTAACGTTATTTTCGAAAACGTCATTAACGATACTGTCGTCGCATTTTTATAGTTTTTGAACGAGTAACGTCATTTTTCAGATGTCCAAACATTCTTTGCCGTCCACTTTCGATACCGTGTCGGAAAACGAAAACCGCAGCGTACCCCTGGATGAAATGATAACAGAAGAAGACTGTAGCGTAAATGTGATCGATACGGTGACAGAACAATTCTGTAGTGCACCTGTAATTAATATGGTGAAGGAAGAAAAGAATACCCGACACAGAGTACCCGTGGTCGATTTGTTGACGGGAGATGACGACTGTAACGTACCAATGGTCGATTTGGTGTCAGAAGAAAATTGTAGCACACCTGTAAACGATATGGTGTCGGAAGACGAAAATAAAAGCGTACCCGTGATCGATATGTTATTGGAAGATGACGACCACAGCGTGCTCGTAGTCAACACCTCGACGATGGGAGTTCGGTACCCCCACATTTGGGTATCAGCCAGAGGGAAAAAGGTAAAAGCGCAACATGGAAGACTAATAGCTACACAGTATGTCTGAAAAGTTCCCAAAAATTAAATTTTAGTAGTCAAGAAAATTGGCTCTATCGTTCGTAAAAAACGAAAGCTTCACGTAGTACAAAGTCTAACGAATATGTGTATTCGATTTTTGCACGTTTATTGATTTGCGTCTCAAGATAGTTTACTAATAATTATGTGCATAACTTCTATGTTACATGCTCGTACAAGGTAGCGCTATTTATATTGTTCACAGTTATTTAGTTCGGGAGTTTTGCAGACACACTATGTATATCTCGTTTTGCCCGTAAGAGAACAGACGATTTTTAATCGGTATTTCTTACAACGTGTTTGTCGTAGTGGTATTAGAACGAAACGATATCGTAGCTTCTTTTTATAGTTTTACGAACGAATAATGTGATTTTTTTAGATTGTCGAATGTTTACATCCTGTCATCGATACGGAGGATGCTAATGAATACAGCAGGCCCGTCATTAATACCGCGTTACTCAGCACGTTTGGGAATCGGCCACGGGGCCAAAGGTAAAAATACGTGACGAATTTTTCAGAGCTATACCGCGTTTTTGTTAGTACAAGAAATACGTATGTTTATAAACTTGTAGTTATTGTTTTGTACTCTGCTATTAACACCAATATCGTTACGATATTAGAACGGAACGACATTAACGTCGCTTTTTTATAGTTTTCCAAATATTGACGTAATTTTTCAGATGCCCGAACGTTTGCCGCCCGTCCTCGTTACGGTGCGGAAGAACATTCGTAGCGTGTGGTCGCCTGAAGAAGAAAAATCAAAAGAAGTAAATGTGTGTTTAGAATTTTCCTTTTTATTTTTTTTTTAAACGTAGCTATTTTATATTTTGGACCCTTTGTTCAGTGTAATATAAAATTAATTTTTTTAATCGTTATTTTAGGTGAACGAATTACCCGTCGTTCGAATGAGTGTGATAACGGAGGAAGTAGACGAGAATAAAGTAAATGCTCGTTTAACAGATCATTTCAATATGTTTAAAACACCGTGTCGTTGGCTCGAATGTATACGGACGTTTTATCAAATGTAATACATATTTAATTACAGGAAACAATGGATTTTATGACATATAGTGCTACCAGCCTTTTTTTTTTTTTTTTTTTTTTTTTGAAAAAAATCGGCGTTTACACCCACTGCCCTGAAGACCTGGTAAGCAGTACTTAGGGCAGTGGGTCGCCATCGTTTATTGAGCAAATAATTACAATTTTCCACTGGGGTGGGTGACCGGACAATACCCGGCCACACCACCCCTTACAAAATTTTTCACAAAATTTTTAATATCAAGGGAGGAGCGGCAGAACTATGGCTACCGCTCCTCCCCTCACATCTTTCCTATCTAGGTGGGTGGGGGTCGTCTTGCCACCGCTCATCCTTTGTTACGTCCATTTTCTCAGCGGGTGGCTCTGTATCCACCGCCGTCGGAGGGGTCGGACGTGCCCCCTCCGCTGACGGGATGACGACCTTCGCCGCCGCCTTGCAGGCCGCCGCCATGTGGCACCGCTTTCTGCACCGGAAACAAGGTTGGCCGGCTCTTCTCCAGCAACCTGACCCGGCACCTGGTCCACCCGACTATGACACAACGTGCCTCGGCGAGCTTTAAAGCTGCCGAATACGTTGTGTCGAATCGGGCGACCATTCCGCCTCGCCCGCCCGGGTTTCTACGCAGAAAGACGGCCGGAGAGCCGTCCTTCGCGTAGTCCCGTCGGACGAAACCGGCGCGGGTCAAGCCGCCTTCGACGTCAGCCTCTTCACACCATTCCGGTATGTCGAGTAGCAGGACCGGGGTACGACGCTCTGGACGACTGACCCGAGCGTCTACCCCAACGGCGGCCCTGACATTCTCCGCCAGGGTGTCGGCCCCGAGGCGTCGTCCACCTCGAGGAGGATGCCTCCCGCCCTCGTCGTCCTCGTGGTTCGAATCTTCACGCCGATGGCGTTGAGATTCACCCGGCTGGCGACCCTCTTCATAACGGAGGTCAAGATAACCCCCCCTCCGGTCGGCCGATCGATGACGACCGCCGAGGATCGGGGGACTCGCCTCCGTACGAGAGCCGCCTTTGCCTCTATTGGCGAAGGCTTAGCCCTCGCCACCGACTTGGAACCACTTGGGCGCTCCGTTCGCCTTCGTCCCCTCCTCACGACCTCAACCCATGAGGTCGGATTTGGGTCCGAGACGGGTTCCCGTGAGGACGGAACAGCGGCCTCCTCCTTCTTCTTTGTCGTTGCCGGGGGCGCAACGTTCGACGTCTGCGGTGGCGGCGGCGGCGGCTTCCGCTGTTGCTGTGGCTGTTGTCCTTCCTGTTGTTTTTGGCGCTGCTGGTGCTGCTGCTGCTGCATGCGCTGCTGCCGTTGTTGCTGCTGTCCTTTCTGCCGCAGTGGCTGGGACAGCATACCCCGGAGCTCACGGTTTTCAGCCGTGAGCTCCGAGATAGCCTTCCCTTGCTCCAGCAGGTCCGATTGGACCTTGCTGAGGGCCTCCAGTACCAGGCTCAGAGAGCCTTGCACTGTGGTGTCCCCAGCGACTGGAGCAAGAGAGGAGGCTACCTTTTCAGGGGTAGCCTCTGTCCGTGGCCTTTTGGCGGGGAGTCTTTCCGGGGCGACAATCGAGTCGTCCCTTTCCGACTCCACTGCCTCGGCCCTGGCAGCCCTTATGCGGGCCTTGCAGTCCCGAAGGACTGCGAGCTCCCGCTCAACGCCGCGGATGGCTTCCTGGATGCCCTTATGGACACCCTTTCCACCTTTCTCCGCGACGATCGCGGAAGCGGCCCGGATGTGCTCCTTGACGCGGGTGAAGGAGTTCTTTTCCCTCGCCTCCAAGGAGCACATCGAGGCCACCGTAGGGGAATAGCTGTAAAACAGCTTCTCCCTAAGGTGACCTCCCGGGGTGCCAGTTGCAGCCGCTGCTGCGACCGGTGTCCCTGCTTCCATCATCGTGTCCTTCATAATCCGATTTGCCGAGTCCAATTCTCCTTCCGTTTCTCCAGTTTCTCTATCCGGTTTGCTGTATGTAGTCTCCATGTTGTTCCCACGATAGTCAAGGGAATGGGAGTCCGCCGCGTCAGAGCCCCGAATGACGCGGTAAGGCTATATACTGTGTGGTGCGCCAAAGCCACACAGGGTCCTCGTGGACACGTAACTATCCCCGTGCCAAGTGACCCCCTTGACGAGTTGGGGGTTAGGAAAGCCGGTTTTTCGTCAGCGAAAGGCACGCTCAGGCCTCCTGGCCCCAGTCAACTAAGCCCAGAGCCAGGTCGGTGCAAGCCAGGGGTGTAAACACCCCTGGTGGAACTCTTAGTCGGGTCGTTCTCGGTTTAGTCCTGTCCAACATGGGAGGCCCTGCTGGTAGAATACACTACCGTTGGCATAGCACTAAACCTCATTGAACGACCGCTCAAGCCCCCTCACCACGACAAGGTGAGTTCCAAGAGGGGGTAGTGCTACCAGCCTTTTTTTTTTTTTTTTTTTTTTTTTTTCCATATAAAACCGGCAATACACCCACTGCCCTGAATACCTGTTCAGTAGTGCTTGGGGCAGTGTGTCGCCATCGTTTATTTTTTTAAAAAAAATACAACAATATTCCACTGGGGTGGGTGACCGGACAATCCCCGGCCACACCACCCCTTACAAAAGTAAATACATTTTTAGTAAAAATCAAGGAGGAGCAGCAGGTCGATGCATACTGCTCCTCCCCTTACATGAAGACCCAATTACGGTCGGGCCCTTGCTGCCCGCCCCCTCTTCCAACGGCGTGATGGAGCTACCCCTTGTAGCGACTGCCTCGCACGCTCGGCCTCCTCCTTCGCGCCCATCACGGCCGATGCGAATCGAGTCACCGCTTCCCACTTGGCCGGAGACTCCAGCATATAGGCGACGAGATCGCGCGGCCGGAAACGACCTATAACGCGAATAAGGTCGTCTCTGGCCCGCTCGAACGCCTCGCAGCGAACGAGCGTGTGAAACGCGTCGTCATCCTCCCCGCTGCGAGAGTCGGGTGGTACGCAGTGCGAATACCCTCTCTCCGGAGCACGGCCGATACGGTGTAAGAAACCGTTAAAACAGCCGTGCCCCGTTAGCAGCTGGGTCAGATGAAACGTTATCTCACCGTGCGACCTCCTCACCCATCGGTCGAGTAGCGAGGGGGGTATGAGTGTCCGGGTCCAGTCCCGGCCGCTTCCGACCGGGGCGTCCCAATACACTACCCGCCTAGCCCACTCTTCCATTGTCGCGGCTCTCGGGTTGCCCGACGTTGCCGGAGTCCCCGAAGGCCGTCCTTCCGCTGCCGGCCGGATCCCCCTTCTGGCGTCGTACGCGGAAGCGCGCTCGACCGCCAGAAGATCGATCGGAGGTGTCTGCGCGACGACCTGTACGGCGTCGTAGGAGACTGTGCGATACGCACAAGCGCTCCGGATGGCCGCCCTGCGCTGGACCCTGGCCAGCACATCGACGCCCCGCGGGTTATAGGCCAGCGTACACGCCCACGTCGGAGCGCCGTACAACAATATAGATTGCACGACGCTCACGAGCAGACGCCTACGGGCCTCCCGCGGGCCGCCCACGTTCGGCATGAGTTCGCACAGGGCGCACATCACCCGCTCGGCTTTCTCCGAGACGGCGCGAAAGTGCGCACCGAACATCGTCCCCTTCTTCTCCAGGATCACTCCCAGGTACTTCAGGGACGCTCCTAACCGTACGGCCTGACCCTCGAGCTGTATGCTGGGCTCGAACGTCCCGTAACGGTTCGTGAACATGACGGCCTCCGTCTTGTCGACGGCCAGCCGCAGGCCTAAGGCCTGCAATGTGTTCCGACACCGTCGCTAGTGCGTCGTTGGCGCGGTCCTGCACCGCTTCCACCGTATCCCCCTCCGCCACGATCAACGTGTAGTCCGCGTAGCCGACCGTGATCGTTCCCCTGGGCAGGGGAAGGCGGAACAAGGCGTCGTACGCGACGTTCCACAGGAGAGGTCCGAGCACGGAGCCCTGCGGCACGCCGCAGGTGATCTCTATTGTGATCGGCTCCCCGTGGGCGTCATCGCACAGGTGCAGTACCCTGCCGTCCAGATACGATTCGAGAATCCGCCGGATGTATGGCGGGAAATCCATACGCTCCAGCGCCGCGCGGATCACATCCCAGTTCACCGAGTTGAACGCATTCTGGATGTCGAGGCTCACGGCCACCGCCAGCCGACGGGCGTTACACGCGTCGACGAGTCTATCCCGCACCACGCGCAACGCGTCGTCGGTCGACCGTCCTTTGCGAAAACTGTACTGTCTGTCGGACAGCACGATTCCCGTTCCGGACATATGAGTCTCCATCCGGCTGACCAGCAACGATTCAAGATTCCCCACGTCGTCGAGGAGGCACAGCGGTCGGTACGAAGACGGTACCCCCTCGGGCTTTCCCGGTTTGCTCAGAAGAGAGAGGCGAGCTCTCTTTCCAGCGCCCGGGGAAGGTTCCGCTCCTCAGACACGTGTTGAACGTGCCCAGCAGCATCGTCGGCCTAGTCGCGTGTACAACGCCCCAGACCCGACTCGGTATACCGTCCGGGCCGGGGGCCCTGTTCCGCGACTTAAAACGGTTGACGGCCGCCGAGACCTCCGCTAAGGAGAACTCCGGCACGACCATGCGTTCCTCGACGGCGTGGGTGGGCGCCTCTCCGTCACCGACCCCTGGTGGTCGGCTCGGGAACAAGACCTCGGCGATGTCCCGCACGGCGCGCGGTTCCATCGCCGACGTCGCGGCGGGTCCGCGAAATTTCCTCAGGACGACCTTGTAGGGCTTGCCCCAGGGATCGTCGTCCACGCTACGGACCAGCTCCGCCCAGCACTTCGCCTTCGATCGAAGAATGCGGCGCTTCAGCTTCTTGCGAGCCGACCGGTATTCACTTTCCGCCGCGACCCTGGCGACGCCGTCGTCGCCGCGGGCGCGGAGCCCAGTGACCGTCCTCCTCCGCCTGACGCATTCCGTCCGAGCCGCGGCGATGTCCTCGTTCCACCAATAGACCGGACGTCTCCTACCAAGAGGGGGATTTCTTGGTGGGAGGGCCATGTTGCAGGCCGCGGTCGTCAGTCGAACGAGTCGCCCCGCCTCGAACTCGGCGTCGTCGGCCTGAGGTGACGTTTCCGGGAGCAGGGCCGTCCCGGCCCACTCGGCCACTACCACCGCGGCCGCGAGCAGGTCGGCGTCCATCCGGGATGTTCTCCATCCCGAACTTGTCCGGCCCGCCCGACGGCCCCTTGTGGCGTTGCCCGACATAGGCGAGGACGCGCTTTCGGCACAGTACGAGTAACACAAGTGATGGTGGTCACTCATGTTCTCGACGTCCGTCCGCACGGTCCACCCCCGAAGCCTCCCGAAGGCGGATTCGGAGGCGAACGTAACGTCGACGACAGACCCCCGACCCCGCCCAAAGAAAGTGGGGACCCCCCCGCTGTTGACCGCGATGAGGCCAAGCGAGTCCGCCAGCGTGCAGAGGCTATGACCTCGACGGTCGTCCCACCAGACCGCAGACCGGGCATTGAAGTCTCCCGCGACGATCAGGTCGACTCCCGTACCGCGGTATGAGGCCACACCTACCTCGAGGTTCCCCAGGAACCGCTCGAACTCGGCCGGAGCGAGAGCGGGAGACGCGTAACAACTGTAGACGCGCAAAGCGCCGCCCACAGTCGCTGCCACGTACCTGTCGCCGATCTCTACGTCCGCGAGCGAGAGCCCGTCACGAAGGACCCCGATAGCAGCTCGCCCAGACGAATCGCATCGCCAGCCTGGACGGTCGACGTTATACGGCTCGCTGACGAGCGCTACCGAGATACCCTCGCTCCCGACGAATTCCCAGTACAGGTCCTGGGCGTCCCTACAATGGTTTAGGTTAGATTGTACTAACCTAAGCTCCATCGATCACCGGTGTCGAGAGGGCTGGCAACTCCGGCTGTCCCTCCACCTTCTCCTCGGCGCGGTTCTTGACCGCCGGCTTCTCCTTCCCGCCGCCACAGTCCTTTGCCAGGTGGCCTTCCTCCTTGCACCGGAAGCAGCGCTTGGGTGCATCCGGTCCTTTGCATCCAGCGGCAAGGTGTCCAGTGCGCAGGCATCGGTAGCACGTCGGCTGCCTCCTCTCGAGCAGCCTGACGCGGCACCTAGTCCACCCGACGACGACATACCGCGACTCGGCGAGCTTCGCAGCCGCCGCGTACGGTAGGTCGAGCCGGGCGACCCTATCGCCGCGTTCGCCTGGATTTTTCCTAAGGGAAACCATTGATTTCCCCCCTACCACCAGGTCTCCGGCGGCGATACCAGCGCGCGTCAGACCGCTCTGCACGTCTTCCGGCTCCACCCACGACGGCACGTCCAGCAGCAAGACCGGGGTACGGCGTTCCGGACGGCTCACTCTGGCCATACCCCCGACGACCGTCCTTATCTTCTCGGCGAGAGTGTTTGCCTCCCCCACCGAGCCGACCTCGAGAAGTATGCCTCCTGCCTTCGTCGTCCTGGTATTAATTATATCCACCTTCATGGATTTAATCTCCACCTCCCGGGCCACCTTCTTCATGACGGAAGCGATGGTCACCCCCTCTCCAGACGGTCGGTCAATGGTAACCGCCGAGGTGCGAGGGACTCGCTTCCGTACTAGCGCCGCCTTCGTTTCCAGGGGCGAAGGTTTGTTCTTCGCCGCTGGTTTCGGCCCGAGTTGGCGCTCCTCAAGCTTCTTTCGTCCCCGCTTCACGACCTATACCCATGGGATCTGGCCGAGGACGGGTACGAATGCAGGTCGGGACGGGACTGCGGTCTCCTCTTTGCGGATTGTTGAGGGCTGTTGTTTCGCCGACTTCCGCTGATGCTGCTGCTTCTGCTGCTGTTTCTGCCGCCGCAGCTTCGGCTGCTGTTGCAGCTTTTGCTGCTGCTGCGGCTTCGACTGCTGCTGCGTCTTCTGTTGTCGCTCCGCGTTGATCGCCCCAATAGCAGGCCACCAGCATGGCGTATCGGTGCTAGTGTCCCTGCTCTCAGGACGCTTCGTCGCCGCGACCGACGAAGACAGAGTATGCGCAGTCGAGCTCGCACCGGCCTTTGCATCATGCACAGCCAACCGGCGTCCGCGTAATGCTTCCAATTTTTTAAAAACGTCAGCGGCGGTCGTGACGTCGTCCTTTAACTCCCTATGGACGTTCCGTGTTTTGTCACAGAACGCCAGCATCTTAGAAACGATGCCTCCGAGGAGTTGGAGATTTCGTACCTCCTCCTCTTCGGCAGATGAACGCGCGGCAGCACGCGTGCGGGACTGCTGCAGACGCTCACGCAGCGAGCGCTTCTCCGCGACGCTACGCGTTTCTATCACCGCGTCCGTAGCCGTAGTACTGTTCCTTGTGCTACCAGCCTAACCTCATTAAACCTGAGATTGTTGGACTTGAAGGTTGTCAAATTAAAAATTACGTCATCATCGATCTTAGAAAAAGTCACGGACTTATTACTCCAACAGTAAGAATAAAATTTGTCTAAAGAAATTGTTGTATCGTGTTATGTTAATTATGTTTTTAGAAAGCCCTAACAATCCTATTTATTGTGTTACAGTTTTTTAAAAGCAATTGCTCGATTAATGATAACATAGCATAAATAAACACAATTTAAAAGGCCGTAAACGAAAAAAGCTTGATATTTTAAATGTGTGGTTTACCAAAATGGGGGGTGTTTTTTTGCTATTTCGGATTATAATTTTTTTTTTTTTGATTCGCTCGTGTATAAATATAAGCATTGATACGAACGAAATATATGGTACCGTATGCAAAGCTGTGCGCGACGATGGCGAATGACGTCATTTTTAATGCGATGCCCAGGGATTGTAACAAAACTTTTCAGGACGTATTAGAACAGCAATTGAAGGAAACATTTAATATTTTAAGCAAGAAAAGTAGGACCGTAAGTATCGATAATTTTACTTATGATTATGCACGTGCGTATCGTAACGATATAACGTGTTTTGTTTTCTATAAATCACAGACATCGACCAACACAGGAAAATTATCTACCTTTTTCACGTAAGTATTTTATTTAAATATTGTACTTATTATTGTTTCGTGGTAATAACTCTACAATACCTATTATATAGGGAATGGCTCCTAATATAAATTGATTATTATTTTATCTTATCAGCACACTTTTTTAAATAATTGTCGAATATATATTTTAAAATATATTTTTAATATATTTTATTATCGAGTTTTTCGATTAAAATTAATAGCCTTGAACTTAAGCAAAATTTTTTTTGTGGTTATATTCACTGTCAACACTTTTAAACATTAATTTACGTACAATTCGTTACGTTCATTACGTGTATGAATTTATATGGTTAATATTTGAGTATATTCATAATTTTTCCAAAAGAAATCTACATGTATTCAAATTCGAAATTCGCGCGTCCATATATCTCGACTGGAACAGCCACTAACGCGTGACATCTCGTTTGTATAGATTTATCAATGAACTGAAGAATGAAGGAGCGCTGTCTGCTAACGTGGTCGAGCAGTTCACTTCAGTGTCTGCGGCGAACGCCTTCTTTGCGTGATGTGAATAGAATATGGAACGGAACTTTCCAATGTAAGTGTATGGATACGGTCGAGCGACACTAACATTGACATATTCGAATGTCGTTTTGTTAAGGCAGACGTTAGACTTAAATGTGACGGTGAATGGATTAGTGGTATTTGGAGCGACATTCGTTAGCGTGAACGCGCGTATATCGGAGAAAGATTTGGAGGAAGAATGTTGTAGAGTGGACCTGTTTACGAGAATGGCTCGGATCAATGTGTATCAACAAATCGCCGTTGAGATACAGTAGAACGCGGTGAACGAACTTGGTAAAAACATCTAGAGGAGTTCAACCTTACGATTAAAAACCTGTGTTAAGTTTGGTATCATATTTGAAATATCAAATATCAAGAGAACGCGAAGAAAAACACTTTTACGAAATTACGTTCAATTAAAAGATTTCGGTCAACCCTTTAGAGTCGATTTTCGCGCATTATTTTTCCTTATCCTTATGTTATCGTCGAGTTAGCTGCAATGATTAACAGGGTCAAATTTCCGTCCTCTCTCTCACCTTTGTCACACTTTCTGACTAACTCACTCTCTTTCTCTCACTGTCACTTTCTATCTCTTTCTACCTATTACCACACCCACCCTATTTTCTTTTCTTGTAAATTTCCTGTAAACTTTATGTTATTACCTGTTGTTCGTATATGACGAATCAATACTCGCGCGATCGTTCGTCCGTTTTCGGTGTGTTCTACTCACTGCAGATCTCCATGACATTTTCTACGCTCGAGCCGGAAATTTAACAACACCCACACCGTCAATTACGTTCGGTCTCTAAACAACGCCGGATAATAATACTAATGTATTAATTTTTTTTTAGAGCCGTAAGGAATTTTTCCTCGTTGAAGAAGGCGAAACCGTCTCTGAAATACCGCAACTTGTAAATACGTGAGTTTTACGTAGAAAACCACTACACCCAAATGATATTCAACGCAGTAGGAGAACTATAACAATAACAGTAACAAGCGCGACAAATCCGAAATGTGTGTACACAAATAACGGATTCGACGAACATAAAAATAATAATATAAATTGTATATTGGGAAGCTGTGGAGATATCATCCCTCTTCCCCCCTCGGTGGAGAATCATTTCATAAATCATACGTTTCGATTAAGTGTAATTAATGCGAACCATATTGTGTGTGTATAATTTTTTTCGGAATTAATAATTAAATGTATTTAAAAATATATATTTATCTACATGTGTAATCACGTGGTGTTAAAATAATAAAAATTGTGTTTGTTCATCCATTGTATAAAAGACTTGTTTATTGGTTGACAAATTTTGGGAAATTTGGGAGAGATATTTATAGTTATATAAGATAAAAATCCCCCGAAAATAAAGAAAAAATGTTTTCAAGCTATATATATAAACATAATGATTAAATTAATATTGAAATTCACAGCTCAATTTATTATTATGTATCTATATAATAATATATAATTTTGTTTGGAAATTAAAATTAAGCTTTTTAAAATCTATAACGTACTACTTTTCGATAAAATGCGTTATATTTTTAATTAATAAACACTGGAGCGAATACATGTTGAACTTGTCGATTCAGCGCATTTCCTATCTAAACAAGCAATTGCGTACCTCTAAACTTCATATAAAAACTAAACTTCATATTTGAAATATATCATTAATATATATATATATATATTTAAAAACATAATGTCATTGAATCTTCATATTTGCACACATTGTTTTTTTACTACAATGATAACGTGTATATTTCGAAAATAATATTGTTATAACGAAAAATAATTATAACTAAAATTACAATTTTATAAGATTTTTTAGAAAATACGTAAACGTTCAAAATATGAAATCGATCGTTACTGTACGTGGTTTCATAATTTTCAAACAAAAGGTTTCGAATGTAGTAAAGTCTAAATAATGCGAGATATGAGCGGTATGTGATGAAACATTACGTTCGCATATAACTTCAATATTTCTATAAAAGTTTAATGATAATAAATTTGAAGTCGTTAGAACGTCAATTGTATTTTTTAGTTTAAAGAACATTAAAATCGAATCACAACCTATTTTTACATAATATTCCAAATGTGTATAATCCATCATAGTTGAAGCTATAGTGTTAAAATTTTTTTTTTTTTTAATTTAAAAGGAAGTTTTGCAAAAATCACATTCAACTTCAACGATTACAATATTCTTAAACTTAGATTAAATGTACTATAATTATGCTATGTTTAATCCTAATTAAACTATTTAACAATAAGATAGAAAATATAAAAGTAGCGATTTATAGAAAATGTTGAAAATTATATATATATACTATTATATACATATAAACAAATATACGGTGATAATAATTCGCAAAATTTGTTGTTTGATGGAAACCCCCTTGCCACGCTCGTCCCTTCAACAGTCGTCAGGCGGGTGTGTTTCGTTCGGATAACGGTCGTACAAGACCAAACAATTCGCCATGGTTTCCGCACGAAAACGAATAACGAGACTCGCGGAGCGCCGGATTTGTCTCTCATTCAATAATCAACCTTGGCAACGTAATAATCACAAATTTTTTCTCGAACCGAACTCATACTTTTTTCATATACTTTAATTTTTTATATTTCGTTTAATACATCTATATAAGTTTATTTACATAGCTGCATGTCCAGTTTTTCTAATTTGTTTAAGTATTTTGTATACGATAAATGATATAGTGGTGGCAGATGCGACGAAGGTAATATATAATATGATTAATTACGCTGATCATTCCGTTGTTTGTATGAGTACTTAATGTTTACACGACAATTACTGTATTCCTCCGGGTGTTTGTTGTCTACTAGTGTGTTTCAACGACTGACTTTCAAAACCGTGTTCGTTATTTTACATTTTATTAGATAGCGCGAATGTAGCGCGTTATGAAAAATCTGTGACACGATATAACGTAGTACGTCTCAAGTCGGGAACTTGAAAAAAACACATCATTTATTTTAATAAATTGTATCGGAAGGAGGATGTTGTAGATCATATTAAAAAACTTATAAAACTTCTATTATCTACAATTGTCCAATTTCGTGTTGTCGTTATCACGCGCATTGTTGTTTTGCTGTGATGACGAAACCATGCCGAATTGACGCGTGCGAACAATTATTGAGTTTAACACAAACGTTATTTAAAAAACGAAAATACATATTCCGGCGTTAGGTTAGGTTCCCCCCATCGCTATATTTCCAGTGGATACTCGAGACGTATCTGGGCGGCAGGTTGAGGGACCTCTGGCTTGCCGTAGAAAAGACGGACGCCGTAGTGCTCACGAGCCGTTACTGGCTTGTCGAATCCCGGTTACGACTCGAGTGGTTAGGTGCATTTCTTAAGTTCCTAGGAGTGATCCTCGAGAACAATTAGACGATGTTCAGTGCGCACTTGCGCGACGCCTCGGAGAAAGCTGAGCGGGCGATGTCCGCTCTGTCCGGACTCATGCCGGACATCAGCAGCCTGCTGGTGGGCCGTAGGCGTCTGCTGGTGAGCGTCGTGTAATCGATATTATTGTACGGTGCTTCGAGGTGGGCACCTATGTTGGCTTATAACCCGGTGAGTGTGGAGACGATGGCGAGGGTCTAGCGTAGGGCGGCTATCAGGAGCGTTTGTGCGTACCGCACAGTCTCCTACGACGCCGTGCAGGTCGTTGGGAGGACGCCCTCGATCGACCTCCTGGCGGTCGAACGAACTTCGGCGTACGATGCGAGGAGGGCGATGCCGCTGGCAGCGGACGGACGGCCTCTGGGAACTCCGGCGACGTCGGGTACCCGAAAACATTGACGACGGCGAGTGGGCACGGTGGGTAGCGGGATGGAACGCTCCTACCAGAAGAGGCCGGGAGTGGACCCGGACGCTGATATCCCCCACGCTGCTCGATCGGTGAGTAAGGAGATCACACGATGAGATGACGTTCTATTTCTCCCAAAACGGGGCACAGCTGTTTCAATCCGATTCCTACACCGGATCAGCTGTGTTTCGGAGAGGGGATGTTCCCACTGCGGGCTGCCTGACTCTTACAGCGAAGTGGATGACGACATGTCTCACCCGCTCGTTCGCAGCGAGGCCTATAACGCGCGTTATAGGTCGTTTCCGGCCTCGCGATTTCGTCGACCTAATGCTGGAGTCCCCGGCTAAGAGGGAAGTAGTGGAACAATTCGCATCGACCGTGATGGGTACGAAGAAAGAATCGGAGTGGAAGTGGCAGTCCCTGCACGGTATAACTCCATCGCGTTATAGTGGGAAAGTAGGGCGGTCATGGGCCTTTTGTAAATGGAATCTGTGAGGAGAGGAATGTTATGCACTGACCTGCCGCTCCTCCTTGAATTCGAAAAAAATAAAAATTTTTGTATATATACTCTTGTAACTGGTGGAGTGGCCGGGGACTTTCCGGTCACCCACCTCCATGAATAATAGATTTTATTTGTTTGTTAATAAATAATAGCGACCCACTGCTTTAAGAATTGCTAAACAGGTTTCCAAGGTGTTAGGGTAGGTGGAATAGATGCCGAAAAAAAAAGACTTCCACTCTTGGAACTCACCTTGCTGCGGTGAGGAGGCTTGATCGGTCGTTCGATGACGCTTAGTGCTATGCCAACGGTGGTGTATTCCACCAGCTTGCCTGCTAGTATTTAAAAAAAATTACTGTTATTTCGCATTAATCTATTCGAAATATTTTATCTTGCGACTAGTGTAAACTTCTATGTTATGATTATATGTAACGATTTAAAGGAAAAAAAAATTGATTAACGTCTATATAACTTTGCTAGTTTGAGCATTTTGCGATGAAACACTCGACGTTAAGACATGTTTGTCAAGTTTCGAGAATTATTATTATTCTTGTTTTTCGGTTAATTTTAGCGGACTGTATGGTTTTAATTTTATTGAAATAAAAGAATGCAATTGAATGGTTTGTAATGATTTGGTCTTTATTTTAACATAAACTTTACTGTGTGTGACGGTCGGCTGTTACACGATAACTAACTAGGCTTGCGTTAGAGAATAAGATAACTATAACAATATAAACAAGTTAACACAACAATATATTTAAATGGTATTTCCCTATGCAACATGCCGCCCGCTTTGAATAAATTGATTTTAAATTTATTCAATTGGTAAATAAATTATTACATTTTCAATTTTATTAAATACAATATTTTGAATAAATCAAAAACAAGAAAAATTAGAAAATAATATAAAATAAATACAATATTTTGAACAAATCAAAAACAAAATTAAAAAAATATATAAAATTTATAAAAAATAAATGATATGGTATAAATGGATACAAATATTTATATAAATATCAATTTAGTAATTGTTGTCAAAAGGAAGAGGACATAATTTTCTCACTGGCCGTTTAATCTCCTCTTTTCCTACTTGAACGATAGCGACACGAATTTCACCATCTGAACCTGGTTGCACCTCTAGAACTCTACTCATTGACCAGGATAATTGGGGAATGTCGTCTTCTTTAACCAACACTATAGTTCTCATAGATAAAGGAGGACCTTTGTGCTCGAACCATTTTTTTCTTGTTTGTAGTTGAGAAAGGTATTCTTTTTGCCAACGCTGCCATATTTGTTTTGTTAAACAAGTCACACGTTGCCACCGTTTAAGACGATTATCGGGTACGTCCAACAAATTAGGTTCTGGTATTGAACACAGTGGTTTGCCAATTAAAAAATGAGCCGGAGTCAACGGAGCCAAGTCTGATGGGTGAGAGGATAAAGACGTTAGAGGACGAGAATTAAGAACTACCTCTATTCTTACTAAAACAGTATTTAATTCTTCAAGCGTGAGATTGGAGTTACCTAAAACCCGACGTAGATGCGTTTTTACAGATTTGATAGACGCTTCCCATAATCCTCCAAAATGGGGTGAGCGGGGGAGAATAAAATGCCAATTCGTATCTTGTGGAGCGAGTGAAGTATACAAATGATTTACATTATCTTTATTTTGAAATAATAGTTTAAGTTCTTTTAACTCGTTGTTCACGCCAACAAAATTAGTAGCATTATCGCTATATATATCAGTACTATGACCTCGGCGTGCGAAAAAACGTTTTAGAGCGTTGAGAAAAGATTGAGATGTTAAGTCGCTTACCAGTTCGATATGTACCGTATGGGTACTGAAACAGACAAAAACACATATATATCCTTTGACTGTCGATTTTTTACGATTATTGCTTTTTTATCAGAACTGGAACCCGCGAAGTCGACACCACATTTTTTAAATGAACGAAAAGATTCCACACGTTCAGAAGGAAGTTGTCCCATTATAGGTTCGACGATGGCCGGACGCAAACGAAAACAGTTTATGCATTTGTAAAAAATATGTCGAGCCATGTTTCTACCATCGATTATCCAATACTTCAATCGGGTAGAGACTAACATAGCTTGTGATCCAGCGTGTAATAACCGTTTATGTTCATTGCATACAATTAATTTTGCGATATGACACTTGGCAGGAATTAAAACAGGTTGACGCTGAGATGGACTTATATTATTAGCATTTTTTAGACGTCCACCGACCCTTAATATATTGTCGTCCAAGAATGGCTGTAAATTTTTTAATTTGTTATTTAAAATCACTTCATTTTTATTTAATAAATGATTTATTTCGTTTGACCAATATAAGGCTTGAGTTAATTTTATTACCGTAATTTCGGCCTCAAATATTTCGTTGGATTGTATTGCACCTATGATCATTTGCTGTTTTCTTATATATTTTATAAAACGATTACAATAAGCGATTATTCTTAACAACTTGTGCAATGACGAATATTTATTTGATATAAATACATCTGCCGATTTATTTACTGATATAGCTACCACTTTGATTTTTTCTCTTAATTCTGGGATAGTATTTGAGTTTATTTTAAAGTCGTATTTTGGCCAATTATTTTTTTCAACTACTAACCAGGGGGGCCCGTGCCACCATAAAGCACTTTCGATGATTTGTTTTAGGCTGCAACCTCTGGATATTAGATCGGCCGGGTTATCCGCTGTACCGACGTGTTCCATTCATTTACGTATATATTAGTTACGTCTTGGATTTCGCCTACACGATGTGCGACGAAAGTCTGCCATTTTGTAGACGGGGATGTAATCCATGCTAAAGCAATTGACGAGTCTGTCCAAAAATATTTTTTATGTATTGTTAGTTTTAATTTAGGGATAATTTTATGAGCTAAACGAGCGAGTATTACCGCCGCACATAATTCGAGACGTGGCAGTGATAATACCTTTAGCGGAGTGACTCTCGATTTGGCACATATTAATTCTGATGTGTGAACATTATTTTGATTGATAACTCGAACGTATAAACAAGCTCCATATGCAACCAAACTTGCATCAGCAAATCCATGTATTTCTACTAACGAGTCATTTCCAGTACCCAAATGTCGCGGTATTTCTAATTTACTTAATACATTTAATTCATTTATGTATTCGTTCCATTCTTCTCGTAAATCATTTGGTACAGGCTGATCCCACTCGATTTTAAGTTGCCACATTTTTTGCATTATAATTTTAGCACACGTTACCACTGGACCTATTAAGCCTAACGGGTCAAACAAGGAAGCAATTTCTGATAATATTTTCCTTTTAGTTAACAGGTGCTTCACATTTTCGTTTATATATTCGTTTATATTGTAACAAAATAGATCACGTTCTGGAAACCATAACAAACCTAATATTTTTGCCATTTTATTTTCTAATTCTAGTACTATCGTAGCTTCGTTTTCCGCACTGTGCAAGTTCTTTAATAGTTCGCGCTCGTTGGACATCCATTTACGCAATTCAAACCCACCCTTATACATAATTTTTCGCAAATTATCTCGTAGTAGCAAAGCTTCTTGTTTAGTATTCGCACCGCCTAAAAAGTCGTCCATGTAGAAATCTGTTTTCGTTTGCGTCCGGCCATCGTCGAACCTATAATGGGACAGCTTCCTTCTGAACGCGTGGAATCTTTTCGTCCACTTAAAAAATGTGGTGTCGACTTCACGGGTCCAGTTCTACTTACAGTACGGTTGAAATGAATTTGACATGCCTTTTCTTCTAGTGTACAAATTTGCTTGTTTATTATCGTTTCTGAGCGCCAGAATTTTGCTACTTGTTTGTCTAAATTAGAACTAGATATTTGATTCACGCTTAATGAAATATTTGCCCTTGTACCTTCAGTATATTTTGAATCGGCGGCTGAAACTCGTCCAGAAACAATCCAACCTAATTTTGTTTCTTGTATAACAAATCCACTATTTGCATTTATAATTTTACCTTGACTCATTAACTCGAAAAATATTTCTGCCCCGAGTAGCATATCGATTGCTTGTGGTTGATTGTAAGCATTATCTGCTAGTCGTATTTCAGCAGGTATTTTTATTTTGGTTGGGTCAATGACCTGTACAAGTAAATTATTTGTTAAACGCGGCAATATTAAACAAGACACCGTTTTTTGATAATCCGTGATACGCGATTTTATCGTAGTCGTAATTACATGTTTCGATTGGCCTATACCAATTATCTCGTATTTTACCCTTTTCCGATTTAATCCTAACGTTTGCGATAACGACTCAGTAATAAAATTACTTTGAGCTCCGGAGTCTAACAACACACGACATAGTATCGGCTCGCCCGAATTATTATAAACCTTTACTACGGCCGTAGCTAGTAACACTTGTTCACGATCTCATAAAGCGGAATGCGCCACTATCGACTTATTGTTTTCGTTTTTGTCGTCTACATCACTTTGCACCTTTTCGTTATTTTTGTTTATGTGCAATAAAGTGTTATGAGATTTTTGACATTTAAAACATTTTTTACCGAAACACTTATTTTTGGTATGCTGACGTATACATTCAACACAAAGTTTTAATTCTTTTACCCGACTTATACGCTCAGATATCGAAAGTGCAATAAATTCAGGACACTTATATATTGTATGCGATAAATTACAATGCCAATATTTTAACGTTTCGGTCGAAAAGAACGCCATCATTTTATCATTCGTCGTTTTTTTACCGCCTTTCTTTATTTGTAGATCCTTTATAAGTTTTGTATTTAAATGAGTAGCCGATTCTACCGCTTCCAAAATTTTAAACCTTTTTTCTAAGAATTCGATTAACATTTTAACAGGAGGTACTTCTTCTTTCGGTGAAACGGTTTCCCATGATTTTATTGTGTTAGTGTCTAATTTGGTAGTTATGAGATGTGTAAACAATGATCCCCAATCTTTAGGATTTTCACCCATAGTTTCCAATGCATTCATATGTCCGTTTAACTTATCTATAAACTGACGTAATTGAGCGGCTTTCTCATTTATTGTAGGCATGTCGAATATACCTTTGGTATGTGCTTGTATCAAGACTTTTTTATTGTTATACCGTGCAATTAAAGCTTGCCACGCCGTCTCATAATTTGATGCGGTTGTTTCTAAACACTGAATCACTTGAGCTGCTTCACCACTTAAAGACACGCGTAAATGAAAAAAATCTTTGTATGTCATCTATTCTTGGATTCCTATGTACCAATGCACCGAACATGTCATAAAATGCTGACCATTCAGTATATGCACCAGAAAATATTGGTACACTTAATGGCGCCAACTGCATCTGGGTTACTGTGCCACAGCAAGAACTATAATTTACACTAGAATTTTTTACATTTTCGTCAACCACGTCATCCCTTTTTTGATTAACCTCATATATAAGTTTTTCGCATATTGCCACAACACTGAAATAAGCATCCTCAAATTCTGCGCGATATACTTGTGCTTCGTTATAATTGTCGTCGTCGTTTGTTTCTATATAACTTTGTACTCGTTCGAACTCCGACCAGACTTCTTCAATTTTTTCTCTACGACATTTTAATTCATATTGATTCATGGACTCTTTAATTATATTTCTAACATATGTCCCAAATCTCGTCAAATGAGACTTTAATTGCCCTCTACGTATTTTAAGAGCTGATATATCGGCCATTCCGTTATTATTTATCACTATTCGCTAAATATTTTCTTCTTGATAATTTAGGAATGTGATGGTATCTTCCCAATTAAAACGTTTCTTTCCACGACTCCCGCACTATTTTAAAGTAGAGGCAGTATGAAAAAACCTTTAGAAACTTTGGATACAATAGATTTAATTCAAGAAATAATATTTTACTGACACGACTCACACAAATTTCAGCACAATATTTTGTAATCCACTTTACCAATTCCGATTTTAAACTGATGATTACTTACGCCAGTGCACTTTGAGTAGATTACAGATGTTTATTAATTCACACGCGAATAAATTAATTTATATAAACACTCCACATATACCCAATTTTTAAACCTTTAAACGTAATTAAGTTATTAGATATTTATTATTTCACACGCGAATAATTTAATTTATATTAACACTCCACGTATACCCAATTTTTAAACCTTTAAACGTATTTGAGTTATTAGATATTTATTATTTCACACGCGAATAATTTAATTTTAATTAACACTACACGTATACCCAATTTTTAAACCTTTAAACGTATTTGAGTTATTAGCCAGACACGCTAAACACAAAGATTCTTTTAATCCGGCCCGAAGGACCAATGTTTTTCGGTTAATTTTAGCGGACTGTATGGTTTTAATTTTATTGAAATAAAAGAATGCAATTGAAAGGTTTATTATGATTTGGTCTTTATTTTAACGTAAACTTTACTGTGTGTGACGGTCGGCTGTTACACGATAACTAACTAGGCTTGCGTTAGAGAATAAGATAATACTATAACGATATAAACAAGATAACACAACAATATACTTAATGATATTTCCCTACGCAACAATTCTATTGAAATCTGTCGGAAAAATCAATTTTATTATTTTTGGTCTCGTAGAAGCCAATCACTCATGTTTTCATTATAATATCTGTAGCTACCATCATATTTATCTCATACCGAATTTTCGTAAACGTACGATTATAATATGTGAGTGCGACTAAAATCCGTAAATCGTTTCATTTTCAAATGTACACATATACCGTATAAGGTACTCGTCCTACAGAATATACTTAGCGGAGACTTTTCTGTACATAATCTGTTTGTCGCTAATTGGGATATCGTCAATCTAATTGGGGATTTGGCTTGTTCGACGCAGTTCGTTCAACGGGACCTGCCCGAAAAGAAAACAAAACACGCTATAATAACAACGGTAATAAACCGACCCACGTGTGAGACGGCGGATTAAAATTGCCAGTAAATTTGCGCCCCGGCAATTTGGTTTGATCGTCCCGAAAACAAACGTTGTAGCTATATTATTACGGTCGTTTCGACGAACTACAGGGCAATTACGCACGTTAGAATTAAATTAATGCAATTACGCACCGAGCGGTTAGTTAATGAATTTTGAAAAAAAAAATACAATGCTATCACAAAGGGCCGAACGCAAGAAAATAATTTGGGGGGTTTTCAAAAAATATATCAATACGAGTAAATAATATTCATCCAAAATTGATGTTTCATTAATGACTATTATATTAGAATATCCATGCGTTGAGGTAATTTAGCCATCATATCAATAACTTTTTCGCATATAACTTCAACGTTTCTACACAAGATTAATGATAATGAATTTGAAGTCGTTAGACGTCGATTGAATTTTTCGGATAAAAGAACATTAAAATCGAATCACAACTTATTTTAACATAATATTCCAAATAGTTATAATCCACAATAGGTGATGGTACAATGGTTAAATTATTAGAATATAAAATATTATGTCGTAAATGACAATGATTAAGCAACAATTAAATACAATATCCGTAATTGAGTAAACGACTTATACATAAAATAAATAATATTCATTAACAGAAAACAAATTTTCCGAAAATTATATATATATAAACAATTATACGGTGATAAAAATTCGCAAAATCTGTTGTTCTATGGAAACCCCCTTGCCTCGCTCGTCCCTTCAACCATCGTCAGGCGGGTTTGTTTCGTTCGGATAACGGTCGTACAAGACCAAACAATTCGTCATGGTTTCCACACGAAAACGAATAACGAGACTCGCGGAGCGAACGCATTTGTCTCTCATTCAATAATCAACATTGACAACGTAATAATCACAAATTTTTTCTCGAACCTAATTCATACTATGTCATATACGTTTATTTCTTATATTTGATTTTATACATTTATACACGTTGATTTACATTGCTGCACCTCCAGATTTTCTATTTTATTTACGTATTTTGTATTCGATAAATAATATAGTCATGGCAGTTACGAAGCGGGTAATACATAATATGTTTAATTTCGTTGATCATTCCGTTATCTGTATGAGTAATTAATGTTTACAAGACAATTACTGTATTCCTCCGGATTGATTGTTGTATATTTGTGTGTTTAAACGACTGACTTTCAAAACCGTGTTCATGATTTTAAATTTTATTAGAATGCGCGAATGTAACGCGATATTGATAACGTATGTACGTCTCAAGTCGGGAACATAAAAAAACATATCATTTATTTCGATAAATTGTATCGGAAAGAGGATGTTTAGGGTCATATTATAAAACGTCTATTATCTACAATTGTCCAATTTCGTATTGTCGTTATCACGCGCATTATCATTATGTTGTGATGCATATTAAAGACATTGCCGAATCTACGTGCGTATAACATTACTTGATATTGAACACTAACGTTATTTAAACAACGAATATACCTATACTAATTCTTCACTTTGGTGAATAATTGTTTAGTTTTTGTTTGTTAATAAATAATGGTGACCCACTGCTTTAAGGATTGCTAAACAGTTTTCCAAGGTATTATGGTAGGCGGGTTAGACGGGGGCATTGCTGATATAATTTAAAAAAAGACTCCCCCCTCTTGGAACTCACCTTGCCGTGGTGAGGGGGCTTGATCAGTCGTTCGATGACGCTTAGTGCTATGCCAACGGTGGTGTATTCCACCAGCAGGGTCTCCCATGTTGGAAAGAACTAAGCAGAGAACGTCTTGACTAAGAGTTCTGAGCCGGCCCTTACTTTAATTAGTTGGGGTCGGTAAGGCTGGAGGGAGCCTGCTAGCATTTACCAAATCCCTGCCGACCTGACGGATAGGTATAAAACGCAGAGAAAGTCACTCTTTAAAACACAATATGAAAGTTAACTACAGAAGTATTGTTACCACCCCAGGGTCATCGGAACCGCAGGGGTCGGCAGTTGTGGGTGGATCCGGGATAAAATCCGGGTCCAACGTAGCGGGCCCACTTCGGTCGTCGTCCCGTAACCGTGAGGACACGGGGGTAGTCAACCAGGCCCCCGTCGTTCTAATTGTTACTGGGAAAAATAGCGATTATCAGAAGAAAAAGGTAGGAAAAAAGATACAAGAATACGCGTGCATTGAACGTGAGTTTGATTGGGAAACGGCTACAGACATGCTAAAAGGTGACGTAGGAAGAAAAGTCGATAAGTCGAGGAAGTATGATGTCTCATCAGCCTATGACAAGGTGCAACTATACTATTCTGGACAGCAAAGAAGAAATGAAAGGAAAACGATCGAAAATAAAAAGCGCCAAGTGCGGTTGGAGGGACCGAATCAACCGTATTACCAGCAACAGCAACGAACATCGCTTACGCATTCTTCGCAAAGGGACAAAACAAAAAAGGAGGAGTTTGTTTGTCCGCTTCCGTCCACGTTCGTGTTCGTCCCCGGTCAGACTCCATAGGTTCAGGTCATGAAACATGTCCGGAAGTATGCTGCTGATCGTAAATCCGGACCGAAACCGATGAGCGATAAAAATGTGATAAGAACTGTGATGGAACCGGTGGGGGATAGAGAACACCAGTCGTCGTCCCTTGCCGAACATACACGTGCAAAGGTTAGTACAGACTAACTTAAACCACTGCGGGGACGCCCAGGACCTCTATTAGTAGTTCGTCTGAACAGAGGGATCTCGGTGGTGCTCGTATCGACAGCAACGGTCGTACAGGGACACGAAGTTTCGTTTTATATAGCTGTTAATGGGGCACAGATGTTTCAACAGTATCTTGCATTGGAACGGTTGTGCACCGACGAGCGGGTGTTCTCTTTTTGGACCACCCGACTCGTGCAGGAGAACGACGACGCGTTTTTACACGCTCACCCGCTGCGAAGCGTTTGAGCGTGCCTGGGACGAGCTGAACCTTGTGATCGGCTCGTTCTAGAACGCGTAAACGAGTTGCTCCGATGCTGGAGTTTCCGGGTAACTGAAACGGTGGGATTAGATCCAGCGGGGCCTCAGGGACTCGCTATTTGCATTCTAGGGTGTCTTCAGGGGTGGGGGATTTCATTTTTCTTTTAAAATAATAATGTATTGACAATAATGAAAAAAACGAAGGTGATATGAATGATATTTTTCCCTACAACTGTTTAACGTTATTTTCGAAAACGTCATTAACGATACTGTTGTACCGCATTTTTATAGTTTTTGAACGAGTAACGTCATTTTTCAGATGTCCAAACATTCTTTGCAGTACACTTTCGATACCGTGTCGGAAAACGAAAACCGCAGCGTACCCCTGGATGAAATGATAACAGAAGAAGACTGTAGCGTAAATGTAATCGATATGGTGACAGAACAATACTGTAGTGCACCAGTAATTAATATGGTGAAAGAAGAAAAGAATACCCGACACAGAGTACCCGTGGTCGATTTGTTGACGGGAGATGACGACTGTAGCGTACCAATGGTCGATTTGGTGTCAGAAGAAAATTTTAGCACACCTGTAAACGATATGGTGTCGGGAAACGAAAATAACAGCGTACCCGTGATCGATATGTTATTGGAAGACGACGACTACAGCGTGCCCGTAGTCAACACCTCGACGATGGGAGTTCGGTACCCCCACATTTGGGTATCAGCCAGAGGGAAAAAGGTAAAAGCGCAACATGGAAGACTAATCGCTACACAGTATGTCTGAAAAGTTCCCAAAAATTAAATTTTAGTATTCAAGAAAATTGGCTCTATCGTTCGTAAAAAACGAAAGCTTCACGTAGTACAAAGTCTAACGATATGTGTATTCGATTTTTGCACGTTTATTGATTTGCGTCTCAAGGTAGTTTACTAATAATTTTGTGCATAACTTCTACGTTACAAGCTCGTACAAGGTAGCGCTATTTATATTGATCACAGTTATTTAGTTCGGGAGTTTTGCAGACACACTATGTATATCTCGTTTTGCCCGTAAGAGAACAGACGATTTTTAATCGGTATTTCTTACAATGTGTTTGTCGTAGCGATATTAGAACGAAACGATATCGTAGCTTCTTTTTATAGTTTTACGAACGAATAATGTGATTTTTTTTAGATTGTCGAATGTTTACATCCTGTCATCGATACGGAAGATGCTAATGAATACAGCAGGCCCGTCATTAATACCGCGACGAAAGGAGTGCGTTACTCGCACGTTTGGGAATCGGCCACGGGGCCAAAGGTAAAAATACGTGACGAATTTTTCAGAGCTATACCGCGTTTTAGTCAGTACAAGAAATACGTATGTTTATAAACTTGTTGTTGTTGTTTTGTACTCTGCTATTAACACCAATATCGTTACGATATTAAAACGGAACGGCATTAACGTTGCTTTTTTATAGTTTTCCAAATATTGACGTAATTTGTCAGATGCCCGAACGTTTGCCGCCCGTCCTCGTTACGGTACGGAAGAGCATTCGTAGCGTGTGGTCGCCTGAAGAAGAAAAATCAAAAGAAGTAAATGTGTGTTTAGAATTTTCCTTTTTATTTTTTTTTAAATTTAGCTATTTTATATTTTGGACCCTTTGTTCAGTGTAATATAAAATTAATTTTTTGTAATCGTTATTTTAGGTGAACGAATTACCCGTCGTTCGAAAGAGTGTGATAACGGAGGAAGTAGACGAGAATAAAGTAAATGCTCGTTTAATAGATCATTTCAATATGTTTAAAACACCGTGTCGTTAGCTCGAATATATACGGGCGTTTTATCAATTGTATTACTTATTTAAATACAGGAAACCATAGATTTTATGACATATATTGCTACCAGCCTTTTTTTTTTTTTTTTTTTTTTTTTTGAATCGGCAATACACCCACTGCCCTGCATGCCTGTTCAGCAGTGCTTAGGGCAGTGGGTCGCCATCGTTTATTTAAAATAAAATAAACAATTTTCCGTTGGGGTGGTTGACCGGACAATCCCCGGCCATGCCACCCCTCTCAAAAAGCAATACAAATTTTAACAGGGAGGAGCGACAGCACGAATGCTTACCGCTTCTCCCCTCACATTTTTCCTTAATCTAATGGACGACCAGCTGCCGCCCTCCTTCTCCTCCAACCTCGCGATGGAGCAATCCCCTGCAGGGACTGCCTCTCCCGCTCCGCTTCCTCCTTCAGACCCAACACGGTCGAAGCGAAGTGAGCAACCGCTTCCCATTTCGCCGGGGACTCCAGCATTTGGGCGACGAGATCACGCGGCCGGAAACGACCTATAACGCGTATAAGGTCGTTCCTGGCCCACTCGAACGCCTCGCAGCGAACGAGCGTGTGAAACGCGTCGTCATCCTCCTCGCTGTAAGAGTCGGGTGGTCCGCAGTGGGAACACCCGCTCTCCGGAGCACGGCCGATCCGGTGTAAAAACCGGTTGAAACAACCGTGCCCCGTTAACAGCTGGGAGAGATGAAACGTCATCTCACCGTGTGATCTCCTCACCCACCGATCGAGTAGCGCGGGGGGTATGAGTGTCCGGGTCCAGTCCCGTCCGCTCCCGACGGGAGCGTCCCATCTCACTACCCTCCCCGCCCACTCGTCCGTCGTCAAGACTCTCAGGTCACCCGACGTCGCCGGAGTTCCCGAAGGCCGTCCTTCCGCTGCCGGCGGTGTCGCCCTCCTCGCGTCGTACGCCGAAGCGCGTTCGACCGCTAGGAGGTCGATAGGGGGTAACCGCGCGACGACCAGCACGGCGTCACGGGAGACTGTGCGGTACGCACAGGCGCTCCTGATGGCCGCCCTACGCTGGACCCTCGCCAACGTTTCTACGCCCCGCGGGTTATAAGCCAGCGTAGGCGCCCACGTCGGAGCGCCGTACAATAGGATCGATTGCACGACGCTCACCAGCAGACGTCTACGGCTTTCCCGGGGGCCGCCCACGTTCGGCATGAGTCCGCACAGGGCGGACATCACCCGCTCGGCTTTCGCCGACGCGGCGCGCAAGTGCGCACCGAACATCGTCCCCTTGTTCTCTAGGATCACTCCCAGGTACTTCAGGGACGCTCCTAGTCGTACGGCCTGACCCTCAAGCCGTAACCGGGGTTCCGCCGTCCCGCGACGGCTCGTAAACGCTACGGCCTCCGTCTTGTCAACGGCCAGCCGTAGGCCGAGCACACGTATGTGCTCGGCCACCGTCGCTAGTGCGGCGTTCGCGCGGTTCTGCACCGCTTCCACCGTGTCCCCCTCCGCCACGATCAACGTGTCGTCCGCGTAACCGACCGTGATCGTTCCCCTGGGCAGGGGAAGACGGAACACGGCGTCGTACGCGACGTTCCAGAGGAGAGGACCGAGCACGGAGCCCTGCGGTACCCCGCAGGTGATCTCCATGGTGATCGGCTCTCCCTGGTCGTCGTCGCACAGGTGCAGAACCCTGCCGCCCAGATATGACCCTAGGATCCGCCGGAGGTATGGCGGGAAATCCATACGCTCCAGCGCCGCGAGGATAACCCCCCAGTCCACCGAGTTGAACGCGTTCCGGATGTCCAGACTCACGGCCACCGCCACCCGACGGGCGTTGCACGCGTCGACGAGACGCGTCTGTACGACGCGCAACGCGTCGTCGGTCGACCGTCCTTTCCGGAAACCGTACTGCCTGTCGGACAGCACGATACCCGTTCCGGACATATGAGCCTCCATCCGGCTCGCCAGCAGCGATTCCAGGATCTTCCCCGCGTCGTCGAGGAGACACAACGGTCGATAGGAAGACGGAATCCCCTCGGGCTTTCCCGGTTTGCTGAGAAGCGAGAAGCGAGCCCGCTTCCAGCGCCCGGGAAAGATTCCGCTCCTCAGGCACGTGTTAAACGTGCCCAGCAGCATCGTCGGTCTAGTCGCATGCACGACGCCCCAGACCCGGCTCGGTATGCCATCCGGTCCGGGGGCCCTGTTACGCGACTTAAAGCGGCCTACGGCCGCCGAGACCTCAGCTAAGGAGAACTCCGGCACGACCGCGAGTCCCCCGACGGCGCGAGCGGGCGCCTCTCCGTCACCGGCCTCTGGGAGAGGTCGGCTCGGGAACAAGACGTCGGCGATATCGCGCACTGCGCGCGGTTCCATCGCCGACGTCGCGGCGGGCCCGCGAAGCTTCCTGAGGACGACCTTGTAGGGCTTGCCCCAAGGGTCGTCGTCCACGCTACGGACCAGCTCCGTCCAGCACTTCGCCTTCGAACGACGAATGCAGCGCTTCAGCTCTCTGCGAGCCGACCGGTAGTCACTTTCCGCCGCGGTTCTGGCGACGCTGACGTCGCCACGAACGCGGAGTCCGGTGACCGTCCTTCTCCGTCTGACGCACTCCGTCCGAGCCGCCGCGATGTCCTCGTTCCACCAGTAGACCGGACGTCTCCCGCCGGGAGGGGGATTTCTCGGCGGGAGGGCCGTGTCATAGGCCGCGGTCACTAGCAGAACGAGTCGCTCCGCCTCGGACTCGGCGTCGTCGGCATGAAGAGACGTTCCCGGGGACAGAGCCGTCCCAGCCCACTCGGCCGCCACCAGCGCGGCCCCGAGCAGGTCGGCATTCATCCGGGCTGTTCTCCAGCCCGGACGAGACCGGCCCGCTCGTCGACCGACGCCGGCGGTGCCCGTCGTCGACGGGGACGCGCTTTCGGGACAGTACGAGAAACACAAGTGATGGTGGTCACTCATGTTTTCGACGTCCGTCCGCACGGTCCACCCCCGAAGCCTCCCGAAGGCGGCCTCGGAGGCGAACGTAACGTCGACGATCGACCCTCGACCCCGCCCGAAGAAAGTGGGTACCCCCCCGCTGTTGACCGCCACGAGACCGAGTGAGTCAGCCAGCGTGGAGAGACCGTAACCCCGAAGATTGGTGATGGTGTCCCACCAGACAGCGGACCGGGCGTTGAAGTCGCCCGCGACGATCAGGTCGACTCCAGTGCCCCGGTACGAAGCAACGCCGACCTCGAGGTTCCCCAGGAACCGTTCGAACTCGGCCGGAGTTAGAGCGGGTGACGCGTAGCAGCTATAGACGCGCAGAGCGCCGCCTATAGTCGCTGCCACGTACCCGTCGCCGATCTCCACCTCCGAGAGCGAGAGTCCGGCGCGAAGGACCCCGATGGCAGCCCGCCCAGACGAGTCGCACCGCCAACCAGGACGATCGACGTTGTACGGCTCGCTGACGAGCGCCACCGAGATGTCCTCCCGTCCGACGAACTCCCAGAACAAGTCCTGGGCGTCCCTGCAGTGGTTTAGGTTAGTCTGCACTAACCTCAACTCCATCGCGAGGCCTCGAAGTCGTAGGCGACGACTCTGATCGCCCGTCCACCTCCACGTCCATGTCCGCCACGCAGCATGCCTCCGCCACGGCATCAGCCGCCGCCGTCGAAGGAGTTGGGCTCTCCTCGTCCGCGACTTCTTTCGGCGCCTCCGTCGTTGCCGCGCCCTTTTCGGCCACCGCCGCCTTGCAGGCCGCCGCGATGTGGCCCTGCTCGCGGCACCGGAAGCAGGTCGGCTGGCGCTTCTCAAGCAGCCTGACGCGGCACTTGGTCCACCCGATAACGACACTACGAGCTTCGGCGAGCTTAAGTGCCGCCGAGTACGTAGTGTCGATCCGGGCGGCCAAGTCGCCTCGTTCTCCCGGGTTACTACGCAAATAGACGGCCGGAGAGCCGTCCTTCGCGTAGTCACCCTGGACAAGGCCGGCGCGCGTCAGGCCAGCCTCCACGTCAGGTGCCCCGCACCAATCCGGCACGTCGAGGAGCAGGACCGGGGTACGGCGCTCGGGTCGACTGACCCGGGCATCGACCCCCACGACGGCCCTGACATTCTCGGCCAATTTGTCGGCCCCCGCTGCGTCTTCCACCTCCAAGAGGATTCCGCCGGTTTTGGTCCGCCTCGTTGTCCGAATCTTGACGCCAATGGCATCAGGATTCACGTTATGAGCGACCCTCTTCATAACGGAGGTCAATGTGACCCCCTCCCCTGTCGGCCTGTCAATGATGACCGCCGAGGTTCGGGGGACCCGCCTCCGTACGAGGGCCGCCTTCGATTCCAGCAACGAAGGCTTTCCCTTCGCCGTTGGTTTCGGAACCGGTTGGCTCTCCGCCGCTTTCTTCCGTCCCCGTTTTACGACCTCCACCCATGGAGTCTGGCCGGGGACGGGAACGAAAGCGGGCTGAGGCGGACCTGCAGCCTCCTCCTTACGTGCTCTCCCTTTCGGAAGCTGTTGCGTCTTCTGCGATGGAGGCGGCGGTGGCTTCTGCTGCTGTTGCTGTTGGAGCTGCTGTCGCTGCTGTTGCTGCTGCCGCTTCTGCTGCTCCTGTTGTTGCTGCGGCTGCTGCTGTTGTTGCTTCCGCTGCTGTTGCTGCGGCTGCTGCTGTCGCTGCTTCTGTTGTTTTTGTTGCTGCTGCTGGTGCAACAACCCATTAGGCTGCCCCCGGAGCTGGCGATTCTCCGCTGCGAGCGCCGCTATCATCTTCCCCTGTTCCAGTAGGTCCGTTTGGACCTTGCTGAGGGCCGCTAGTACAAGGCTAAGGGCGCTTTGTACCGCGTTTCCCTCAGCGGCTGGAACAGGGAGGGGATCTCCCTTCTCCGGGGTGACCTCCGTCCTTGGCCTTTTTGCGGGGAGCCTTTCAGGGACGGCAGTTACGTCGTCCTTCTGCGGCTCCACCGCCTCGGCCCTGGCGGCCGATATACGGGCCTTGCAGTCCTTGAGGACTGCGAGCTCCCGCTCGGTGCCGCGGATGGCTTCTTGGATGCCCTTATGGACACCCTTTCCACCTTTTTCCGCGACAATGGCGGAAGCAGCCCGTATAAGCTCCTGGATGCGAGCGAAGGAGGACTCCTCCCTCGCTTCCAAGGAGCCCAGGGAGGCCACCGGACGGGAAAAGCTTTGCAAAAGCCTCTCCCTAAGGTGCCCCCCCCGGCAGCCAGTTACCGGAGTCGTCGCCATCGGCGTTCCTATTGCTACCAGCCTAACCTCATTAAACCTGAGATTGTTAGACTTGAAGGTTGTCAAATTAAAAATTACGTCATCTTCGATATTAGAAAAAGTCACGGACTTATTACTCCAACAGGTAAGAATAAAATTTGTCTGAAGAAATTGTTGTATCGTATTATGTTAATTTTGTTTTTAGTAAGCCTTAACAATCCTATTTATTGTGTTACGGTTTTTTTAAAAGCAATTGCTCGATTAATGATAACAGCATAAATAAACACATTTTAAAAGGCCGTAAACGAAAAAAGCTTGATATTTTAAATGTGTGGTTTACCAAAATGGGGGGTGTTTTTTTGCTATTTCGGATTATAATTTTTTTTTTTTGATTCGCTCGTGTATAAATATAGGCATTGATACGAACGAAATATAGGGTACTGTATGCAAAGCTGTGCGCGACGATGGCGAATGACGTCATTTTTAATGCGATGCCCAGGGATTGTCACAAAACTTTTCAGGACGTATTAGAACAACAATTGAAGGAAACATTCAATATTTTAAGCAAGAAAAGTAGGACCGTAAGTATCGATAATTTTACTTATGATTATGCACGTGCGTATCGTAACGATATAACGTGTTTTGTTTTCTATAAATCACAGACATCGACCAACACAGGAAAATTATCTACCTTTTTCACGTAAGTATTTTATAATTAAATATTGTACTTATTATTGTTTCGTGATAATGACTCTACAATACCTATTATATAGGGAATGGCCCCTAATATAATTTGATTATTATTTTATCTTATCAGCACTGTTTTTTAAATAATTGTCGAATATATATTTTAAAATATATGAGTTTTTAGATTAAAATTAATAGCCTTGTACTAAATCAAAATTTTTTTTTGCGGTTTTATGTTAATAAGTTGACAGTTATGTTGATGTTATGTTTATGTTGACAGTTATGTCAACACTTTTAAACATTAATTTACGTATAACTTGTTACGTTCATTACGTGTATGAATTTATATGGTTTGAATTTAATATTTTATGAATGTGCATTTAATTCAATAAAACTGAGCTTCGGCGGATTCATATTTGGTATATCCATAATTTTTCCAAAAGAAATCTAAACGTTTTCAAATTCGAAATTCGCGCGTCATATATCTCGACCGGAACAGCCACTAACGCGTGACATCTCGTTTGTATAGATTTATCAATGAACTGAAGAATGAAGGAGCGCTGTCCGCCAACGTGGTCGAGCAGTTCACTTCTTTGTCTGCGGCGAACGCCTTCTTTGCGTGATGTGGATAGAATATGGAACGGAACTTTCCCATGTAAGTGTATGGATACGGTCGAGCGACACTAACATTGACATATTCGAATGTCGTTTTGTTAACGCAGACGTTAGACTTGAATGTGACGGTGAATGGATTGGTGGTCTTTGGAGCGACATTCGTTAGCGTGAACGCGCGTAGATCGGAGAAAGGATCGGAGGAAGAATGTTGTAGTGTGGACCTGTTTACGAGAATGGCTGGAATCAATGTGTGTCAACAAATCGCGGTTGAAATGCAGTAGAACGCGGTGCACGAACTGGGTAAAAACAACTAGAGTTCAACCATACGATTAAAAACCTGTGTTAGGTTAGGTATCATATTTGAAATATCAAATATCAAGAGAACGCGAAGAAAAACACTTTTACGAAATTACGTTCAATTAAAAGATTTCGGTCAACTCATCAGAGTTGATTTTCGCGCATTGTTTTTCCTTATCATTATAATAATAATATACTATGAAGACGTAGTATTCTGTATCCTTGAATGTTATCGAACGTCGAGTTAGCTGAACCGATTAACAGGGTTAGAATTCCGTCCTCTCTCTCACCTTCGTCACACTTTCTGACTAACTCACTCTCTCTCTCTCTCTCACTGTCACTTTCTATCTCTTTCTACCTATTACCACACCCACCCTATTTTCTTTTCTTGTAAATTTCCTGTAAACTTTATGTTATTACCTGTTGTTCGTATATGACGAATCAATACTCGCGCGATCGTTCGTCCGTTTTCGGTGTGTTCTACTCACTGCAGATCTCCATGACATTTTCTACGCTCGAGCCGGAAATTTAACAAAACCCACACCGTCAATTACGTTCGGTCTCTAAACAACGCCGGAAAATAATACCAATGTATTAATTTTTTTTTAGAGCCGCAAGGAATTTTTTCTCGTCGAAGAAGGCGAAACCGTCTCTGAAATACCGTAACTTGTAAATACGTGAGTTTTACGTGGAAAACACTACACCCAAATGATATTCAACGCAGTAGGAGAACTATAACAATAACAGTAATAAGCGCGACAAATCCGAAATGTGTGTACACAAGTAACGGACTCGACGAACATAAAAATAATAATATAAATTGTATATAGGGAAGCTGTGGAGATATCATCCCTCTTCCCCCCTCGGTGGAGAATCATTTCATAAATCATACGTTTCGATAAAGCGTAATTAATGCGAACCATAATGTGTGTGTATAATTTTTTTCGGAATTAATAATTAAAAGTATTTAAAATTATATATTTATCTACATGTGTAATCACGTGATGTTAAAATAATAAAAATTGTGTTTGTTCATCCATTGTATAAAATACTTGTTTATTGATTGACAAATTTTATTTTACGAATTATTTTAAGAATGGGATTAGGCATTGAATTCTTACGCACTAGTCTTTTTTCATCAAGTTGATTTTATACGTCCAGTTAAAATTCATGAATTACAGGAGGTATAGCTGCAGTTAAAAATTTCGAATCTGGATCCGAAAACCAAAAATGATATTTACATGGTTAATGACTCAATCCTATCGAATTTAGAATAGTGATTTAAAAATATGACCAATTGCCAAGCATATCAATTGTATCCATAGAACACGAACTTGCAAGAAATATTTCAAATGATGAAATTATCGACAAATTTGTCGCCAGGCTTTATAGAATAAAAGAACGTTTTTAACGTTTTAAATTTACACTGTAAAAATTACTATTAATTATAAATTGTATTCTTAAAAAAAAAAAAATTAGTAAAAATAAAGTTAAAAAAAACAACCTTCAATTTTTTAATTAGTAATAAAGCACTCTTTCTATGTCTGCCAGAGACAATACTGAGACTTACTACGCCACTGTGTATAAAATATTTAGACATATATCAATGTATAATTGTTGGGTACGGAAATTATCAACAGACGAGTCGATAATGATATACACGTGGTGGAGAGCGGGGTGTTATCGAACGTTCTAGAAATCGCCCCGCTCCCCCTCCTTCCTTTCCCTATCGGACTTCGACGGCAACGAAAAAGCTCGTTATGCCGCCGCAAGTCAGTGTCGTTTGACGCACGTACGTCGACTTGTCGCGACCGTGTTGTTCTATTGTTTTTGATGCTCACCAAAGTTGACGCACGTACGTTTGCGTGATTCCACGTGCGTGTTGTTTTTTTGGGTTTTGCTGATATTCGCGGTCGTCCGTTGTCGTGCCGTTTTAAGCGTTCGGCGTATGCATTTGACGCACGTACGGTCGTAGTTTCGCGTACGTGTCGTATTATCGGAGTCGCCGCTTTCGTTCGCGCGTACGTCGTAACTTCGCGTGCGTCTCGTATTACTGGCGGAGCCGTTTTGTTTGTGCGTACGCTGTCGTTCTCGCGTGCATGTTTGACCGACTTATTGACCTGACAATCTATTCATTTGAGACCTTTGCGGTGCTGGAGTTCTGTCGTCGGCTGAGTGCAATACCGTCCAGTTCGAGAAAAACGTGCCTCGTCGTGGTCTGGGTGGTTCGTTGATGTGGCAACACTGCACGTCAGCTGAAGCGGTATCACGTCAGGTCGTCATCATTATTGCCCCCCCCTTTAACATTGTAATATTCCGCGCGAATATTCCCGTTTGTTATATATATTCGTTGTTGAACCTTGTATCGTGCCACGCACCGTGTTCATCATTAATGAGTGTATATATATATTTGTGCTTGCGGTTCATCGGTTAGTATCGTAATACGCGTGTATGTATTAAATAACGACGTAATAAACAATCTATCTGAACACAATACAGTCCACTTTAATTTGATGGTTTTATGAACCTGACTGGCGAAGTTTACTCTCCCGCAAATTCGACCTGCGGGAATAAACGTCGCAAACATTTGGTCCTTCGGGCCGGATTGTTTATTAAGTCGTTATATATACCTGCATTGTTTTGTACATATATTTATTATCTCCTTTTCGTCAACAAACGTAGTTTGTCATTTATTTAGTTATTTATTTTGTTGTTCACTCTCTGCTATTATTTCAAATTTTTTGTTGTTTTTTTCCTCTTTCTTTCACGATGGCACCGAGAAAGCGCGATGACGTTAACAGAATGGAACTAACGCGTGCGCGAATGTCTCGTGATATGATATTACGTTCAATACGAAAATTGGCCGCATTGGCGGCGGAGGTCGTTGAAGATAGTAGCAAGCGCCCGAATTTTGAAGTGCGGTATGAATCATTGGATGCTTCCGTGGCGAAATTCGAACGCGAGCAAGAAATTGTGTTGTCAACACTTATTGAACTGGGAGAGGAACAGCGATTTGAAGTTGAGGACGCGGATAGCGTAGATATCATGGAAACACTCTGTGGCGATATTAGAACAGTTGCAGCAGGCCTAAGTTCTAAGCCAACTAATATTCACAGTAGTGGGTCACAAAATACACGTATGGCGGCCCAGTCCATCGCGTTGCCTAAAATCGAAATACCGAGATTCGACGGTGATGTCACGGTGTGGTGTTCGTTTTGCGATACGTATCAGTCGTTAATACATAATAACAGTTCCATTACTGACATTGAGCGATTCCATTATTTATTATCAAGTTTATCGGGTCCGGCGTTAGCCGTGGCAAAAATGATACCATTGTCCGCGGACAATTATTCAATTATTTGGAACGCATTAAAAGAACGATACGATAATCAACGCTTGTTAGCTACTGCGCATATTGATAAATTATTTTCATTCGTCCCGCTAACAAAAGAATCGGTATCGTCATTATCAGCATTTGTGAACACGTTTCGAGAAAACGTAAGTGCTGTCAGATCTCTCGGTGTTGACGATCTAGCTGGGTTTTTATTATTTTATATTGCGGTTCGGGTGATCGACCCGGTGACACGACGACTGTTTGAAGCAAATATCCCACAGAATGAAGTACCGAATTTGGAGACATTGGTAAAATTTGTGTCGCAGAGATGCAAAATTTTAGAAAATGTTGGATGTCAGATACATTCCAAGTCACCAGAGACACTATCTACTGCGAAGAGCAAGAATGAACGATTCAAGAAGACTTCGTTAGCCGTGGTGACTCCGTCGAGGACCGAAACTTGTGCGGTGTGCTCGCATGAGCACCCGGTTCATCGGTGTTTCGCGTTCAAACGGAAATCCGTATCAATACGACGAGATCTTGTGGTTAAAAACAAACTATGTTTTATTTGTCTCAAGTCCGGTCATATGGTGAAGACGTGTACGGCCCCGTATACGTGCAAATTATGTACGGGTCGACATAATACATTGCTACACCCGAATGCCACTTCTTCGGAGCAAACCGATAGTGCACTGATTGGAACACAAGTTGCAGATAACGAAGCATCCATGTGTAGTCCTAAATTTGCTGGAACAACCTGCACAAATACCACAGTGCTATTGGGGACAGCTATGATCCGAGTAACGGATGGTGCTGGAACGATGCATTCGGTTAGAGCATTATTGGACAGTGGATCCCAGGTATCGGCGATAACATCGGATTGTGTGACACGGCTTGGATTGTCGCGTAGGAAAAGTCGCACAGAAGTAGTCGGTCTTTCTCAACAAGCTGTGATACATTTGAAGGGTATTACTAGTTTCAATTTTTGTTCAAGGCACGCTGAAAACCCGGAGTTCAGTGCAGTTAATGTTGTTATTTTATCACGGATTACATCTCCAATGCCAAACACGGTATTGAACCCTGACGTACGAACACCCAACCATCTGACACTAGCTGATCCAGAATTTGACATTCCAGCGAAAGTTGAGGTACTCATTGGCGGCGATCTGTATCCTTTGGTTATGCGATCGCAAACAGACGTCGTACATAGCATGGGAATGCCCTCGGCTATGAACACCCACCTGGGTTGGATAATATTCGGTACTCTTCAGGATAGTACAACGACACCTTTGACATCGTTGGTGGTCAGTTCAACTCCACCAATTGATGAGGTAATGCGGTGTTTCTGGTCTGTAGAAGAACCCGGTGAAGTGTCTACTCCTATTACACAAGAGCAACAGTGCGATCAGTGGTTTCAACATTCAGTGAAGCGGGATGATACAGGACGTTTTCATGTTGGATTACCTTTTAAATCGAATATACGTCAATCCGCTGAGCGGGAAGGTGTGCCTGGAGCTCCGGTGAAGGTTACGGAGGTGGTGGGCCTTGGATCGTCGAGAACATTGGCATTGAATCGTTTGTATAATTTAGAGCGCCGATTGAGTAAGGACGCAGAATTATGTGAAGCATATCAGACTTTCATGGACGAATATTTAAAGCTTGGACATATGAGAGTTGCGACCAACGCAAGAAAATATTTTATTCCCCACCACGCAGTGGTAAAGAGAAGCAACGCCGGCTTAAAAATTCGTGTTGTATTCGACGCTTCAGCTCCGTCATCGACCGGATTATCCTTGAACGATTGTCTGGAGACTGGTCCTAAATTGCAGACCGAAATTAATGAGATTTTATTACGCAGCCGATTTTATAAATATGTTTTTACGGCCGACATTACGAAAATGTATCGACAAATTCGTGTCCATGCAGAAGATTGTGCCTATCAACATATATTTTGGCGAAGATCACCACATGACGAAGTACGTGAATTTGAACTGTGTACTGTTACATACGGCGTCAGTTCGGCACCATTTCTGGCCTTACGTTGTTTACGACAATTAGATAGCGATGACGGTCCAGCGTATCCGCTTGCAAAGGGAATTCTAGTGTCAGACACGTATGTAGATGATATTTTCGCCGGTGCAGATTCAGTAGCTGACATCCTTAACATACAACGCCAAGTAATTGGTTTGTTAGCACGGGGCGGATTCGCACTGAAAAAATGGGCCAGTAATTGTACACAAGTTCTTCAAAGCATTGCGCCTGAAGATCGTGCTGCAGGACCGTTATTTGAACCCAAGAACGAACAAGCCGTAAAAATATTGGGCATTCATTGGGATACCGGTCAGGACACGTTTGGCTACTATTCCACGATTGAAGAAAGCGCTCCTACCAAACGTTCAGTTCTTTCAACCATCGCTCGGTTGTTTGATCCGATCGGTGCGTTAGGTCCCACGATATTCTGGGCCAAGTGCCTAATGCAAAGGCTCTGGGCTGCGAAACTTGATTGGGACACGCCATTGTCATCGGATCTCTCGAGGGTTTGGCGTCGATTTGTAACAGAACTTGATGCGTTGTCACAAGTGACGGTATCTCGTCATATTTCGGTGAGTCAAGAAATGGACGCACAAATAGTTGGTTTCGCTGATGCGTCCCAACAAGAGTATGCGGCTACCGTATTCTTACGCGTGGTTGACATTAATGGCTTAGCCCGCCTATATTTTTTAACGTGCAAGACCAAGGTAGCTCCGCTCAAATGTTTACAAACGAACATGTCGTTGACAGTACCCCGGTTAGAGTTGTGTGCGGCACTTCTCTTGGCGCGCGTAATGGCACATCAAGTACATGTTCTTCGTGACAAGGTCAATATAACAGTGGTGCGGGCTTGGAGTGACTCGTCAATTGTTTTGTCGTGGCTCAATGCAGAACAACATTTGTTTAAGATATTTGTAACGAATCGTGTCGCTAAAATTAAGTCATTGTTACCGCAATGTGTTTGGGCACACGTACACACGAGAGAGAATCCAGCAGACCCTGCATCTCGAGGTCTGCTCCCACGGGATTTGACTACGTGTTCACTGTTCTTTCAAGGTCCTCGGTTCCTTTATCTTCCGGTTGATCAATGGCCCTGCGTTGCGTTGTCTGAGGTGAAGTGTGATCAACTGCCCGAAGCAAAACAGTCAAAAAAATACGTGTTACTTCTGCAGGAAGATGATAGTTTTTTAAAACGATTTTCGGCGTTATTCCGAATGCAACGAGTCCTTGCTTATTGCCTCCGTTTCATTAACAAGTTTCGATTGTTACCGTGTAATAACGGTCCGATTTCATGGCGGGAGTATAAGAATACCTTGAATCTAGCCGTCAAGTATACGCAGCGGATGTACTTCTCGTACTTATACAAGAGCCTGGCAGACCCAGTTTTAGTGGTAAAACTAAATGCGTTAGCGCAGCTTGCCCCGTTTGTGGATCCATAAAACATCATACGTGTCGGTGGTCGTTTGAAATTTTCGACACTGGAGGAGGAAGCAAAACACCCAATATTGTTGCCAAAAGAATCACATCTCAGTCTCCTTATTATACGGCATTATCATTTGAATTTTTTACATGGTGGACCGAGACTGATTTTATCCATGATTCAGCGTCGTTTCTGGATTTTATCAGGCCGCGATGCGGTACGAAAATTAATTTTCTCTTGTGTCAAGTGTACCCGGTTTCGAGCGTCTTGCCCACAACCGTTCATGGCGGATCTTCCTTTCACCAGAGTCCAACAGCATCGTCCCTTCACTCATATTGGGATGGACTATGGAGGGCCATTCATTGTGAAGGAAGGACGTCGTCGCAATTCGAAGACCAGTAAGGCTTATTTGGCACTCTTTATTTGCATGACCACTAAAGCCGTGCATCTGGAGGTGGTGTCTGATCTATCGACGGATGCATTTCTCGCCGCGTTAGATCGTTTTGTGGCTCGAAGAGGCATCCCTTCGCTTATTCAATCGGATTGTGGGACGAATTTTGTGGGTGCAGCCCCGAGCCTTAAGATGCTATTTGCAAACGAGGACGTGCAAGGAGTTCTTCAGAGTCATGTGCCATGTCAGTGGAAGTTCAACCCCCCCCGCAGCCCCGCATTTCGGTGGGATCTGGGAAGCTGCTATTAAAGCGCCAAATTACATTTAAAAAAAAGTAATTGGTATCCAAACTCTTACGATGGAGGTTAACAACGCTGGTCGTTCGAGTAGAAGGCGTTTTGAACTCACGTCCAGTATTACCGGTTTCAAATGACCCTAACGACTTGTCTGCTCTGACACCGGGCCATTTCTTAATAGGTCAACCGATCTTGACGGTGCCCGAACCTGACTTTATCGATCGTCTAATTAATCGGTTGACCCGGTGGCAGCTAATTAAGCAAGCACATCAGAGATTTTGGACACGTTGGAGTCGTGAATACCTCCAGACGTTACAGGGTAGACAAAAATGGTATGTTCGTAACCCGAGTTTGGCAGTCGGGGACATGGTGGTGATTAACTCTCCAATTCGCCCACCCATAGCTTGGCAGATGGGTAGGATCACTGAAGTGCATCCAGGTCCTGATGGAGTGATACGGGTTGCTACAGTAAAAACGACCGACGGCGTTCTGAAACGCCCCGCCGTCAAATTAGTAAAGTTGCCGACATCTGAGTAGGTGTCAGCGCTAGTAGCCATTTCCTTTCATTCCACCAACATCCTGACCATCCAGTTGTGCACACCTAGAAAACTTATATATATATATATATATCACTCGTTGTTTGTTGAACGCTTCAATATGTACTTTACTATTATATATATATATATATATATACATTGTAATTCTTTATTTTATTTATTTTTATTTTAGTTTGTTAAGTACTTATGATATACGTCATGTTAGTAATAATCTTTGTAACCAATGATACGAACCGACCACAGGTATGTTTGGATTGACTGACATGGTACCAGTCAACTACGTCTCTTGTTCCGATTTTGAAAGTTTCCACTTTAAACGGCGGGAGGATGTTGGGTACGGAAATTATCAACAGACGAGTCGATAAAGATATACACGTGGCGGAGAGCGGGGTGTTATCGAACGTTCTAGAAATCGCCCCGCTCCCCCTCCTTCCTTTCCCTATCGGACTTCGACGGCAACGAAAAAGCTCGTTATGCCGCCGCAAGTCAGTGTCGTTTGACGCACGTACGTCGACTTGTCGCGTCCGTGTTGTTCTATTGTTTTTGATGCTCACCAAAGTTGACGCACGTACGTTTGCGTGATTCCACGTGCGTGTTGTTTTTTTGGGTTTTGCTGATATTCGCGGTCGTCCGTTGTCGTGCCGTTTTAAGTGTTCGGCGTATGCATTTGACGCACGTACGGTCGTAGTTTCGCGTACGTGTCGTATTATCAGAGTCGCCGCTTTCGTTCGCGCGTACGTCGTAACTTCGCGTGCGTCTCGTATTACTGGCGGAGCCGTTTTGTTTGTGCGTACGCTGTCGTTCTCGCGTGCATGTTTGACCGACTTATTGACCTGACAATCTATTCATTTGAGACCTTTGCGGTGCTGGAGTTCTGTCGTCGGCTGAGTGCAATACCGTCCAGTTCGAGAAAAACGTGCCTCGTCGTGGTCTGGGTGGTTCGTTGATGTGGCAACACTGCACGTCAGCTGAAGCGGTATCACGTCAGGTCGTCATCATTATTACCCCCTCTTTAACATTGTAATATTCCGCGCGAATATTCCCGTTTGTTATATATATTCGTTGTTGAACCTTGTATCGTGCCACGCACCGTGTTCATCATTAATGAGTGTATATATATATTTGTGCTTGCGGTTCATCGGTTAGTATCGTAATACGCGTGTATGTATTAAATAACGACGTAATAAACAATCTATCTGAACACAATACAGTCCACTTTAATTTGATGGTTTTATGAACCTGACTGGCGAAGTTTACACTCCCGCAAATTCGACCTGCGGGAATAAACGTCGCAAACAGTTGTTGAAGGGTTTGAGTTGGATAAAGGCTCCGAAAGCTTAAGTTGGATAACTTTGTAAAGCAGGCCACCAGACCTGGTCGAATGCCAGTTGGACGTCGACCTCTTTTTAAGACTGTAGGCAATATGTTAAGTAACCTTGAAAAGTTGCTATTAGGTTAGTAGAACTAAAATTGTAGAAATTTGAAAGTCTTTTATAAATGTGAAAACAGATTTAAATTTGTTGATTTGTCTTCTAAGGATCTATCAAGGCATTTTTCTTTATTACCACAGGTTGAAATACAATCATTGTTTAAAAGTTAATTATTAATGATAAATAACAGGGCTATACAAAAAAAAAAAATTCAAAACAATTTTCAGAATTGAAATCCGACTTCTTAAAGTTTCACAATTTTATCCCGCTATTAGGTTGATTTTTACGTTAGTGTAACGTCCTCTTATTATGTTTACATAAGACATTGACTATCAATGCAATTTTAAAAACAACTGAAACCTACACAATAATGAATATATATTTTTCATGTATGAGTACACCAAATTTTAATAGCAAATCCGGGTTTTATTCACACCCAAATGGTCAGAATACATACCTCGAATCTTTTATTAGCACGAGGTGCTATTCAAGGATCAGGACAGAGATCACTTTAGTCGGGAATAAGTCCCTGACCGAGACGACAGTTAACAAAGCGCCAACCAAGACAAGGGACCCTGAGATCCCGAACAGCATATATACGTCGATTCGCACCCACTGGCGCGGTTTGTCAGATGGCTTAACCATCTTGAGCGAAACTCAGTTCATAATAATGTAACCTAGACGAGCTTAGCTCGATCTATGTCCATACAGTCACATGGTGGTGCACTTGACGAGACTTTAGCTATACGCGTACTACTATTCTTGCTCAAGTCATTAGTTGGACATGTCTCGGGCGACCTTTACCTCAGATGCTATACCGTTTTAAGGCAGTTTTTACTGACACCAGATATCAGTTGCTCAGACTCTTATACTCCCGCAGTGCCTGCAAGCGAGTAAGATCGGAGACTAAACTCTGAGACTATGGGGCCCTGCCCGGATGTCGAGATCCGCAGTTATCTCACCCACCCAAACCGTACGATGGTTCTGTATCAGGGCTTCCCAGGGTTTCGACAAAGGACAGCTTATGACAATTCACCTGCCCAATTGTGAGGGGGCATGCCCCCCAAGGGCCACGCTTCCTTTTTTCAATAGATGGATTTTTTTCGTTGTGGTTAAAGTCCACCGCCTTTCCAGGCCAAGGAGATGAATTGTCCCGCGGTTGGGCCTTTCTGGCTGGCTTGGAAACCGTAACTTAAGCCACCCAACAAGAGACCCCTTTATTGAACAAATGACCACTTATTTGAATATTTGTGGCTAACCTTCATGGACAGGGCTTTTCCGTATAATCTGCCAGTTACGGAAACCACTTAGTGCTAACTTGGGCCCGTGTTTATGACCCCGACCTTACCCTGGGCACAGCACCCGGATAAGCCACAGCCTTTTTTGGTCTGTGTGTGGCCAATTTCTTTTCCCAGTCCCGCCAGATTACCCGTCCATAAAAACGCCTAAGGCTAATTAGGTCGAGTGTTCCAAAAAAATAATTTGCCAAATTTTATCCAAATTTTTTCATTATCATATTAAATTGATAATGATAATCGGTAATGATAACTATATAATTTTTTTTGCCCAAAATATTTTACAAATTTTCTATTTTTGATAAAAAATAATTGTATAATCATTGTTATTTTCCAGTCCATAAGAAATAAATAATTTATCCTTCTATTCATTAATACATTCAATTCATATAGAAATGCGACGTCTCGGGCCGTTTTTGGGACGTGGTTCGTTGTTAACGGCTCCGTGTTTTCAGACGAGGGTCGCCAATCCATTATCGAGGCTCGTAAGCCGGGAAAAGTCCAAAGGATTTTTTCTTATTGGGGGGAAAAAAAAAAGTTCAAAATTTAAAATTGAAATACAAGGGTGTTTATTCCTTTGCTGCAACCCGGCCCCATAATTTTACAAAACACAAAACAAATCATGATTAAACATATCAACCGGTGTTCGGCACAGAGGCGTGAACACAGCGTCCGCTTTGAATACCGCATTAGGCGTTTCTTCGGGCCCTGGTTGGACGGAAATTAGGGGGACTACACTTACCATTTTCTGTTTGGGTTCTGTGTCCCGGACAAATGATATTAAAATTTTGAGAGGAAACAGATGAAATAAAAAAATGCAAAAAAAAAAAAACTTATAGACGTGTATTTCTCAACAGGACGAAATACAAACAGACCAGAAAAAAAACCTTTCTCTACCTAAGCGTAGAGAAAAACATTTAAAATACATTATCACTTTTTCGCCGCTATTTCGGCTTGGCGATGTACACCGTACCATTGAAATTGACGACGGGGGCCCTCATTAAAAATTTGAATTGTTACAGACAAATTTTTGTTTGCAGGATTCGATAGATATCTGATGTCATATGGAACTTTCATATCTTAATTTATACAACACACGCTTTTGTGACCTAACGCGTGTTAATCATATAAAACTGAGGTATAATCTAAAAACAGTTATTTGCTTTGTTATAAAAAACATTTTTAATTTTTAATGTTAATTTTCGAATATGTTAATAATGTTTTTTCCTAAAATGACTTGTATTGATCAAAAAATATTAAACACAATATCATTGACAAAAAAATTAAAATCATTTTTGATTACAAAATTATCAAAAAATTGGGTTTCAAAAAAAAATCAATTTAAGAAAAAAAAAAATTGAAAAAAAGTTGGTCTCCACAAAAAAAACCCCTTTGATTAAAAATCTAGTGAAAAAGTTTTACTATACCATCAAAAGAATAATATACATTTCTCTTAAAGAAAAATACATTGACTTCTTAGTCAAATCTTATTTTTTAATACATGACATATTGATGTTAATTAAAGAAAAAAATTAATTATGAATTAATTATGATCAAACAAAAATGGGAAATTTAGTATCTATTCGTGAAATTTTGGGATTTTTATGATCTGGGATCTCTCATTGAGTTTTGTGTTTGAATATCTATCACTTCCTTTATTTGTGTTTACTTTTTTTGAAATTTTTTAATCGTGATATGTCGCATTTTTTAAATTTTTTTTTGGTAATTGAAATTCATTAAAAATTGTTCTGCGTAGTTTCCTAAATTTTATCGAACATGTAAAACCAATTTATAATTAAAAATTTAACTCCTTCTAAAATGATTAATTATTTTCAATAAATTCTAGATGTATTTCGCGGTATAATTATTTTTATTTAGTGTAACCATCTATGTTATTGTGGTTTGCATAAACTGAGTCACAAAAACAATAAACAAATTCAAAAAACTGATTTTTAATGTAATAAATCAGATGCTTCCAAATTGTTGTTTGGGTTCAGTTGTTGGTTCAAGCCATTTTTGCAATAGATGTATTGAATTCTAATACAATTAATACGTCGCATTTTGTGTAAAACAATAGTATAAGTCATACGTGGTCTTTTATTTATTGCATAAAAAAGCAATTAATAGTTTGACACTAAATGAAAATGATTAATTTAAACAACCAAATCATTCTGTGCCGTTTTATTGTTTTCAATTCACGAATGTGTTTGGTGAACCTCGTATTGTAATCCATAATATGTAATTTTCATTACAAATTCATTAATTTCATTATCATATACTTTCTGTAATTATATATTATAATGTTATTTATAATATTATTTACGTTTTCATGATTTTATTATCAATATTCTAATTAATAAGTACAAATTTTCAGTTAAATTTGCTGTAAGTATTTCGTTTTAGTGTCGAGAAAGACCGTTTTCACAAGTTTGTTGATCGGTTTACTAATTATATGGGTTTATTAATATACGAGTTTTTTCATACACATTCACAATCTCAATTTTTTTTCCTATTGAAAAAATACTAATTTTAAACTCAACTTTCCGGTTTTCGGTCGCTATAGCTAACGTGGCAAAATTTTATAATGGTTTTCTTTCGTGGACTTACTTTGGCATAATAATAAGGAACAAAGATATTAGGTGCGCTGAAAAATTCCTAGTTTGATGCTCGTAAACAATGGTTTAACACTTTGCCATTCTTTTTATGTCATTCGTGTATCGGGTTTTGGGTATTAAACTGTGGTAAAGAAAATGCTCAATACGAATTAGAAATCAGAATATTATCTTGTCTTATTAAATTATCTCTACGTGTTTTGAAACTCCATTTATGGGAGGTATTAATATTACGCCGTTAGTGAATATAAGAATTGAAATGATTGTGAAATGTGCGAGGGAGGTGTTAGCAAGTGCCTCTAGCCAGTATTTAATTTTGTATGACGTAAAGAGCGTTAACTGTTTGAACACTGTTCGGATAAAATCGGTTGTATGTATGAGTGAGAATTTGCGTCTACTATTTGACTAAAATAATATACCTAATTATCTCATTACACTTGAAATATTATTACAAACATACTTAAAAAAAATATACATAAAATTCACCACTTTATTGTTTTTGAATAAAAAGTAAAAGTTTTATTCCTGTTTATAGTTTGCTTACTTTATTTAAAATCAATTTACATGCCTATAATTGTGTTAGTTTTTGTTAGAAATTGGAACAAAACTATTTATATTACGAAATGATTATGAATTGTTCTGAATTTAATGTCTTATAAATGTGTTATTACTTAAGTATCATGGAAATGTGATATTATACGGTTCAAATTAAACATAATTAAACACTATTCTCAAAATTTAATGTACATTTCAGTTTCAAACCGAGGTAATTGCTTTATTAGGAACTGAGATATTATTTATACCTCACAATGTTTTCCTAAATATTAAATAATTCTATTTAACTGGATTTTTTTGACGTGGATATTTTATTATTCTGTTGTTTATTAATTTAACGATAATTACGAGTTTAAAATATTTTATAAATATCAGTATTATTTTTCATGGGGAATAAATTATTGTATCTGCGATTACCAATTATAAAATTGATATGATTATATTAGACTACATTAATTCGGAAATGTAGTATATGCAAAATTGCATTGTATAAAATTATTATAGTGTGCAGTTTTAAATAAATATTAAACATACGAAATCAAATATTAAGTTAACTAACAATAAATTCGCAATATAGATTTAGGGGCATATGAAATTTTTCATAATTAAACACATATACATTTTAGAAGAAAATCAAATGTTGAAAGTAAGTATTCCAAACATGTTCGTTAAAGCAGAGAATATTTCTTTTCGGTTAGCTTTAATAAAACTCCAAACTCTGAAATTCTTCTGCAAGTTTAAAACTAAATATATTTAAATATAATAAATATTATTTGCTTCGCATAATTAAAAAAAATTATTATTAATTATTGGTTTAAATAACAATTTTAACTTTCAGAATGTAAAGGTAAGAATTCATAAAAATTTTTGATTTTATAATACTAATGTTAAACACATAACTTGTCGAGAGGTTAATCGTAGTCGAGTTTTTTAAACATTAACATAGGAGAATAATTTGTTCTAAATATATTAATTATTATATATAGAATATAAATTTCTCTACGGAATATTTTTCATTTTAGTATATTTAATTCGTTTATATTTTATTTTTGCATTTCCTCAATCGAAATCAATAATTTTAATTTTCCTGAGAAGAAGAAGTATTTGAAATTTATAATGGTAAGTGCATAAATTTATAATATAAGTCAAAATGATGGAATGGAAAATTTCGATGATCACCATTAAACTATTCATATTTCTCCATCAGATTGGTAGATCGGCCACAGATTGTAAAACAAACTATTTTTCTAAATAAACGTAAGTGAGAATGGGTTTTGTATAATTTTTTTAAAAACTATATTAATAATATTATATTTACTTAAAATTATATTATACTACGATATTTGTAAGCTATAAAAATGTACAACCATAATCAAAAACAAGTTGATGGCTATTTCTAATCAATTATATTGAATAAAAACTTACAGTTAATTGTGAACTGTGAATTAAAAATTTAATTTCCAGCAAGTAATTTTTAATGTTGAAATGGAATAAAAATTATTAACATTTTGGACATTTTAAAAATAAAAAAATATTTTTCGCGCCCAAAATTATCTGAGATTTTAGTTTTAAAATTATTTTACAAAAATAATAAACATAGAGATGAACATATTTTTATTTTTTTTTTCATGAACCTTAACGTTCCATTCAGGATCATAATAGTTATAACACATTTTCCCTCATTCCTTGATTTCATCTTAAATCCTAATTTACTGTAATGATAGTGAAATATAATATATTCCCTTCTCTAGAGGGATTTTTTTTCTACAATTATAAGTGTCGTTGTTACATTAACGACAATTCTGTTTAAAATATACTTACTACAACGGTGTCGTTGCATACGCGAACATAATTTCCCATTACTTATATAGGCCCTTCGATTATCTTTTTGGTGCCTTATTTTTTTTTCGAGAGCCAAGTTAAAATTAATGCAGTAGAAAGGATTGTCCTTTTGTAGTGAGACCAGATATTACTCAATTCAAGATCTGAGATAAACTTTTATAAAAGTGAACTCTGATAATGTTTTTTTCATAGCATACTATTTTATTATGTTTCTCCATAAATTTAATAATATTCCAAAAATATCAGTGTCTTCCATTACATTTAGGTATTTCTAAACTCTATATTACAATATATTTTGATGAAATCTACAAACACTAGATGCAGGTAAATTTCTGAAGATTTTTGTAAAAATTTTTACTTTTTTTGTTCTAAATCCGAAAATATATTCTGTTATGGTGTATTCTTCCATAAAATTCATATTGATAACTCTATTTACTATTTTCTTGATCAGCGCAATGATGTTAGGATTTTTTAGCATGAGTCCCAGGAAGAAAATTCTTTAAATTGGTTCCCTATATTAGTGAGATTTCCCTTTTTTAAATATTAGGCATATTTCTCTGGGTTTCTCATATAAAATATAATGACATATTTGATGTGCTCGGCCTATATCGCATCACATTTTTTTTTAAATAGTTCTGAAACTACGTTGTTCTCCATTGGAGCCTTATTTCTTTTGGTTTCATAATTAAATTCTCGATTCTCATAATTTGTAACACTATATCTTTTTCTTGCTGTATAGTTGTTTTATATGGTTCTATATCCATTTCGTTTATTGGCGCTTTAATGGAGAAAATCCAATATTTGTGTATTGTAATTTTAACAATCTCAAATTAAAATGAGGTAGTGATCAAAAATATTATCAAATGTTCTAAAATTCGTTTTACAAATATTGTGCATCCGCTACCTAATCGGATAATTAGTTTTGAAGGTAAAATTTTTGGATTATCTATCATCCAATCTGTAGATTTTCATGTATATTTTACCTAGAGAATAATCGTATTGTATATATTATCTATTCACTATGCAAAGGTTTTTCAGGTTTGGTTTTTGTAACCAAATCTAATCCTAATATGTGTCTATATCATTCCAATCTTTCCTACCGCTTTCATATCATCTACCATTATCTGCAATACACTCAAGAAGGGGACGCCTTATCAAAATATCTGGTAAAACTAACCACATAATACAAATGCTGGGAAACTTAAAGTAATCTTTCTAAAAAACCAAAATCATTCTTTTCCATTTTAATAATAAGAAAGCAAATCACGAACCTACAAGTTAAATTTTTGGAGACGAAGTCAAAGCTAAACAACCAACCAAAAATATTTAGGCATAATGTTTAAATTATAACGTTGACTTATAATGAACTTCTGATAACGGACTAGATGCTAATATTAGAACTCATTGCAGCGTTAATCTTAAAACTAGCTAGTTAATAATGAGGTGCTGATGCATGTACATTATAGACAAATGTAAACTCACTTATTTATTCAGCAGCGGAGTTACTCCATGTGCATTGAGAGCACACACATTAACAAAAATAACATGATACATAATTCTAGAATGCACGCAATAGAAATGTAAAAACTATATCAACTCTCTCTTATTGGCTGCTAGTTACATAGTAACAGTACCGCTTCAAGTTTTTGCAGAGAACAAGTTCTTATGCAAGAATGGAATAAATCCTCAAATAACCTGCACCTTCCAATCGACAATGATTTAAAAATAACTGTGAGTGAAACAAAACGATTCAAAAACTTATCTCGGAAACCAACATGAAAGACAGCTTAAGAAGATTGAAGATTTTTTTTCAGTTCTGGAAAACTTAGACATAAATTACCCAAATTGTACTGAGACTGGACTTCGGAATATCTTGACAAAACTATTCTAGTAATGAGTGCATGAATTAAAAAACTAAGATTTTATTTTAAATAAAAAACAGTGGTTTGACACTCAACCACTCAACGAGCAGGCACGGAATATGTGGCCTAATTTGCACAAATGGTGAATATGAACCTCTGCAGTCTGCGAATGCGGATTATCAATTACAACAACGTTCCATATTATTGCTCAATATCCTCTAATCGTATTCTAGAACACCATGCAAGATATGCACATAGTAAATTCACGGAAACCGTGGAAAGAAAAAAGTACCTAGGAATATGAAAATAATTTTAAACCTAATACTAAATAGGATACTTAAGATATTTCACTATCATATGTTACAATCATTACAGTGCAAATTTAATTCTATAGAAAATTTATTGTTGAATGCCAAATTAATCAAAATATTTTAATAAAATAAAAAATTATTTTTGTATTTTTGACTTAACTATTTTTATCAATTATTTTGGTATACAAACATTATAGAAACGAAAGTATGTTATTTTGTATTAAAAATAATTAACGGAAATTTTTTATGTAAACACATATGTTGTAAAATCATCTATAAGATTATGCTACTCATATTTTACCCTTCAAAATTTTTTTTTATTTTATGTATAGCAATATGATAAAAAAATCGTTTATGGGCCACATAATACAAAATTCTTAATACACATTGCGTTTCCCTCATGACCATGAATAAACTATCAAAAATCTAATTTTTTTAGAATACATATCAGTTCTGCTGTACATATGATTATTGTGGTCTGAGTATTGGTCTACTCGTTAATATGCTACAAGAATGAAATCGTTTCACTTAGTTGTTACGATGATTTTATTTTTTACATGCATATACTTTAGAATAGTATTGGTTCATTTTCATCAAGTGCTTTAATTAATAAAACATATATACATTTCAAAATGGGAAGATTTTGTTGTATTTTATTATTATCAATGTTTTTTGTATTTCATAGATTCTTCTCCAAGACAATACTTTGATTATATCAAGGAAAATAGTGTTTTTAAGTATAAAAACCTTTTTTAACGAACATTAATATTATAATTTTTTCATAAATCGATTTTTACATTAACTGATATTTATATTATGATAATCAATCATGTATTAACATTATAATTTTTAAATTTTTATTTAGTAAAATTATTATGATTTGTATTTACACAATTTTAAAAAATTAGTAATCCACCAAAAAAATATATATACATATTTATTCCAAATGAGAAGTATAAATATAAATTATATAAATATATAAAATATGATATATATATATATTTAAATCAAATTTGAAGGAAAATGTTTTATAAGATTTTACATTTCTAGATTTTCCTTAAAATGTTGTTTTTAAAATTCAATATTTTCAAAAAAAAAAAAAACCAGTCTTAAATGTCTAACAAACATGAAAATTGATCTGAATATCGTATTATCTTTTATGTTTAATCTCATATGTTTCGTAATTTATCAATTTTCATGAGCCATCTATATAATAGTATTATATATAATATATATATATTATATATTACTAGTAATTGTTTTCTGATTATAGTGATACAAAACATAGGAAATAAAAATTTTCATATTAACATTTAACAAATAATAGGCCCGAAATTAATTGATAACATAAAGTCAAATATACCAGGTCGTGCCTGTTCATTACAGGTACGACCAGTAGAAAAGTTAATGGTTTAGACATAAATTAGTATTCTATCATACCATCATCAATTTTTATCAATATTCATCATATTTCATTCATAATAACAGTGTACCAGCTTCCTTCTAAATCGTTTTTTTACATATTTATTTATAATTGTTTTTAAATTTAAAATTAATATTTTAACCGATAAAATGTTTGTAAATTGTATTCACTCAAGTTGTCTTCCACGTAATACAGGATTTTGCTTAATATTTACTTTTTTTCTAGGCGACGTCATCACTATAGAAAGAATATTGTTCATCGTTTCCAAGTAAATAAGTAGCTGAGTCAATGAAAATTTATTACTTGAATATTAAAATATTTTTCGAGTTCAAAAAAACACAAGTTATTTGATTTTATTGAAATTATATTTTTTATTTGACAACTATTTATTTCAAATACTCCTCAAAATGATTCTACTTTGTACTTCTTTTGATAGAGCTTGATTAAAAATGGGAAACATTTAGAAAATTTTAAAATTTACAATCTTGTATTTTTTAACAAAAAAAAATTCCAATTTCAACACTAATTATTATATTCAGAGTTTTCTAACATTAATTACAAATTGATTATTATTTAATTAATATTTTTATACAAATTTATTTTCTTGTTTTTGTTAAGATAATACGGAATGTATCGGTATGATTTTTTAAAAGCATTTGTGTAATGTAAAAAATTCATCTTTGCTCTACTCTGGGCAAAGTTATAGGATCACTTACTGTACAAAATATTAATCCGTTATCGGAATTTTCTTTAAATTATTATTAAACTAAAATTAGAATAACAATTATTAAAAACTAGTCTATAAAAATATATATAATTGCAATTAGAAAAAACGAAAAAAGTATTAAACTACTCATTTAAATATATTATAATATATATATGAAATACATATATTTATGTATAAACATTTTTAAAATTATTAATTATAAGTAAAGTAATTCATTTATTTTAGTTTGAATGAGATTTGAATTACTTTCAATTCATTATCTACTATATAATTATAACATAAAAATTACCAAAAATAGTATAATTATCAATTGCTATGTTTAATCCTATAATCTTACAGCGAAAATAAAAAAACATTTTAAAATAAAAGGTAAAATATTGGTTTTATGAATAGTTGTTGCAAAGGATAAATATTTTAAACAATAACATATTTTTATATATATTATTAAGAATAATTCTGCTTAGAAATATCGATAACTCGAAATGTAGTTTAATACTTTAATCAAAAATAAACAAAATTTAGAGAAACATCCAATGATTTTCCCTAGAATTTTTAAATGTGTATATGTACATCATATATATTAAAGTAATTTAAAATATAATACCTGAAAGTAAAGTTATAATTATTCGAATAAAACAAACCAACATAAAAAAAATTATATATACATATATTATAAATTTATAGTTTAGTATAAAATTTCCTATTTGTAGGTCGTCGGTGTTTTACGAATCCGCATCCTTTGAATGAATAACCTTATCTTAATATTTTAAAAAACATTTTTTTTCTACAAATTAAAACACTTCATTCCAATACAAAAACATTGTTATAAATAAAAAAATTCATGTGCATTGAAAACAGATTGTGATATTTTTTTTTTATATTTTTGACATTGTCAACATATGAAATCTTAAAGAATGTTTTTTATATCTTTAAAACATATTAGAAATATCAATTATAACTTAAACAATGAAAAATATATTTAAAAACTGTGTTTGATAATGCAAAGAATAATAGTTAAATTATATTTAAATATTAAAAAATGATTTCTGTACATGATTTTACAGCAGCATATAATTAGCCGTTTCATAAAGAAAATGACTTGGTTTATACTCGCTAAATATAAAGGAAATCTTTCTGCTTATATTTTTCGTTAAATAATTTTAAGCAGAACTTTATACTTGTAGAGTACAAGCATATTTTTATACTCATATAAAATTAAATAAATATATATATAAACTTGACCTTTTACTTTAAAATAAAAAACAAATCCTTCTTCTAAAAAATTGAGTTAGCTCAGTTAGAAAACTCACCTCAGTAGTAAAATGTTATTTTATCCGATTTTCATCGTGATGGCTGATGTTGTGCATGTGAGGGATGTTAAATATTATAGCCCCTCTTACCTACACTTGTTCATGATTTTAAAGATTTGTATCGTTTTGAAGAAAGAAATGTACAGTAGCTTGCAGACAGATTTTTAGGTACGAATGAAGAAACTCGGGGTGGTGCCTGGTCATCTGTCCATAGAATGAACGTTTTTTTTGCGTTGTCACAGTGATCTTGGTTATCAAAAAGGTATCGGTTCTGAACTTGGTGCTAGTCAAGCTACGATATCTCGTTCTGCAAATACAGTAGTTGACAGCATAATTACTTTCAATCAATTCGATTGCTATCAATTCAAAGCAATCGATTGCTCCTACAAAGGGATACTGAACCGAAACTCTATGGAGATGAGTACATTAATGGAGTAGGTAAGCCTACTTTGAATGTTCAAACCACTTGTGATGCCAAAGTCTATATATGTCACTAGTGTTGACGTTAATTGACCTGGACCCATTCATGAGGATATGGAAAAATTGTGCTTACATTAAGGATATAAAGGCAATGCTATGATACATGATGATAGCGGATATGGAATCAAGCCATGCTTCATGACTCTATTTGAAAACCCTACTCTTGGTGCAGAGGTAATGATAATGCAAAAAGTAATAATTAAATTTATATCAATTACGAAAATTCTGTAAATGAATTCATAGCAGAAAATATTATTTCATTTTGGAAATTTATAATGCAGAATTTAATTCATTTTCTGAAATATATTTCCAACAAATGTGATCCATTAACAGCACACTCGATGTGTAAATATGCATTTTATATTATTAGTAAAAACTACAAAAAAAAGGATAGTAATGTGAATAACCTTATTTGAAAATCAGTTACAAAATAACTGATATTCAAGGATTATACGTTCTTTGTGTAATTATTAGGATACTATATTCAGACAAAATTTCGTTTACCTCTTCTAACATTTTTTAGTCTAACATTTCAAAATGTTGACAATGTCAAATTTAAATTCTATATTAATCTAATGATTTAAAGATTAATCATGTCATATTTTTTTATTTCGACCCTTCTGTTTGATTGATATGTCAAGTAACTAGAATACGATTGACATATGTCATAATATTGTAAATTATGAATGTTTAAGATAATTTGGAAACCAACGAAATAATACAGGCTTATCGTTACGCATTAAAAAATATGAGTATGTATAGCTAGTTTTATAAAACATATAGGAATTTATACTGTATATATATTATTATAGTTGACTTATTGAAATAGGATTCATATCCTCGTGTTCTTTATTACATGATTGTGACAAGATATATTCAGTAAACATATCAATTTATAATAAATAATTCACACTTACGAAATACTACCAACCTTTTTTATGGAAATATGTTAATTAATCGAAAATTTTAACTTTTGTAAGAATTTGCATTGATTATAAAAGCACTTCATCCAATACTAAATTTTATTATTTTCTAGCTATTCACCAATTTCCATCAACTGATACAGGTATTGATTTTAAATAATTTAACTTTTGTAAATGTTTAAGAAATTAAGTATATAAATAATATATAAAATCTATACTGTAATTGAATGTCGTTTTTATATTTCAAAAATGTTTTCATTCCTTTTGAAGTTTTATATTTAACATTAAATAAAAAAAATTATATATTTGTCACTAGTCAGCGTGCCTTGTACAAAAAAAATGTTTTAAATAAAAAACTGAAAAATTTATTTAGTTTATTCAAAAAAAAAAATAGGTAAATTTCTGTCAGTTTATTATTATTAACAATCAACTTTTAAGAAAATAACCGAGTTGCAGAATATGCAAGAGGCTACTTCATACATATGAATGCTTTTGGAATGCTTAGAGGTATTTTGCAATCTCCATATTAATAATAGCAGGTTAATTTCACATAGTAAATTACTCTGCTATTGTAAATTAACACAGACAAGGCGCTAATCCAATAAGGATTGGACATATTAATTTCCGATTTATTACATTTTCAGATATCACATTACCATGTTTTTCATGGTGTGAGATGATGAGTAATGTCTAATACGAAGTTAATATTTAAAAACAATATTTTTTTTTAGCAAATTATTATGCGCATAGTAATTTGTTATTGGCTTAGTTATGGTAACATTGTTTTTGAATACAAAAGCTGTTTATTTCAAATTTTTTTTTCCTAATTCCCTTGTAATATCGGTTTTGTCTAACTAAAAATTATATATAAATCATATAGAAAGTGAAACAAAATTACATTTAGATTATCGAATGCTATTAAACAGTTCTTGAATTAATGTTTATTAAATATTCTTATGTTAATATTAAACCACATTGTAAATATGATAAAACACGATCAAATGTAATTATAATTACTACTATGTTTTATAATTTAATGTAAATTTCAAATTTCTCTTTATAGAGATATTATTTCCGCTTCGCAGCGTATTCATTAATTAAAGAACAATTGTAATTTATCGTATTTTTTAGGGGGTTTTAATTTTATTCCGTTGTTACTTATTTTTAAATTGTACGACTACCAATTATAGTAGATATGTGATAAATCTACCATTTTATTCGTATTAGATACTTCATATTCATCGTAATGTATTGTAACAAAATAATCAATTTATGTTTCGCTGTCTCGATTCGCATATAAATAACATAGATTTCATTACGTCGAAATGGAAAACAATACTTTATATAAATTCATGTATTATTAAATATATCATAATATATGTATACTACTCTATATAAAAACTAAAGTTTTGTGTAGTTTTAATAAAAACTACAATTACAATATTAATTATTATTAATGCCTAACGAATTAATAGTAATACAAAATTTGTTACATACAATTTTTTATAACAGAACTGTATACATTTTACATTTAATGCAAAAGATTAATGGCCAAAATGTTACTTCGAAAATAATATTTTTTCGTTTTTTCGAAAAGTGTAAAAATTTTTTTTCGAATTGAAAAACGAATTATTTATTAAAAATATATAGTAAATAACACGTGCCTAATATGATAAAAAAAATAAATTATTAATTATTGAAGTAATGAATTTTTTTTTTAAGATTGTAGAGGTAAGTAAGATTTTTAATAGTTTTTGACTTTAAAATACAAATGATTAATACAATGATTATCTAGAGTTGGTATTGGTTGGAATTTTATTAGATATATTTTTTCAAAAACACAATTATAGTTATAAATGTATTAGTTTTTACATCATAGAATACACATTTTATAATAAATAATTTTTATATTAATTAAGGGAAGAGTTTTTATTTTAATATAATCATATGATATAACATGATCGTTTACATTTTACAATAGTATTTACTTAATTTAAAATGGTTGATATAATTTTATCCGTGTAGAAGAACTAAAATTATTATGTGATAGTAAGTGTTTCAATTATAGCAAAAAATCAATGATATGATAAAATTTAATTGTTTATTATTTCTTATTTTTAAACATATATATCTTCTAGTAAATTTTACGCATAGAACCTTGCAAAGAACATATTTTTAATAATAAATGTAAGTAAACGATTAACTCGTACTAATCTAATTAAAAAAATGTTACATATAAAAAAGTTATATATAAAGATAAAATAGAAAACAATATATATATATATATATATATATATATATATATATATATATAAAATTATGAATATTTATGATTTAACTTCTCTCTGTGATCAGCTTTCCTGTATTATTTACTAAAATCATTATTTGTGGTTTATAACTAATTTATATATTACCCATAATTGAAAAAAAAAATTCATTGTTATCTGGTCGTTTAAATTTCTTTTTCTTTTATCTTTTCGTATAAACATTATACTCTTCTTAATGATTTAATTGCCTTTTCTTCATATATTCAAATATCCTGTATTTTGTTCTCGATTCATTTAATTCATCCATCATAATCTCAAATATATCATTGAACTTTTTTTTCTTTGGGTAATTTATGTTTTCTTAACTAGAATACATTTACAATTCCTTAGTATACAATAATTATGAAGATGGAGGTATGTAATTTTGAGTTGAATAGAAATTAACGAATATTTATGGTTATTTATTTATTTTGTATTCTAATTAATTTAATAACTTATTTATTTTTTATATCTTGCGACAATACGACATCTATAAAAAAAAATAAAAATCAAAAATCCCATGTATGAGATATCATGACTTATAAACGACTTTAACGATGTGGCTGGATTTTTTTTTGTTTTGTTCGTAATTGTCAGGACAAAGTTTGTATGAAAGAAAATGTTTCCAAAAATCTAACGGAGTTTTACAATTTTGTTACGGTTTTATTACATGTGGTAGTACTTTTGTTAAATAAAGTGCTAAATAAAATAGTTTTGAATTATTTTCAGTTAAGTTTTAGTTTTCATTAAATGTATTTAGCAATTAGAAATCGCATGTAATTGACGGCGACCCGCAGCTGCGATAGAAGTTAGTTATTAATAGTGGCGTATTTTCAACTCATTTTTTGGGAGAGGGATGTAATTATAATAACATGAACTTTCGCCAAGTATCACCACTATAATATGTCATTATTTCTATCAATTATAACCTATATACCATACTTACGGTTTATTTCCACTAATTGACTAATATGTATATATCAGTTCGCAGCGCCAGAGAAAAAGAAAGAAATATAAGATGATACCACTTTACAATTAAATATATACTTTTGTTTTTGTGTGATTTATGATATTAGTAATATATTTTTCCAAATTAAATACTTATAGTCAATGAAGTTTATTCAAATAAAAGTAGATATAACAAGTATGCAAGTACAAATGTGGTATATTATAGAATAAAATCAAGGTTTCTATTTTTACTGGCTATATCGTAAATCACTTCATTAGTTTCAAAAGTTAGCTCTCGTTGAATTGATAAAAAGGGGGCAAGGCCGTTAAGTCTTTTCTAAAACAAACAAAGAAGTTTTTTTATTGATTATTATTTAAACTTAATATAATTTATATATTTATTTGTTAAACGAATAGTGTATACGATTGAAGAACATACCTCAGACATTGAATTTCTGAGTAGGTTTTGATTCCTTTTAAAGTTTAGATAGAACGCTCTGCCATCGATGTTGAAACTGGCAAAATTGCAAGAATTTATAATAACTTAAATATGTTCATGTAGAAATCACAAGAATCATAAGAGCTTCCATAGCAATTTTAGATTTTACGGGGATTGCGTTTATTTTTCGGATCCAAAGTTTTAACTCGGAAAGTAATACGTCTTTATTATGATCCAAAATATCTACTTCTTAACGTTTAGCTAACTCATAATAATTTTCAGTATTTGAAGTATTAATTTCAGAGAATAATGTTTGAAATCAAGAGAGTGTTGTTTTGAGGTTAAGAAATCTAAACGTTGATTCAGATATAATGGTATCCAAAAAAGGTATAAAATCTGAAATTCTGATATATTCTTCTGGCGAATCGAATTGGTAACTCATTCGATTTTGTTGGTATTTTTTAATTCTTAGTAGATTAATTGAAATATCAAACTTTATTGCTAATTTAGACGTGTATTGGAAAATATTATTAATACTATTTTTAGCAAAGTGTGGAAGATTTTCTAATTCATGTATTGTGTCTTATGCCAAATAAACTACTTTCCTCAAATCAAAATTGGTATTTTGAAAATTTTTAGACAAATGTAGCCCTGGGCAAAATATATTAGATACCACTAATAATGATATAATAAACTCAAAATTTAAAATCGCATATCTTAAACCATCTGCATTTGATGATAACTTTTTATCATCACGGTCACCTATAATATCGAATAATTCATCAACACAATCATTAAGTACAATAAAGTCGTGGATAGAGTAGAATCTTTCAATCCATCGAGTAGCTCAATTCCATTTTAATGACTTTGCATGTATCTCTTCATATAATAAAATCTATGAATTAGGACAGTACTTGTTTCCATTCTGGATAAATAAAAAATGCGTGTGCTTTACCTACAGTTGCAAGACAATTTCTAATTGACTGAATTGCACATGATGTTGATACTGCTAAATAAAAGAATGCGCTGCACAGTGGACGTATAAAGATAATGAGTGTAATTTATTAATATGTGATTAGACGCCATTGTCATACCGGAAATTGAGGATTTACCATCCTAGTCTTGGCCACGCATATATTTTGTTTCAATACCAATTTTTTTTTACATTTTCTAATATTAAATCAGCTAGTACTTTTTCGGTTACATCATAGGCAAGAACAAATTGTAAAAAATCTTCCGGTATAATTTTCTTTTCGAAATCAACATATCTAGCACATAACGAATCTTGTTCGACATCCGATATATCAGCAATTCCATCAGAAATAATAGTGAAACATTTTACTTGTTTTACTCAAGTTTCAATTTTTTTTAATAAAACATTTTTTTAAGAATCAATGATTTTGATTTACAGGACTAATATATTTATTTCAATGCCCTTGGCTTTCAAAAATATTTTATTATATTTATTATATTGAATCTTGTGTTTCAATTTCCTATTAATAAATATATAAATTCAAGAATTATGAAAGCACTTAAGTTATATTCAGAAAATATTTGCTAAAACTAAATATGTATAAATTGGAATGTATAACATTTGTATTTTAATAATGTATTGTTAAACATTTTTGAATTCATTAGATTTCAAAACCTATTTATTTTGATAATACATTCTCTATGTCGTTTTAAAAAAATTAAATAAACAAGATAAATTAATTATTATTTAAATTAAACTATATATACGTAGTATGTCCAATAAATACGCGAACTTTTAAAATAAAACTTTTATTTGTCATATTTTATTATAAATCAGTTTTATCCCCTTCAAAATAGTTTCCGCCCGTATTAATGCATTTATCCCACCTTCGTTTCCATTATTCGAAATATCCCTCAAAGTCTTCAGAAGTTAGGTTTCTCAGTACTTTTGTCGTTTCGCGCTTTATGGTTTCTACATCGTCCCAATGCTGCCCCCTCATGACGATTTTACATTTTGGGAATAAAAAAAAATCACAGGGGGCTAAATCTGGAGAATATGGGGGGTGGTCGAGTGTTGTGATTGAATTTCGGGCCAAAAACTCTAAGACCAACAAAGACGAATGAGCCGGCACATTATTGTGATGCAGAATCCACCCGGCCTCTCTTAGCAAATTTGATCGTACACGTCGCACACGACCTTGTAAGCGCTTAAGAACTTCCACATAGAAAATATCATTTACAGATTATCCTTCAGGAAGATATTCATGATGCATAATACCACGGTAGTAAAAAAAAAACGATTAATATGACCTTGATTTTTGACCGGCTTTTACGCCCCATAACCACCCCATGCTTTGAGTTCTACGTTCTAGATCATACTCATAAAACTATGACTCATCACCAGTGATAATCCTTTTAAGAAAATTAGGGGTATGCGTCGAATTTTTCCAGTCAATGCAGCATTATTTTCGCCTTAACTTTTGGTCCTGTGTTAGAAGCTTTGGGACAATTTTCGCACACAATTTTTTCAAACCTACATTTTCCGTCAAACTTGTGTGCACAGACGATTTTCCAATACTCAGCATATCAGCCAACATCCGGATTGTCATTCTTCGATCGGAAAGCACGAGAGACTGCACACGTTCGATGTTTTAGTCGTTACAAGTGGTTGAAGGACGTCCTGGTCTCGTATCGTCTTTGCAGTTTTCACGGTTCTCTTGGAAACGCTTAATCCACTTAAAAAGAGCTGTTTTTTCAGAGCATCATCTCCATAAACAGTACTTAACATCTGTTATGTGCACTTTGTGAGGGCTACACAACTGTTTATAATTAAAAGTACGTCTGCGAAAAGACAATAATTTTGATTACAAAAGTATGTTTAATATTAAGACAAGTTACACATGAGGTTCTGCACACTGATGAAAGTCAGACACGACTGTCGGACCAGTGGGGGCCGACGTTCGGTGTCCGAAAGGCTACGTGGCCAAAAATGCTCACTCAGCACATTCCGGACGACCGACTACAGTATGGTTCTTAGAATTAACATACTATACTATATAATATTCATAATAATATTATAATAGCAGGGGTTCCTAACACCCCCAACCCTAAATGAAACATGGGGGCCTAATGGTTCCCAAGTTTTACACCAATAATCCCCAAAAATAATAAAATAAGACCACAAAATAAGAGAGGGAAAAATAAAATGAATGAATATAAACTTAAAGAGATTCTTCTATGATTACATTTTTATCCCTATCATCATTGGAATTATTATCTGCTAAATCTGGTCCATAGACATTGATTGTTTTCATTCTATTTCTTAAAATTAGAATACAAATTACGATTATTATAAATACCAAAGAATACAAAATAATAATATTAAATTCTACTTTCAAAATTAACAGAGTGTCTGCGTTCTTATGCTCTAAGTCTTTTACATTTGATGTTTTACGTGCTAGATCTACAAAATCTTTTACTGTTCCAACATCAGTTAGGTTCTGCGGTATTACAAATTTAAGATTTTCTGCTAAAAGAAATAGCGAGTTGTCATTAAGATTTTCTGGTACTAAATCTAGATTTATGTTGTTGTTACTATTACTTTTCATTGGTAACAAAATAGAATTCGCAGTATGAATTCCACAATTTGGTGAAGTAGTCAACCTTCCTCCACCCGAGATTTCTATTTTTATAGAATTAACTGAGTTAAAACATGTCATTGTGCAAGATTCAGACTTTGTATAATATAACCATGAATTTGTGCGCGTTAGACCGTACCAGCTAGAGCTTTTTATTGACAAAAACTTTATTTTGCACGTTTCTGGGATTTTCTGCTTATTCGATAAAAGTTGTATTTCTCATAATTCAGAATTTGTTCAGTAGTGGATCGGTTGATTACCCTTACAAAGTTTATTATGTTTTAGTTGTTACACGCTTCCCATTGAATTTCCGTTAGCATAAAAAATTTCTCATTATCATTACTTAATGCTAAATAATCTATATCTGGTGCTATCATGATTAAAGTATTATTATTGAATTTGATTGGCAAAGGAATTGGTTTGTATACATTATATTTTTCATTTACTATCAAAGGGATTTTCGCTACAAAAATGAAGAGATGTTCTTTATGTATGGCTGAAATATCAGTGATTCAAAAGAGTTGTGGAAGAGATTCTGCTGATAGTTCTATTGGTAAATAAGTTCCTGTAGGTAAATTAATTTTAATTTCCTTAAGTTCTGTTAGAAGTTTATTAGGTGTAAATACATTTGCATAGATGTTACCACTAATTGCTGAGGTTATTAATCCTATGAGGTTCTGCGTTTCGTAAGCATATTAATTTAACATGATTTCGAGTATTACGGATTGTTCTAATAATTTCGTTTTAATTAACGATTCATTAATATGGACTGAATTTTCATAGATTTGGGCGTACAAAAATAAGACATTATGTTGTAATTTTTCCTGATTTTTTGCTAAATTATATAGTGTATCGTTCGCTTCATTTACTGAGGTTTGTACTATCCTAATCTTATCTTCTACGGAGTTGATGTTCTTCTGTTTGTTGTGTTTTAATTCTGTGATTTTCTTAATAATAAGATCGAGATCTAGATTCGATAGCGAACCGTATAATACGCTGGCCTGGCGACTAAGGGCTCGTTAGATTCCGCGACGATTTCTCTCAATTGTCGTTTCTCCTATTGAGGATAGAATACTATTGTGATTATTTTCAATTTCGTAAAGATAAGGGAGAGTTGCCTGTGAAAACTGCTGGCATACATGTGGAATGCTAGTGTTACCGTGATAGTTAATTACTGTAAGCAAACTTTTGCTGTAGAATCATAATATTCCTTTAAAGCTACGTATTTAGAATTATACGTTGTTAAATCCGTAAATGCTACTAGATCCCAATCGGTATGTGAGATTTTTGCCTTGTTTTGAAATTCATAGTAAACTCTTTTATGTTGCGTAAACTTCGTGACGTTGAATGTTGAGGTTCGGACTTGAGGCTCTGCTGATGTAATGATAACTGATACTAAGAAAAATATGGTGAGATTCTGACACATAATGACCTTGACTTCGTTGACGGATTTTCACGATGTCTTGAATTTCTTCGATTAACTTCTGTAGATTTTTCTGTTTTTCGAATTTATCTTGTCGTCGCTCCCACGAAGGCTTGACGTTTCTTCTTTGACGTTCTGCGCTCCGGATCAGCTGGCACGGAGACCAATATAATAATATTGGGTTTCACTTGCTTGTCTGAATGATAATCATCGGCGGCGACACTACGCGTATATTCTGTATTGTCCGTGTATTATTATACACGACAACGGATCGTAGTTATTGCTGATGTCAACGACGGCGACGGGTACGCGTTGCGGCGGCGTCGACGGCGGCGGCGATTTCACGGTCACGGTCACGACCGATAACGAAACTGGGTCACGACGGCGGAAGCGATAGTAAATCTGTTAATCGCTGTGTGGCTTTCCATCGTGGATGATCGACTACTTATGATTTGTGCCACGAGATATCGTCAGGTTCAGAGTTAACCAGTTTATAATTTTTGGCACTAGATAGCGATACGTTCACGCGAACCGATTGTTAGTAAAGCCGGTGGCGAGTCGGGTGTGGTCGATGACGTAATCGATCGATTCGGGCGGCTAATTGTCACCCTTCACGAATAATAATTAATATTAATACCTGATTTTCTTCTTGATGTTCTTGTTTGATGCTTTTGATGCTCTTGATGCTCTTGATGCTCTTGATGAATCGTGTTCTGTTGACTTTTGAACGGATATTGTTTTTCCGCGGTGAGGTACTGGAATGTTCGAAAACACCGCTGCCACCAAATTGTCATGTGCACTCTGTGAGCGCTACACAACTGTTTATAATTAAAAGTACGTCCGCGAAAAGACAAAAATTTTGGTTACAAAAGTATGTTTATTATTAAGACAAGTAACACATGAGGTTCTGCACACTGATGAAGACCAAACGTTCGGTGTCCGAAGGGCTACGTGACCAAAAAGGCTCACTCAGCACATTCCGGACGACCGACCACAGTATGATTCTTAGAATTAACATACTATACTATATAATATTCATAATATTATAATAGCAGGGGTTCCTAACACATCTGATGAATTTGTTGTTGGGTTTTTCCAAGTTTCACCAAAAATTTGATGATTACTCGTTGCTCGGTTAAACCGTCTATTTCCATTTCGACAAATTGAAAAAAACCTAAACATTTAAACTGTACGTGTGCTTTTTGTATAATAATCTCGACGGTCGGACGGTTACTGTCGCATTATCAGTAATTGTAGAGTGTGCCCAAAATAGTACGATGTTTTACTTTGACCCATAGACCGCTGTAGATAATCAGTTCGCGTATTTATCGGACATACTACGTAATTAAAGCTAGTGCATTTTTAAAAATAATTGAACGCAAGCATTGCAAGCTATAATATAGATTTACAATTTTAAGTGAAACAAATTAAATAGTAAATAAGTAATAAATAATGGTAAACTTGTAGATGAATAAAGTATTTTAAACGTTAAGCAATAAAATCAAAATTAATAAATTATAATTTATGTCTATATACAGTTAAATACGAGTATAAATTAGCTTAATTTAATATTTTTTGGGGCTCTAGTCTCTATATTATATAAATATATAAGTACATTTTACTGAGTAACTTTTCAAAGTTACAGTTTCAAAATAATTAGTTATATAATCCCATCAACTATACTTAGTCATTCGAGCTTTATAGTGTAAATTGTAACACTTACCTTACTTTTGTTAAGTCTTTTAAAATACAAATCAACAGATTTTATCTTTTTTTATGTATTCCGTTTTTTTCCAATAATGTATCCGGTATGGTCTTATATCCATGGCTCTTATTGTATATATCAGCTAAGCTTGTCTTTGACAGAAAATGTTAAACTTACAATTTATCCATTCATAGATTAAATTGATTTTTTTATATATTACTTTACAATACTTATCATTATTATCAACTGTCAAGATGTGTCAACACATTTACTAATATTACGCATTGAATTGTTCTGTTATTACGATTTAAAATAATCACGAAAAAGACATTTAGAGAGGAGGAAACCCTATGCTCCCTGTATACAGGCCACTGATTATTAGACATGTTCGATCACGAGAACATATTTAACACCGTAAAATTCATCAATTCTCAAGCGCGATCCATTATGAATCCGGAACAATGAAAAAAGTTGAATTTGACTCGCTTAATTCCAGATACAAACAATACCATCTGAAATATTGCCTTTAACAAATTGTTGGTAATTAAAAAAAAAATTATCGACGGGTATATACATGTGTTTTATACTAATGTTTTAGAATGTTAATTTTTAAATATTATTGTTCGAGCGTTTTGCTGCCATACTAGCGGAGAGTTGACCGATGCACCCAATATCATTAATTACCATCATTACCGCCGTTAATCATTTATTTTGTCAGTCGTCGTCGAGTCGTTTTCTTATAATAAACTTTATCCGTTTTTATTAAACATACATACCGTTACCATTTGATTTTTTTTTGCGTTTATTTCACCATTGAGTTTTCTACATTTTTGTGTCGTTGTTGTCACCACCAACGTCGCCGGAGGTCACCATCGGAATAACTACCACCGTTCGATCGCAATCGTTGCCTTTGTCGTCAAAAAACGGCTTATTTTATTTTGTTATACTTTTTATATATATATATATATATATATATATATATATATATATATAGTTTGCTAAGAGTCCCTATACAGATCAGTAATTAAGTTGTGCCCTAATTATTTGTTTCTTAGTAAAATTATTATACCAAGATAGTAATGTCGTAATTTGAGTTTATATGTCCAAAACTTTCAATTTAAGAATTTCCTCTTCTACATTCCATTTTGTTTAACACATTCCAAGTTACAATTATTATTATCATTTATTTAAAAAATAAAAATAAACTCTAATTCAATATAATTCAAAAACTATTTAATATTTGAAATCATTATTTTTATGAAACAAAACTTAACAAAAATGCTAACTTCCACACGTGTAATTATATTTAATTAAATATAATTATATTTGAAATATTTTGTGTAACGAAACTGGGCAAAGGCGAAGCCGAGTAATACAGATATATTATATATCAAATGTTTACTATTTATTTATATTATTTTATAATATCTAGCAATAGTAATGCATTCCTGGGTCAGCTACTTTATAATATTCCAAAGTAAACTGATCAAATATTAAACTTCAAAATGATATTTATTTTAATTGTTGTACAAACTGAATTACTCGGCTTTGTCAATGAATATTTAAAATTGTGTTGCTTCTCATCCAACAGAAATCGAATATCAAGAGAATTCATTTTGTTATTGAAGTACTTTAGGATACTCATTACTTTATATTTTGAATTCTGGTGGTTTGACGAACAAATCTGAAGGATTACCGACCGGCGAACTTACCACATAGAGCTGTTCCTGCGAGATGCAGAAATTTTCCAAATTTACTCCACAAACTTATAACGATTGTCCTTGAGCTTCGCTAGAGAATTCACATCAGCGGTGTGAATTTAACTGTATCTGAGAGAGTAGGATTCCTCCGGCCAATCTGAGAATTGCCTGAGTAGGTCGGGGCCATGTATGAGCCCAAGCAACCAGCGAGATTCAGTAATTGACAGATACAGAAAGACCTTGTCGCGAGGTTTACCACGAACATTCAAATAAGTGGTCGCCAATCATGAGTCTCTTGGCGAGCGGCATGAAGTACGGCCCCAGCCTGACGGACGGGTCGTGCGCAGGGCAATCCATCACCTGACTGGTGGGAGATGGACTTGAATGCTAAATCCTTCTGAGGGAAGCATGACCTAAATTATGCTGTGTATGGCCGGGTAGATGAGGTGTTCAATCTGATCGGTCGAAACCCTTAGGTGGTGCTTAAGCCAGATCCATCGTATTGGCTTCGGTGGGTGAATGATCTACGGGTCTCTCACTCAGGTAGAGCCCCAGAGTGCCAGAGATAGAACTCGGATTTCACTCTCTTGATGACGCCTCGGGGTTTTAAGAATCCGAGCAACTGATGTCTAGTGACGATAAGAAACTATCTTAAGATGGTAGTGCGGGTGTGGAGTAGGACGTTCACGGCATTTCATATTATTGACTCGAGCATGAATAGGAATACGGGTGTTGCTGAGACCCGAGACGGGGACCACCCTGTAAACACAGTGACAAGGATCAAGCATAGCTCGTCTGGGTTGGATTCGTACGGGCTGAGTTTTGTGCGGATCGTTAAGTCCACTAGCAAACCACGCCCGTGAGTGTGCATCGACACATGAATGCGATACAAGATCTCAAATTCGTCGATTTTGATCGACGATAGATCGATTGGCGTCTTGGTTAGGGACGTAATCCGGTCCAAGCTTTTTCTGCCCCCGGCCATAGGGTAGCACCACGAGCTAATAAAAAATCTAGGGTTAGTATGGCTTCGACCGCTATATCTTGTGTATTTATGTGTCCTTAAGCATTATTAATAGATATTGTAAAGGTGAGCTGCACTGGAAACTGCATACGTTTAAAGTCGAAAGGCAGATCTGTTGAAATCATTGGAATTCTTAGCAACAGTACATCTTCTCCTTAAAAATTTCCATTTAAAATTTTTGCCTCGATGTTATTGAACATCATGTTTTTCACTGTAAACCTGGTTCCACTGAAATTTCGTTGGGGTATGATATTACTAAGAACGCTGGTAGGCACTCAATTTTCCAATGTAAAAATATGCGGTGGCATCCCTGACAAATCATGCGAATTCAAGAATTCAGTTGGATAATTGATTACTTCATTTTAATACACTACAGTATAGGTTAACTAATACGTCGTTGCTTCATCTGGTATCTCTAATGATATAAAAATTTTATATATTTACAAGCATGTATTTAGAATAGTTTTCAGTACACGTACTTTAAGTATTTTAAATAATAAATTATTTATAAATTTCAAAATGGATGTATTCATTTGTATTGAATTTACAAATAGTGTTTTTGTATTTCATTAGGTTATTCGAAAAGATACATTGATGATATTTTCAAAGCCACAAATTTGGGTATAACGTTATTTAATTTTTAGTTAAATTATTATATGTTTAACCTTCATAATTAAATTTACTTTTTAAACTTATATTTATTTTATGATAATCAATTATGTCATTTCTATTTCATCTATATCGCCTTTCTCCCAGTAATTTGTAGTCGGTCTCCTGTGTCCTAAACTCACACTTAACACGATCACCCACATCATCTATGCATCCATCAACTATCCTTAAATCACACCCAATTACATCCAACAAATCTTCTTCAGTTGTTTTCTCCATCATCGAACATCAACGTTCATTTCCATAAACGATCTTATAGCTTCAAAATTTCTCAAATAATAATCGATTATGTATTAACCTTTATTTAGTAAAATAATATACTCTGTAAATAAGCAAAAATAAAATATTACACACTGACCAATTAACTACTTAGTATACAGTTTCAAATTAGATGTATATATAGTTATAATATCCAAATGTGAAAAGAAATACTTTTTTCAAATTTTAAATTATTGATATCCTTTACTTTTATATTTGAAATAAATATAAAAAGTAATAACGATTATATTGTTCTTATATTGCCACTAGCAAGGAGAATTATATATATTTTAAAAACATTAAATGTAATATATGTCTAGATAGTAGTATTTTAACAATATTCATTACATTCATTAAATTTTAAAAATCTACCAGCTACTCTCAGAATCATTATTTAATAGATGAAATTAAAATTGCTCAAAGTCCATAACGATATTGAAGCTTTATATCAATGAACATATAACCCAAATGAGTCTGTATCCACCGTATATATAACTCTTTTTCTGATTTTTTTTTTTTTAGACGCTATCGAGAGTATTGAAACATTTTGTGAATGTCGTATGGGTATGTAGCCGAACCAACGAAAAAAATTTTTAAATAACATTAATAATAATTTATTAAAAAAAACAATTTAAGTATTAAAAAAAACAATATAAGTATTAAAAATGGGAATCAATGTAAGATTATAGAAATACAATCATGTATAATAAATAAAATGAGAACTATTTCAATATCAATTAAATATACATTTTTATAACATTAATACGAAATAACTTGAAATGAATTAATTTTTTCTTCTTTCTTCTTAAGAACCACGCAACTGTATTGGTAAGTTTTATTTAATATGAGCATAAACATAGATTTTCTTCTTTCAGAAAAAAATACGCCTAAAACTATAGTGCAATTATCAGTTTTTGTTAATCGTTTACTATTAATAATTATTGTTGTTTGATGAAAAGGGATGCAATCATCGAACGTCGAATGATGCTTGTTAAATTTGTTTTATTTGAGTATAATATAGTTAATATATATATGACATAAGAAAAATCTAGAACTCATGTAAGACGACGAAGATGGGCGTGAGTTCCCACAACCACGATAAGCATCGTACTGTCGATATTGCGATAGTTTCTGAACCCGACCTGTGATTATGATTATCAATTTTAATCGATTGTAAAAAACAATTACGCGAGAACTGATAATTAATATTTAATTTCGGACAGTAAACATACCGCCCGTCTTGAACCATCAGTTTTAAAAAAGAATAAAAGCATAAATTACATGGATAATTTTATAACTTATACGAGCACAGTTAATCAGTAATTAATAATTAGTAATGAAAAAGAAAATGAAAATGATTAAATGAAAATAATAATAATTGAGTTATAGGTAATAACTACTACTTAGAGCACATTTCAAACAAATTTACGAAATATTAAATTGAAATAAATACGAGTACGAACAAATAAAGGCATATTATGTTAAAATATAAAATACAAAAAATATGTATATATAAATAAATAGTATGTATTATATAATACGAATATAAATGCAAATAATTTAGAAATACGTATATAATTTAAATATAGATCGAAATTAAAATAAAGTAAACAAAATTGTATAAAATATTAAATTATTTAATTCATTTTCTATTAACTATCTTCAAATGGCAACGGACACAAATATCGTGTGACGCGTTTAAACTCACCTTTGGGCATTTTAATAGTGACCACTTTAAACTGATTATCATACTCGGTTTTGACTGCATTTACCCGACCAATAGGCCTTTGGAATGGGGCTACCGCCGTCGTCAGTACCACTGAATCCCACGTCTCAACTTGACTTATCCCTTTTAAATTATATACATTTTCATAAATTTACATAACACTTCAAATTTGTTAATCTAACCTGGTATATATATATGCCCCAACTCGGCTACCTCAACTCTTGAAAATGTTCATAATAATGATGTGTTATAAGTTGAAAATAAATAAATGATATTATACATTATGCACATACGTATCATCCTTATGATGCTAAATTACATCCCTCAACCATTAGCCCCCGTCAACTATGTTAACGATTTCGCTATTAAACGTTTTTACACAATTTACACGATAGCAGAGTTTCCTCAAATCAGTCTTATGCTATTTCCCGACAACAATACACGTTATTTATTTTTTTCGTCCTCAATTTTTTTTTTCAAAGTGTCAAAATTTTGTATACATTTTTCGAGTTGACAATCTTATTTTATTTCATTTCGAAATTATTTTTTCCACATCGATAAAAATGTTTCCTTGTACTATTTGTAAGAAAGTATTCACCGCAAAGCGTAGCATGATCAACATGAAGCTCGAAAATTTACTTGCGACATACGTTTAAAGACATTCACTCCCATATTCAGTTTAAAACAGCACAAGAAAAGTGTTCATACTGTCAATGCGCAGCCATCTATAATATTCTATGCTCCTCGTGTTAACATTGAACAACAAACTCTATCACCGTCAACAACCAAAGCTTTACTAGCAATCATCTCCACTCCCACACTCGACCATGATGAAACTGTGAATGATATATCCGTGTATATAAATGTTGATTCTATAACAACAAATGTATCAAATCCTAAACGATGACGTCATATATCACGATCACTATCCTTCCATATAACAACAAATGAGAACCCTTAGCGATTCCAGCACATAGTACAAAATTGTTTTAACTCTATATAAGTCATACCCCAGACAGTGTTCATTGTATACATATTTTAAGTTAGTTTTGAAAAGCATGAGTATATCACGTATTAACTGTTTAGATACTTTTGAATATCTTCGCGCTAGGTAGAATATATCTATTTTATTCTGTCTTCCTCAAGACAAATAATGTCTTATAATGTTTTGCTGTTCACCGATTACGTCATCCATAATAATCTCAAAATTGGATAATACTTCAGGTGAAATAACTGTATCATTTTCATAAAACATGAATATGTTAACACCATCGATGTCGTTATTAATACGTTCTAATAATTAATATTTAGATTGTTTTAGTCTTAGAACATATGTAAATGTTTTCAAATCGTAATCCGTTTTCATTAACGAGTAAAAACTATGTTAAATTAGTTTTACCACAGCCCGAACAGCCCAAGATTAAAGATCTAACAGTATTCGAAGAATGCTATTTATGTTTTAAAATTATAAACTGAAAGTTTTTGTTTTTGTCCGATGAATTTCATTTTAGAATAAATATAACAACAACGCAAAAATTTACATCACACGATGTCATACGTTCAAAGGACAAATTCGAATAAAGGTCCTATTAACACTTTTATAAATAAACTATATAGGAATGGCAACGTCTTGGGGAGTAACTAATGTGATGAAGATTAAACGTAAGATCGGTGCAGGTTGTGGGTTTAAAGCAGCAGTAAAAGCCGCTAAAAATATGTTGAAGAATAATATGAACGGAATAAATAATATCCATTTAACCAAGATATTTATTTTGTCCGATAGAAAGATATTTATTAAAAACAAGAAAAAAACTCATTTTCCATAAATTATTTCTATACCTAAAACAGAGGATATGATTCCTCTGATACCTATATTTGCCGGACTGTCTGTACTCGTACAGGAATTAGGTAGCGTATAAAAAAATTGGTAAAAAATAAATTACTACAACAGTTTTGGGCATTTATCACCGCCATTAGAACTTCAAACATATTTTAAGGATTGCACTGTGGAATAAATCTAATCAAAGCATCAAAAATATAACACATAAAATTGCGAAAAAATGTGTTTGAGATTTTTAAAATGTATCCGATAACGTTAAATGGGAATTCTAGCAAATATCGTGTAACATTTCCCCCCCCCCCCCCACCATTAGAAATCGATGAAACCGTACAGTTATGTCTTTCGGATTTGCAGACAAAAAATTATATACCAAACATAGAACATGGTTATAATACCATTGCCTTTAGTAATTCAATAAATTTAACGATTCCTTCGGGGACGTATGTAATGATTAATTTGAAGACTGCTATTCAAAATGTATTATCCGACTTTATTACAAGGTTCAACTAAAAGCTTATAAGACACTATAAGACATTGAAATGTAAAATGATTTGTAGTCATGATGTTGATTTAACAGTTGAAAATAATATTTCTCAACTGTAAGGTTTTGAAAAAAAAGTATATACTACCGACGAAGAACACGGATAAAATAGTCAACCTAATGAAAGTAAATTGTATAAAAATACATCCGCATTCTTTTGGTCTTTCTCCTAGAGACTCTAGTGCTTTCAAATGTCCCGTTAAAGCAGCGGTTCCCAACCTATAGTCCGCGGACCACCGGTGGTCCACGAGACATCATGTGGTGGTCCGCGAGGCATACCAATAAAATTTTAAAATATTTCAATTTTCCTTTGGGCGTGTTACAAATATTACTTACCGACAATCGTTACCTAAATTCTAATAGCTGTGAAAAAAGTGATTCTTATTTATGAGAAAAAATAATGTCTAAAAATGATGGTGGTCCGTGACGTATTGAAAGTTATCTAAGTATTCCGTAGTGTCTAAAAGGTTGGGAACCACTGCGTTAAAGCATCTACTAGTTTGCGTAACTGCAGCGACGATTCTTTTTTAACTGGTTTCAAATCAAATAAGGATTGCGTGTGTACTTGTAATAAAACTCGCATTACATCTTTACTCGCGATTAAACTATCCAATGCCACCTTATAATTGTTTTACGTGATCTGTACACATTTTATAACATCATCAGCATCATTTGACAGCAATGATCTTAAATAAAAAAGAATATTTTTGTCGCTAAAAAATTCGTTCGTGTGTACTAAAGCCAAAAATATGTCATATTAATATAAATTAGGTATTCAAACGATGGCCACTCCGTGTATGTTCCATTGAATTGAGGGATTTGAATTGCGGCAAGGTTATCAGCCGATTGTGCATGTATATAACCGTTGTTGGGCGCTGAATAACCGTTTACTGATGCAGGTGTATTATTAGGTACACCATTCGAAACCGAACTCGACATGTAGTTAGATGCAGTTCTAATAATCTTTTCACACTTCGAAATATTTTCCGCATTTCCGCAGAATCCCGCAAACTTATTTCGAAATTTCTCAGTGTTTTCATTTACGCCTTACAACTCTTCAATCTGTGTTTAAACTAGCCTTAAGTCTTCTCAAGTACCTCTCTTATTTTTTCGTATCTTATTTTTATATGATCAACATCAAAATACTGTTCACTAATGTTCGAAATATATATCGTCATATGTGTCAGATTAGCTTTCATGTGACCACGTCGAGCGATGAGAACTGAGAGTTCAGACATTATAGGTTGAAATCGATTATATGAAATAACGAAGATTTATTTGCACGATGTCGATTATTGCTACGACGAGCGATGATTATATCCAGTTATCGGAATAACGATTTCAAACGATTTTTGCAAAGATGATCAAATTATACGATTAGGTTGTCACACGCGTATAGGCTAACACACGTGCTGTTTGTGGTGATCAACCTTGTTTAAAGTCCAATGACTGACAATTTACGAATTTTACTTTTATTTTTATTTTTATTTTACGCAATTTCACAAATTACCTCGAAATAATCGCTTAAAATAGATATGCGTTTGCTTTTAAGTAACGTTATATGTATAAAAATTATAGAAAACATTTAGAATAGAACGAATTAGATACGAATATTGGCAAACTCTCATACCTGCACTTTTCAGGATTCTTGAACTGGATGCTTATGTTCGTTAATACTTGATAACACACATGATCGCACTACTGAGGTAAACTACTCGTCATGCAAAATATCGTATGGAAAACTATACACTTCCTACGATATTCGTTAGGAAAAACTAAACGATAAAACGACATGAAAACAAGCTTATATATGCGCTACACACATTAACACTAAAAAACAAATGTGCGTGTTATGAGTACTATGCTCTACGATTTTACACGTATTCCATGAACGTTTGATTATTTCTTGATCTAATATATCCCGAACCGAAGGACCATATGTTGCGTCGATAAAAAAGAATGTAATCTTTGAACGCCGAATTTTGCTTGACCAATTTGTTTTATTATAAGTAAAATATAATTTGTCGATATTGCGTTAGTTTCGGACCACTACCAGTGATTATGATTATCAATATTAATCGATTGTAATAAACTGATTACGCGAGAATTGATATTTAATATTTAATTTGGGATACCAAACAATTATAAACTAATTAAAACAAAAAAAAATAACCCTTTAATATAGTAATACTAGTAACTAATACATAAAGGTATATGAGCATATATTAATTAAAGCAAATGTATATCACATAATTAAAAAATATAGAGTTGTCGAATAAAATTTGATCACTATAATAGTATATCAACAATAATATTTTACTTTCAGACTAATCCAGTTTTAAAAAAACAATTTTTTTAAAAAATTTCTGTTTTTTTTATTTTGTTATACTCATTAGACTTATTTACTATACATACATATCCATTAATTTATATGAAAAACTTTTTTTATTATTCAACTACCTATAAAAAAGTATTATTTTCTCAAAGTTAGATCGTATGAAACATTATATTCAATTTCTTAATAATAACATTGATAATTACATAAACACATACATAACGGTGTAATAAAATAATACTATATTTGATCGTATGTTTTCTACAGCGGAAATAATAATGAAATTCAATTTACAAGGTAGTATGTTGGGTTTCTATAGTATTTTTGTTAGTATCCTAAAAAAAAATATAGTAGTATTTCTATTTTGATATCAGAAAACAACTGTTACAAACCGATTCATTTAAAAATTCATATAATTCAAAATAATCAAATTTATATCCTTTTTCATTTTAATGATTTTAATGATTAATCGTAATATACATTATGTTAGACCCTGGTGTTTATTTGGTTTGTTCCATTTTCGAGAAAATAGGGTACAAAATAATCGTATTAATAGTATAAATAATAAATGTTTAAGATGTTCCGGAAGTTCACCAAATAAATTACGGTTTCAATTACGCATGGAAAGAATTTAGTATGTTATGAATGTTCATCAAATATAATGGAATACATACGGATTATACGTTATTAAGATTGATTTATTGATAACGATTCTTTTTTTTATGTATATTATTACAGTGAAACGTGTATTTATGGACTCCCATTTCGAACGAAAAATATAATTATGTTTCGGCAAATAGATAGGTATTCTAATGTATTTCGACCTGCCCATATCGGACTCTTTTTGTTACGGACGTAAGCGGTAATATTTTGTCCCGTTAAATTGATAACGGACAACAATCATAGTTCAGACTCAAACATAATTGCATACGTATACAGTATACATAATCAGGTTCCAAATGACTTGTGTACTCGGAGAATATTCGCAATTGTTATACTTGGCGAGTCGTATGAGGAATACTTAATTGTAAAGCGATTATTTTTACTCGGTGAGTCGATCGCGGTCTCCCGTTGGCGTTGGATACAACACGAGTAACTCGTGTTGATAAGAAATTCTAAATTTGAATTCCCCGAATTGATGAATAACTGACGAGCACACATTCGTGTAGGATCAACATAACTGTACAAATATAAACATATACAAACATATCAAGTAACAATCATCGTAAAGCGCGATTACATTTTCAATACGATTACGATCGATTACACACTCATATATTTTTGATAAAGATAACATTAATTGCGAAGTTAATATATAATTGCAGAAATATAACCAGAAATAAACCATTCATATTATTTTCGGATAAAACCAGTGACGGAAGTAAGGGAGGGGAAGTTTTTAGGAGGCTTCAAACAAACGTAATCAACCCAAACAAGCGATTTGACGTTACAATTTTTAACTTTAAATAAATTTATAATTTATAACATAAAACAAATAAAACTGACTTTGAAAAAAAAGCACTAAAAAGTGTGAAATAATTTACAAAAAAATATCGAAGTCGGCGCCGAATTTCAAATTGACACATAGTATTTTTATTATATCACTCCCAGACAAAATATTAAAAAAACATAATGTTCAATTTTCAATGACGCATTATTTAAAAATATTGTTGTTGCTAGAAGGAATTGTACTTGGAAAAAAGTAGCAAAAAAGGTTCTTCAAATGCGAGTGAATTATTCCATAACGAGCTAGAAATGTTAAAATCCAATCAAATCAAATTAGTTCAATAATTATATGAAAAACATCAATTTTTTTATAATATGTATTATGTATGTATATTTTACGTGTATATCTATAATAGGTTTTTTATAGTTTAATAAAATTATAGCTTTCTTTTTTTTTAATATATGTACAATAATTTCATGTCCATAACGGTCACTTCTGATGCTCCCGTTACTGTCAATTAAATACATGTTTCACTGTACATTATTGTGACAATAAATATGTTGTAAACATATACATGAAGTATATGTAAGTTCAACCAAAATTTTAATGTTTTAAAAAATAGAATTAGTTACATAAACACTTAATCTCAATAATGAATGTTATTATTTTTTAGCTTTAAATAATTTCACAGAAAACGAAGGTAATTTAATTGTAATATTTTTAAATTTGTTTCGGTATATTATTCTTATCAATTAATTTATGAACACAATACTTACGTTATAGTACATTCTAAAGAGTACTTTATGCATATGAACACCGCCACAACGTTTTCGAGTAATTTGAAATAATTATATTAATAATGACCGACTTATATAGCACAAAAACTATTCTCTTATTCCATTTAATGGCATCGATATTTTGGGAATAATAATATCCGATTTATTGTATTTTTAGTTTCGACATTGTATCCAGATCGTTGGTGTTCAACGAATTATTAGAGGGTGATCGATTAATTTGCAATTACGATTTTAAAAAATATTTTTTTGTCACAAATTTATGGTTTATGCGAGTGTTAAAAGTTGTTTATGATTTTGTATTTTAATATGTCTCTTAGCTAGATTAATTTTAATTCAACATTTATCTATGTGTGCCTATAATTATTATTTTGATTTATTCATGTATAAATTGTAATGATCCATTTGTTTTTGTTTTTCTGAATACATCAGTATCTCTGGAAATATAAGCTAACCATTTATGTATCTTTTTTACAACAAGATGTTTAATTATTTTAACAGAAAATATAAATTACAAACTTTTCAAACATTTTATTTCTATTTAATTCATTATATGTCGTTTATATTTTATTCCTAAATAAAAGTGTTGATTCATTATTATTTTAATAATTATTTATGAGTTGTTATTTGTTCTTTTTATAGTTTTCATGCTTTGAAATGAATTATATGAAGATTTATTGTGTATTTCATATGTCCTTGCTAGTTGGGATCGATTATGATATATCTGTAAAATCAGGATAATAAATGTGTCCAAAATACAATTATCGATGTTGAAAATCACCATTACAACCACATTTTTAATTAAACTAAAATTTATTTTTCATAACGTAAAATTCGAAAATTTGTTATAGTAGTGTTATCCATAGATGTATAAATTGTACCGCTTTATTCCCATTGCCCTATTGGCAATGCCAGTACAGTCGCGTAGAATGCTGTCCTACTCGGGTATATACGTTGCAACAGGATTAGTAAATGTACTGACATTTAGTTCCAGGATTTGTTCCCTCTGCGGCGAAGGCAACAAGTGACGGACCTTTTATTAGTTCGGTGGAGCTACACAGAAAGACGTTCCCAGAGTATAGTTAATGTTAGACGACCTAGCGCTGATCAAGACTGAGGGCTCCGAATCTTCGTACCGCATTATCACGTCGATGTGCACCTATTGGTGCGGTTTGCCAGCAGATTATACCATCTTGGCGAAACCCAAAGCGTATGAATCTAACTCAGAACGAACCAGGTTTGATCCGTATCGCTACGGTCACAAGGTGGTCTCCGTGATGGGCCTTTGGCGACACCCGTACTCCTATTCATGATCACGTCAATAGTAAGACATGCACCGAACAGGCCTTCGCCTCAGCCGCTCTACCGTCTCAGACGTATTATGTGACACCAGACATCAGTCACTCCAACTACTCTCAACCCGTGATGCCTCCTTTCCGAGAAGAGAAACCAGGAGTCTTAAATCTGTGACTCTGGGGCGCATCGCCGAGCGAGAGTCCCATAGTTCTTTCGCCCACCCGAGCCAATACGGTCAATCTAACCCGGTTACGCTCCGTGGGTTTCGACCTGCCAGGCCTGTATATATTCTTGCATATGACGTGGACTGCCACGTACGTTGATGGTAGAATGACAGAGTTACCAATTTCGGCGGCGTCGGCGTTCTTGACAATAGCGTCTCGCAAGTGAATGTACTCTTCCGCACGCAGTTTGAGTTAATTATATCGTAAGTATCGTAGTCGTTCGCCCTCTATCTTCTTGTACATGTTGACTATGAATTGATGGCAAAGCTCACGATATCGTAGATTGATGTTGTCCAGGCCGCGTCTAATCATCATTTTGATACGCATAATAATCCTTCGAGCTAACGTTCTTGTTTGTTTCGACTCCTGTAATAAAATAATATTAATTTAAATTAATTACGTTTAATAATTTAATTGTTATGTTAAATGAGTAATAATCAAGTTCATAATGAATGATGTACCTGATACGGTTAGTATCGTTGTTTAATATTTATGCAATATCCGTCTTGTCCCTTCCAGAACATTAGCGGATATTGGAGAGCGTCATATGAACGGTGTGTATCAGCAATGAACTGAAGATTATTATTTCTTCTACGAATCACAATTTCTCGTACACCTGTACAATCGCCAACCATGATTCCAGCAACGTCGTCAACAACAGGTGCATTGAATCTACGAATGTGCTCTTCAGCTGGTGTTTTATCAGGAATGATGACAATTGCGTGATTATCGCTTTGCAATTTGTGCGTGTGTGATTTGAATATTTTCAACAATTCATTGTGTTCATTCAATAGAGCGTCCAGCTCGCCGAGGATGCGTCTGGCAAAAAAAGAATCATGGTTATTGTAGTCACAACGTGCATTCACGCGATTGGCAAGTGCGCTTCCCGAATCCTCGCCGCCCATAAAGTAGATTTGTAAAAATTTATGTGGTTCGTTTGGCATTGGCAGCAATGAGCCCATTTTATGATAAACTTGCCCTCTGATTTTGAATGTAGAATTGTATTGTTGACCATTTGCATTAATATTTCGAACTATTTCTGTTGCTTCTAATGATGTCATTTGAAACCATTAAGTGAATGTTTGAATTGACTTCAGGAACACGTTAAATTCTGGATCCATGCTGATAAGTAAACCGTTCAATGGTTCAAGTGGTGTTTCAATTTCAGGTAGTTGCACCTTTCTTGACGCGCAACACATCCCGGCTCGCTCATTTTTGAATTTGAGATCATGACAATGCGGGCATTTTTTGTTCATAGCACAAATTACTACTTTTGAATGAGCATAATATTCAATATCGGGCTCATACTGGAATGCTAGACGCAGGAATGAATCAGATATAAATGCTCGATGTACCTGTTGGCGTTGTTGGTCATTTGTTCTTCGTCTGTTGACTGTGAAACTGCGTGATTGACGTTGTTCTAATTATATTACTTCATTGCGTTCAACTCGTGTATCTTCTGATTGTTCTTGACGTAATTGCGCCATGCTCACACGCGCATCATTATTTTGTTGCTGGATTTGTTCTTCACTTCTTTGGACTCTTGTACTTCGCATGCTTCTAGATCTACTTGTATTACGGCCCAAATTAGCCCTTTTGCGTTTTGTTGGCATTGTTCACTGTACAAAACACACATAAATAGGACTAATTGAATTACTATAGTGATAATGTATTTAATCTTTGATTGTATACACATACATATACATATACATTTAAATATTAGACTGTTTTACGAAAGCGAAAAATTTTATTTTTCTTAATTATATCAAAAATATATTGTTAGAAATATGAAAAAAAATCTGTGGAAGTTAGAGCTCTTATAAGTGAAAAAAAAACATTTGTCCAATTGTAAAAAAATCTACCATTCACCGAATTTTTTTTCGATCATTTCCAACAACATTTTCGATATAAATAAAAAAAAAAATATGGATTTTATAATAAATGTATAAGAATAATTTATACTTACAACACAATAGCTGTTGTTGGCGGGAGCTGGCGACACGCATTGAGTACTTTTGAGATTATGTAAATCACATAATTAACTAATCGTGCGAACTACACTCAAAATTAGTAATTTTATTAATTATTGATAAAATAGGAATAAATAATTATAGTCCAGCAAATTAATAATAAATTTACTTGAGAATATAGTTAATATGAGATAGTAAAATGATAATTGTAAACGTAACTATACTACTTTTCAAAAGAGAACGCACCGGGTGGCGGACTAAAACCGGTTGAAACTCGCTCATGTCCGTACCAGTTTCGTCATAATTAGCCACGCCACCTTGTAAACGTAGTGAGCTGTAATAATACTACATTGAACAATCGTTCGTACGCGACACACAACAGATAATGATCCGAAAACTGGAGGGAGTGAGAGAAGGCTTATTGTGTGAGAGAAACAGGAGATCGGCTTCGGTCTCATCCCTACTCCGTGCTGTTTACTGGGACGTGACACCGGTATAATCTGGCAAATGAGTTGGCCATAAACTCAGGGAAATTTTAATCGAAATAGAGTGAAAAACATTCATAAAAAAGACGATGACTTGATATTAATTAGCTCTTTCTCTGGGATAACTTACCAAATGATAATTGATCAGTTATCGAGCGAGATGAAAAATAATTAATTACTAAAATGACTATTAAAAAATAGAAGTTGGTGATAGAATGGTGAAAATTTAGGGTTGTATGTATTTTTTAATGCCTCATTATAAAAAAATAAAAAAAATAAAATTGTCCAAAAAATAAAAAATAAATGATAGGTGTGGATAACCCTTATCACTCAGGGGTATGAAAAATAGATAGTAGCCGATTCTTAGACCTACTCAATATGCATTTAAAATTACATAAAAATCGGTCAAACCGTTACGGAGGAGTATTGTAACTAACATTGTTACACGAGAATTTTATATATAAGATATATCTTCAACTAATCTTAACTTTGGCCGGTGACATTATTATTATTATTATTGTTATTACTAAGGCCCGGATTTTTATGCAAAATTATTGTTAAATATGCACATATTTATGCACTCAAAAATTCAAAAATATGCAAACAAAATTTATTGTGTGTTAAAAAACCAAATATTTAAAAAAATTAAAACATATTGCATTAAGTGAAAAAAAAAATTATTGTGTGTTAAAAACCAAACATTTAAAAAAAATTAAAAAATATTGTATAAAGCGAAAAAAAATACAATTTAAATATAAGTATTTAAAATGTGTTTAGGTCTAGCATAAAAATGTGTATTAATTATTGAATGAGTACCAACATGATGTAACAAAATGTGCTTTTAAATTATCAAATTGAAAACTTCTACGATTGTCACGTAGCATCACCTTGTATTTCGAAAAACTTCTTTCCACGTCTGCTGACACAATGGGTGCGTATTTGAAACAAGAAATATCTTCTGGTGACAACTCTGCAAGGCCTTCATCATCGTTTCTTATTTCTCCGCTTATAATTCCAGAAATTTTTTTTATTTGTGATAATTTGGGATTTTTTGATTATACTTCCGATAGTTTAACTTTAGCAAATTCAATACCTCGTCCTCCTTCACTCAATTTATTTTCAACATTTTGAACCAATTTTAGACTTTTTCCAAGATTAACACCCGATTTTTCTAAGCACGTGATAGTGTCTGTTATGCATTAGAAATTTGATAAAATTACCGAAAGTTCATTTTTGATCGAGTTATCATTAAATAATTGTTGTGCATTTTGAATAGACTTAGCATCATTTGGGTTAAATGTATCGACCACTTCTTTGACTTTGTCGAAATTTTTACCATAATAAAAGACAGCATCTAGCCACGTTCCCCATCGGGTAATAATAGGTTGTGGTGGTAAACTTAAGTTTGGACATTTTTTTTAAAAGTACCTACCCGAGTAGGTGCTTTAAAAAAATTTTTTTTTGTATTAGATATCAACAAATCAACATTTGAGAATTTATCCCTAATAGCTTCTGATAATCTATGAAGCCCATGAACCATACAAGTAATATGAATAAGTTTAGGATAAAATACCTTAAGCGCATGTCCAGATTTTACCATATAAGGAGCGGCGTCTGTGACATACAATAACACTTTGTTATGCAATACTTTTTCAGGCCATAATATACTCATTAAATCATTGAATAATTTCGAAATTGTTTGAAAATTTGTCTTTTCTAAATTTTCAACAGTTAAAACTATCGGTTTTGTTGAATTTTCGGAAGCTAGAGAACCAATTACTACACTTGCGATATATCGTCCTTGGACATCAATAGTTTCGTCTATTGATACCCAAATAGAACTATTCCCTATTTCCTTCCTGATCTTACATAACACATCTTCGTAACATAATGGAACATAGTTTTTCCGCATAGTCGATTCATCGTGTAATTTTAGTTTAATATACTTTTCAAAAAAATTGTTAAATTCTACATTTTTTAATTTCCATAAAGGAATATCATTTGCTACCATAAACGTTGTTAAATCATTGTTAAACTCATTTAAATTTTGGTTATTTGTTCTAGCTTGAGTAAACGATTTTTGAATAAATTGTTGATTGACCTGTTCTTTATTTGATTTCAATTTATAGTTACCGATATGTTTTGAAGTTTCTAAATGTTGTGTTACCTGTGATTTTCTATTACATGACACGTTGATACCGCAACAAATACAAAAATAATACACCTCCATCTGTTTTAAAGATGCCTGGATATTCGGTTACATAATGATGTGCTTTATTTGCCTTTGGCATTTTTTTAAATATTGATATTACTAAAAGAAAACCGTGGACACACTACACCGACGAATAACAGCCAGTAACTAATATAAAAATGATTACTATAATATTATGTTGGCTTAGTCTCATGTCCCAAAAATCAGATTATGATATATATATATATATTTATCTATAAGATAACGTCTATACACCTATACGTCTGTCACAGAATTTCCTATAGTAAAATATTTTGTTTTATTCGGTCGAATTATATTTGTCAAGAATGTCGGCAATCGGCATGTAGGTATATCAAACTTTGAGTAAAATTTAAAATATTTTATTAAGTGTTTATAAAATATGCACATTTTATGTAATTATCCAGAAATGTGTAACTTTTATGCATTTTGATGAAAATATGCAAAAATATTCAATTAAACAAATTAATAGCAGAATCTACGTATTACGAAACGTCAAGATATTTAATCAGAATTGTTATAAGTCAAATGTAGAAGAATATGCATTTGCATAAAAATCCGGGCCCTAGTTATTACTATTTATATTTGTTTTTTTATATATTATTAATTATTTTTTTACTTGCTACCCTTTGCATGACCACTAATTTAATATACTTTGTGATATATATATTCCGTTTATTTTGGTTCACGTGAACACATTCATTCTATAAAAATCCCGTGCACTCCGGTATTCATTATGAACACCTCGGTCACGGGTTGGCGACCCCCTTGACAGTTTGTCAAAGTCAGCTATGTGAGGGATGAGGTGAATAGGAATCCCCTACTTGAACCTTACAAACTCCTTCCTTAGGTGCTTGTGGGAAAATATGGAAGAAAACAATTTAAACCAATCATTTGGGAGCCATATCAATGGAAATGGTAAATACGATTATGAAGGAAAACACTAAGAGAGCTTAGCCATCGGATACTGTTGAGCCAGTAGGTGACAACACGGGAGGCCATTTTAAGCAGAAGCTGTTGAAAAGCTTTTTTTGCCTCAATGGGCTCCTTGGAGGTGAGGGAGGAGGCCTCCCTCACACGGATCAAAGATCACATTAGAGCCGCTACTGCCATCGTCGCGGAGAGAGGCGGAAATAGTGTCCATAAAGACATCCAGAAATCCATCCTAAGGAACTGCAAGGCCCGTATTAAGGTTGATAGGGCCGAGGCGGTGGAGCCGCAATGAGACGACATTACCGCCGCCTCTGCCACCGCAGACGACGAAGCAGCAGCTCCCGCAAAGCAAAGGATGAAAGGAGGAGGCCGCAAATCCTCAGAAAGTTTCGAGGGCTCTCCGCGACGACGGCGATGGAACCGCTTGCCGTGCGCGATATCACCGACGTCTTGTTCTTGAGTCGTCCTCTCCCTGAGACCGGTGAGGGTGCGTTAAATTGGCCCCCCCACCTAAATTTTTTAAACTTTTTCTTAACCAAATATATAATACGTAAAACGCGTAAAACGCGACAAATGAACATCACAACGATGCAACGCGTACACACGCGAAAAGTAACGTCGCCGTGACGTAAAAATTGTGGACGCACCGCGCATCCGAAATTTAACAAAATATTTGTCCCTATATCCGCACACCGTACGCGCAGATGAACGACTCGATCGACTCGACCGACGCACACTTCACAATCGCTGCTGTGTGGTAGGCGGGGTACTCTTCTAGAATGTTCGATGACACCCCGCTCTCCACACCATGCAAATCTTATCTGCTCGTCCGGACACCGACCGTTGTGTCTTCTCGACGATACGGGGAAGATCTTGGAATCGCTGCTAATGAGCCGGATGAAGGCTCATATGTCCGGAACGGGTATCGTACTATCCGACAGGCAGTACGGTTTCCGGAAAGAACGGTCGACCGATGATGCGTTGCGCGCGTTGCAGACGCGTCTCGTCGACTCGTGTAACGCCCGTCGGGTGGCATTCAACGCGTTCAACTCGGTGGAATGGGGGGTTATCCACTCGACGCTGGAGCGTATGGAGTCTCCATCATACCTCCGGCGGATACTCGAGTCGTATCAGGGCGGCAGGGTGCTGCACCTGTGTAACGACAATCAGGGAGAGCCAATCACAATGGAGATTACCTGCGGCATGCCGCAAGGCTCCGTACTCGGGCCTCTTCTCTGGAATGTCGCGTACGACGCCGTGTTTCGTTTACTCCTGCCCAGGGGAACAATCACGGTCGGCTACGTGGGCGACACGTTGATTGTGGCGGAAGGGGACACGGTGGAAGCGGTGCAGAACCGTGACGGTGGCGGAGCACATACGTGTGTTCGGCCTACGTCTGGCCGTCGAGAAGACGAAGATCGTAGCGTTTACGAGCTGTTACGGGCCGGCGGAAAACCGGTTGTGGCTCGAAGGTCAGATCATACGGCTAAGAGCGTCCCTTAAGTACCTAGGAGTGATCCTAGTGAACAAGGGAACGATGTTCGGTGCACACATGCGCGCCATCTTGCTGAAAGTCGAGTGGGTAATATCTACCCTATGCGGACTCATGCCGAAATATCGTTGTGTCTTCTCGACGACGCGGGGAAGATCCTGGTATCGCTGCTGGTGAGTCGGATGGAGGCTCATATGTCCGGAACGGGTATCGTGCTGTCCGACAGGCAGTACGGTTTCTGGAAAGGACGGTCGACTGACGACGCGTTGCGCGTCGTGCAGACGCGTCTCGTCGACGCGTGCAACGCCCGTCGGGTGGCGGTGGCCGTGAGTCTGGACATCCGGAACGCGTTCAACTTGGTGGACTGGGGGGTTATCCTCGCGGCGCTGGAGCGTATGGATTTCCCGCCATACCTCCGGCGGATCTTAGGGTCGTATCTGGGCGGCAGGGTTCTGCACCTGTGCGACGACGACCAGGGAGAGCCGATCATCATGGAGAACACCTGCGGGGTACCGCAGGGCTCCGTGCTCGGTCCTCTCCTCTGGAACGTCGCGTACGACGCCGTTTTCCGTCTTTCCCTGCCCAGGGGATCGATCATGGTCGGTTACGTGGACAACACGTTGATTGTGGCGGAGGGGGACACGGTGGAAGCGGTGCAGAACCGCGCGAACGCCGCACTCGCGACGGTGGCCGGGCACATACGTGTGCTCGGCCTACCGCTGGCCGTCGACAAGACGGAGGCCGTAGCGTTTACGAGCTGCCGCGGGTCGGCGGAACCCCGGCTACGGTTGGAGGGTCAGGCCGTACGGCTAGGAGCGTCCCTGAAGTATCTGGGAGTGATCCTTGAGAACAAGGGGACGATGTTCGGTGCGCACTTGCGCGCTGCGTCGGCGAAAGCCGAGCGGGTGATGTCCGCCCTGTGCGGACTCATGCCAAACGTGGGCGGCCCGCGGGAAAGCCGTAGGTGTCTACTGGTGAGCGTCGTGCAATCGATCCTATTGTACGGCGCTCCGACGTGAGCGCCTACGCTGGCTTATAACCCGCGGGGTGTAGAAACGTTGGCGAAGGTCCAGCGTAGGGCGGCCATCAGGAGCGCCTGTGCGTACCGCACAGTCTTCCGTGACGCCGTGCTGGTCGTCGCACGGTTACCCCCTGTCGACCTCCTCGCGGTCGAACGCGCTTCGGCGTACGACGCGAGGAGGGCGACACAACCGGCAGCGGAAGGACGGTCTTCGGGAACTCCGGCGACGTCGGGCGACCCGAGAGCCGTGACGACAGACGAGTGGGCGGGGAGGGTAGTGAGATAGGATGCTCCCGTCGGGAGCGGACGGGACTGGACCCGGACACTTATACCCCCCGCGCTACTCGTTCGGTGGGTGAGGAGATCTCACGGTGAGATGACGTTTCATCTCTCCCAGCTGTTAACGGGGCACGGTTGTTTCAATCGGCTTTTACACCGGATCGGCCGTGCTCCGACTCTTACAGCGTAAGCTACCCGACACAGCGTACCCGACTCTTACAGCGAGGAGGATGACGACGCGTTTCATACGCTCATTCGCTGCGAGGCGTTCGAGTGGGCCAGGAACGACCTTATACGCGTTATAGGTCGTCTCCGGCCGCGTGATCTCGTCGCCTAAATTGTTGACAATTTTGGACCAAGTCGACAAAATTGTGAGTTTTTCTGTTGATAATAGTATTGGTCCATTGTTAGACTTTACAACAGATAAAAAATATGATGCTAACGTGCAATATCAATCGGACTCATTGGTTAATGTGACCAAAATAAACTGTATATATATATTGAATCAAACTTGGTCTCGGGCTCATTCAACAACGGGAGAGAGTGTCATATATTACACGAGTTTTATCCAAATGTCCCACCTGGTTATAAAATTATAGAAATCCCAAAACATTTGGTATCATATTCTCTTAACTGCACGACAATTAATCAAATTAGTTTAACTTTAAAAGACCAAGACGGGCAATTGATTGATTTGCGAGGAGAACCTATTTCAATACGAATATTAATTTAAGATAACATTAACGATGGGTATACATTTTTATAATATAAAAAGAGTAGTACACGAAAAATCCATCAGTTATGTTAAAAACGTCAATAAGAGAACAACAAGTATAAAAAAAGGTAGACATAATTCAATCGTCAAGAAATTAACTAAAAACAATTTAAATTTTCTCCGTTCATTAAAAGCTCTATAACAGGGGCGGCCAAACGGTCGATCGCGGACAATTTCAAAGTCGATCATGTTATAATTTATTTTTAGGGACACGCGTACGAAAATTAATCGATAAGCCGATAAGTTTTATCTGTATAATTTTTATCTTGTATTCTGGTTTCGTACGTCAAATGTTTATCATTCACGCATGTTTATTTCACTGAGTTCATTCGGTGTCTGTTGTATTAAATTTATAATAACGTATTTAAAATAAATAAAACGTAGTTCTTTAAAATTTATAAGTATGAGTGCACATAAGAAACAAAAAAACGTGTCATTTTCATTATGAATGGGAAATCGATTTTTTTTTACAATGTTGAAAGACAAGTGCATATGTTTGATATGTCGAATAACAATATCCACAACAAAAAAAGGTAATCTAGAAAGACATTTTAGAACTACGCATTCAAAATTTGATATAGATTTCCCTCCTAAAACTGAAGTACGTAAAAAGCAATTAGAAAAATTGAAACTTGAAATTGATAAACAACAATTGATTTTGACTAAACCAGTTTTAAAATCCAAAGCAGCAACAATTGCTTCATTTTGAATTAGTCATGTTTTAGCTAAGAATAAAAAATCATTTTAAACCGGTTAAATAGTAAAACAAGCTTTTTTAGAAGGCGCAGATGCTTTATTTGAAAACATTAAAAATAAATTAGAAATTTTATCAGCTATAAATGATTTACAGTTATCTCGTAAAGCTGTGACTAGAAGAGTTGAATCTATAGGACAAAATTTAGTTGAAATATTAAAACAAGACATCAATGAATGTGTTTATTTTTCACTTCAATTCGATAAATCAACAGACATAACAGATACCGCTCAACTATGTATATTTATACGACTAGTTTTTTCAAATTTTAATTCAAAAAAGAATTATTAACTATAATCTCTATGAAAAGTACGACACGAGGAGAGGATATTTATCAAGCTTTCATTAATTTTGCCAATAAATCAAATTTACCTTCGTATAAATTAGTTTGTATTACGACTGATGGAGCTCCAACTATGAGGGGTAAAAATAATGGTTTTATTGCTTTGTGTAAGAATGATAATAATTTTCCAAATTTTATAACGTTCCATTGTGTGATTCATCAACAAGCTTTGTGTGGAAAAATATTGAATATGAGTAGTATAATGGACATTGCTTTTAAAATAGTCAATTCTATACGTTCACGAAACTTGCAAAGACGACTTTTTAAATTACAATTAGAAGAAAACAATTCTCAGCATTGTGATTTATTACTGCATACAGATGTTAGATGGTTGAGCCGTGGTAAATTTTTAGAAAGGTTTCAGTGTTTACTTCCTGAAATAATAAAGTTTTTAAAATCCAGAGGCGATAATTATGATTGTTTAACAAACAATACATGGCTTAAAAACTTAGCTTTTTTAACAGATATAACGGCTCATTTAAACACTCTAAATGTTGAACTTCAAGGAAAAGGGGGACAATAATTGAGTTGTTGAGTTCTATAAATGGTTTTAAATCAAAATTGATATTACTCAAGTCACAATTAAAAGAATCTAATTTGAATAATTTTCCAAACTTAAAAGATTTGTTTGAAAAGCAAAAATGTACAGTGGCAGTGGAAATATATTGCTCTGAGGTTGAAAAAGTGTACAATGAATTTGAGAGACGATTTAAAGATATTCAAAAATTAGAGGCGATTATTACATTTATGTCTTTTCCTTTCTCCGAAACAAATAATATTGAAAATATTTCTACACAAATAAGCAATTTGTTTGATATGGATTCTACAAAATTTGAATCTGAAATTATAAAAATTAAATCAGATATATTCCTCAAAGCTCGAGGTTCTAAAACAAATTATTGGAATTTACTGAGTGAAGAAAAATATCCGTGTTTGAGGAATGTAGTTTTGCAGTTACATGCTTATTTTGGATCAACATATTTGTGCGAAACAGCATTTTCTCACATGAAAATGATAAAAACAGAATACCGAGCTACACTTTCTGATGACCATTTGGAGCAGTGTCTTCGATTAGCAGTCAGCAACTATTCGCCAGATTACGACCAATTGGTCAACAAAATGCAATGCCACACTTCAACATTGCCCAGATCAACAAAATAATATGTTAATTAGACTTAAGTCATTAGATTTTAGAATTTATTATTATATTATTTTTAGTAATTAGTAATTAGTTTATAATACTTACTGTATGTTTATATACACTTTATGCAAGTATGTTTCTTAATAATTATAGTTATTCAATAATAATACAATTTTTCTATGAAAGTCGATCCTCAAAAGTGAAGTATATTTTTAGTAGATCGTGACCAAAAAAAGTTTGGCCACCCCAGCACTATAACAATGGATGACGGTTATTTAAACGTGACGGGCGACTATATTGACGATTGCCGGATAACTTAAATCGAATATCATTCTTTTTCACCGTATTCAACATCGGTATTGTCTAATAACGACGAAATATGTATTGCATTACATAATACGAAATCGTATACTATCCCGTGTGAGAGTTATATCTATATAGAAGAGACGATTGACAAACCTGCAGGTTTTGATGATAACGTTCGTTTCATAAACAATGGTTTGGCATTTCTTTTTTCCGAAATGAAATATGAGATAAATGGTGTTCTAATTCAGAATGTTATAAACCCTGGCATAACTTTTACCTTAAAAGGTTATTGTTCGTATAATATTTTGGATATTATCACACGTTGTAACTCTGCTTGGAGTGATGACTTTGCTGATACAAATAAAAATTTTATAGAATCAAACACATTCAATGGGTGTATTAACCTTAAAGATGTATTTGGATTTTGTGAGGATTATAAACGTATTTTAATCAATTGTAATCAACGACTTACTATAAACAAATCTTCGCTAGATTTTAACGCCATAAAATTGTTTAAAACCGATAATACTATTGAGATGGATACAGATAAACTCAAAAACGTTAAAGTAAATATTTCTAAAATATTATGGAGGATGCCTGTGGTCAAAGTTAGCGATAGAGAAAAAATTACACTTTTAAAAATGATAAACAGTCATAAACCGATTACGTGCGCGTTTAGAACATAGGAACTGTGTGAATATCCGGTTTTACCGCAAAACACTATGCACTCATGGAAAGTTAAAACATCAATTAAATTAGAAAAACCACGTTATGTAATAATTGGGTTTCAGACTAATAGAAAAAATAGTGCTATAAAACCCATATCGTATTTCGATCATTGTAATATTAAAAACTTAAAAGTTTATTTAAATACCGACGTGTTTCCTTATGAAGATTTCCAATGTGATTTCACCAAGAATAAAATAGCTACATTATACAGAGCTAATACCGAATTTCAAAAATCATATAATGGTAACGATAATGTTGCACCTTTATTGAACAGAACCAATTTCAAAAAACATGCCCCAATCATAGTCCTCGATATGAGCAGACAAAACGATAACGTCAAGACGCCAACCGTCGACCTACGGATCGAATTCAAAACACATGAAGCGTTTGCAGAAAACACATCAGCATATTGTTTAACCATATATGATCAAATTATAACTTACAACCCTTTCAGTGGGGAAGTAAGAGTTTTGTAAACAATTATTGTATAAATTAATATTATGAAATAATAAAAATATGATTTTTTTCTTTAATAAATGTGTGTTTTTATTTTAAATTTTAACACATACTAAATAATAGTGTTTTATACAAAGTTTTTAATTATTTAAATTCCATAAATAAATCACGTGCTGTTTTACTATAAATAGGATAGTCTCTGCTAGGATATTTCTTCGGTGATGGTGGGGGTGATCCATGATATAAAGCGAATCTTGACGGCCCGTCGTTCACGTCCTACGCCTAAAAATATTCAATTTATTAATATTTTATTTATCAAATAAATATCAATTATGTGTTTACCATTTTTAAATCATTTGGTTTCGGCATTATCGTCAGTAGCCTAAAAAGAAAAAAAACATTATTTATTACATATATTTGCTACAACTATACTTATAATTATTTCTGGTATAAAACTGTCTTGCTCATAATATTTTGAAATATCTTCAAAATATGTTGAAGGCGGTGAAAAAACTGTGGGGCCGTCGTTTACATCATATGGCTATAGAAAAGAAAATGTTTTAAGTACAAATTTATAATTTTTATTTATTTATATATGAAATAAATGTACATTACCACAGACACTTGAGGTTCCTGCATTTGTTTAAGCAGTCATATGGATAATTGTTCGACTGCAAACAATTTGATCTTATTAATAAAACTTGTTTGATTCGGGGAAAACAAATACGACTTCTTCATCGGATATATTATTAATATACGACATCATTTCTTTTATGTTCGACACTTCATTCAAGTCTCTATCAGCTAGCATGTTTATTATTTGCTCAAATTGATGCAAAAGGTTTGGTCTTACAATTATAGCTTTTCTTGTGGTAGACTCGAAAATTGAACGCTCCAACGCTCCAAACGACTGAGTAATACGCGATGTCCTTCGTATAATCGTGAGTTCAACACTAATACATTTTCGCCACGGTAGACCATTTTCGAGAGTGTTGTAAATTTATCGTTCAAGAAAATACTTTCTTTTTTCATTTGTGGTGAATCCAGAATGAAAGACAAAATATTTCCTATGAGTGTATGTATCCGTTTTAAAAAATCCGGATATAAACTTATGTGCCTCGATGGTGTCAGAATATGAATTTTAACACTGAAATTATCGGTAGGATCGAACCCGATAAACAAAAATTTACGTTCAGCGAAATTGATGGTAAACGAAGTAGTATCAATTAAATTTGCTAGCGGCGAAGGTTGAACGTATTTGTAGGTTTTCTTCTCGTAGTTCATTGTGATTGTTTTGAATGAATCAGTCATTTCATGAAATATTATTTTTTGAAAATGGTAAACACTTAAAAACACTTTTTGAAATAATGTAAAACGCTTTTAACCGAATACGTACGAATTCGACCATCACACTAAGACTGCTGGATGGCTACTGATTTTGGTTGCCGACATATATCGATATCGATGATATTTAAATAAGAAGAGGTGCCTATTGTATAAACATTGGCAAAACTCAAACAGGTTCGAACAGATCGCTACAGGTTTAAAAGGTAGTGCGTATTGTTAAATACCGCACACGTTGTGTTTAACGTATACAATGTATACTATACATATAATATTTTTATAGTTAACGAAGGGTGGTACTTACTTAGAATAGTACATTAGGTCATATACATTCTTTTTACGAAAATAATGGACAATGGTTGACCATAAGAAAAAATATATTATATGTGCGGGTTTCCACCACTACGAAAAAATGGTTATTTAAATGTATGCTAATTTACAAAAGGGTAATCAAATAAGATTTATTTACATTTCTGCAAATTTACAAAGGGGTTAACTCGGTTTAAGTTATGTTTGAAAAAGGGGTTGAGTTAGATTTATGCAGAGACACCGCCACCGCCCCCGCACCAGCACCGGCACCGGCACCGGCATCGGCATCGGCTTTTGTTCCAGAATCGGTCTTTTCATTCTACTGACTCCCATCTCGAACGAAAAATAAAATTATGTTCCGGCAAAAAGATAGGTATTCCAATGTATTTCGACCAGCCCATAACGGACTCTTTTTGTTACGGACGTAAACAGTAATATTTTGTCCCACTAAATTGATAACGAACAACAATCATAGTTCAAACTCAAACATATTTGCATACGTATATAGTATACATAATCAGGCTCCACATGACTCGTGTACTCGGGGAATATTCGCAATCGTGATACTTGGCGAGTCGTATGAGGTGTATTTAATTGTAAAGCACGACGATTGCTTTTACTTGTTGAGTCAATCGCGGTTTTGGATACAACACGAATAACAACTCTTGTGCATAAAAAATTCTAAATTTGGAATCCCCGAATTGACGAATAATTGACGAGCACACATTCATGTAGGAGCAACATTACTGTACAAATATATGTACAAACATCTCAAGTAACACTCGTCGAGTACTCACGAGTACTGTTGCCGGTCGCAACAACGCAAAGCTCAATTACATTTTCAATACGAAACCGTTTTTTTTTTTTGGTTTCAGTTGTTTTGAAGTAGAAACTCGGATCACAAATTATTTTTTTTTATTATTATTACCAGTTTAATTGTTAGTAGACCTTTATGTACTTTTGCATATTTGAAATCAAAACTGTCATTACATTTAATCTCGAAAACCCATAGCTAAGAGAACAAGCTTGATTAACCAGACTCTTCTATTGTTTTAAGCTGGACCCGTGAGAGTTTCCCCCCTTTTCCTTTACGGGTCCGGTTCATGCATGGATCCAAGCCACAAGATGGTCTCAGTATTTGGCCGATAACTGAAATTCCTTGTCTCGGGATAGCCACGAATACAATTAAATGAGTGGTCGCCTAACCATGGTTCTCCTGATTTGACAGCTCAGAGCACAATCCTAGTCCGTCGAACGGGTCGTCAAGAGGGACAGAGTACTTCCTGGCTGGAGGGAGTGTGCTATATGGGTAGAAATCCTTGCAGAGCAGGGACCATTTTCTTAACCTGCTGGGCACAGCTAGTCTGTCGAGGCGTTACGCCTGGCCGGTCGAAAGCCGCGAGGCGTGCCTTGATTAGATTGGCTGTATTAGCTTGGATAGGTAAGAGTACTACGGGACATTCGTTCGGCGATGCGCCTAAAAGTCACAGAATTAAGACTCCTGGTCTCTCTTCTCGGAAAGGAGGCGTCACGGGTTATGAGTAGTCGGAGTGTCTGATGTGTGGTGTCACATATTACGTCTGAGACGGTAGAGCGACTGAGGCGAAGGTCTGCTCGTTGCATGTCTTAATATTTACGTAAGCATGAAAAGGAGTACTGGTGTCACCAAAATCCCGTCACAGAGACCACCCCGTGACCGGAGCGACGCGGATCGAACCTAGTTCGTTCTGAGTTGGATTCGTACGTTTTGGATTTCGCCAGGATCGTATAATCTGCTAGCAAACCGCGCCAATAGTTGCGCATCGACGTGTAAATGCAGAACGAAGATTCGGAGCACTCATTCTTGATTGGCGCTATGTAGGTTGGCGTTATCCGTACGCTGGGAACGTCTTCCTGTGGCGACCCTTGAGTAACTCCACCGAACTAATAAAAGGTCAGTCACTTGTAGCCCTCGCCGCAGAGGGAACAAATCCTGGAACTGAATGTCAGTACATTTACTACTCTTGTTGCAACGTATAGAACAGCATTCTACGCGACTGTACTGGCATTGACAATTGGGCAATGAGCATAAAGCGGAACAAGTTATACATCTATGGATAACACAACTATAACAAATTTTCGAATTTTACGTTATAAAAAATAAAATTTATTTTAATTAAAAATGTGGTTGTGAGGGTGATTTTCAACACCGATAATTGTATTTTGGACTCATTTATTCTCCTGATTTTACAGATATATCATAATTGATCCCAATTAGCGAGGACATATGAAGTACACGATAAATCTTCATATAATTCAATTCAAAGCATGAAAACTATGAAAAGAACAAATTACAACTCATAAATAATTATTAAAACATTAATAAATCAATATTATTTAGGATTAAAATATAAACGACATATAATGCATTAAATAGAAACAAAATGTCTGAAAAGATTGTGATTTATATTTTCTAATAAAATAATTAAACATCTTGTTGTAAAAATGATACATACATGGTTAGCTTATATTTCCAAATATATTGATGTATTCAGAAAAACAAAAACAAATGGATCATTACAACTTATACATAAATAAATAAAAATAATAATTATAGGCACACATAGATAAATGTTGAAATAAAATTAATCTAGCTAAGAGACATATTAAAATACAAAATCATAAACAACTTTTAACACTCGCATAAACCATAAATTTGTGACAAAAAATATTTTTTAAAATCGTAATTGCAAATTAATCGATCACCATCTGATAATTCATTGAACACCAATGATATGGATCCAATGTCATATCTGAAAATACAATAAATCGGATATTTTTATTCCCAAAATATCGATGCCATTTAATGAAATATGAGAATAGTTATTGTGTAATAAAAGTCGGTCATTATTAATATAGTTATTACAAATTACTCATAAATGTTGTCATGGTGTTCATATGCATAAAGTACTCTTTCGAATATACTATAACGTAAGTATTGTGTTTATAAATTAATTGATAATAATAATATACCGAAAGAAATTTCAAAATATTACTATTGAATCACCTTCATTTTCTGTAAAATTATTTAAAGCTAAAAAATATTAAAATTTAATATTGAGATTAAGTGTTTATATAACTAATTCTAATTTTTAAAGCATTAAAATTTTGGTTGAACTTACATATACTTTATGTATATGTTTACAACATATTTATTGTCACAATAATGTACAGTGAAACATGTGTTTAATCGACAGTAACTGAAGCAACAGAAGTGTCGACTTTGATAAGATTTTTGTAAATTATTTCACACATTTTAGTGCATTATTTCAAAGTCCGTTTTATTTTTTTTGTGTTTAACATAATCAATCAATTTATTTTATTTAAAGTTAAAAATCTTAACATCAAATCGCTAGTTTGAGTTGATTAATTTGATATAAAGTCGCTTAAAAACGTACACACTCCTTACTTCCGCCCATAGTTTTATCCGTTAATAATACAAATAGCTTATTTCTGGTTATAATAATTCTGCAATTTTATATTAACCTCGTAATTAACGTTATCTATATCAACAAGATATAGGAGTATGTAATCGATCATTATCGTATTGAAAATGTAATTGAGCTATACGTTGTTGCGACCGACAACAGTACTCGTGAGTACTCGACGAGTGTTACTTAAGATGTTTGTACATATATTTGTACAATAATGTTACTCCTACACGAATGTGTGCTCGTCAATTATTCGTCAATTCAGGGATTCCAAATTTAGAATTTTTTATGCACAAGAGTTGTTATTCGTGTTGTATCCAAAACCGCGATTGACTCAACAAGTAAAAGCAATCGTCGTGCTTTACAATTAAATACACCTCATACGACTCGCCAAGTATCACGATTGCGAATATTCCCCGAGTACACGAGTCATGTGGAACCTGATTATGTATACTGTATACGTATGCAAATATGTTTGAGTTTGAACTATGATTGTTGTTCGTTATCAATGGGACAAAATATTATTGTTTACGTCTATAACAAAAAGAGTCCGTTATGAGCAGGTCGAAATACATTGGAATACCTATCTTTTTGCCGGAACATAATTATATTTTTCGTTCGAGATGGGAGTCAATTAATATACGTTTCACTGTAATAATATACATAAGAAAAAAATCGTTTTCAATAAATCAATCATAATAACATATAATCCGTATGTATTCCTTTATATTTGATGAACATTCATAACATACTAATTTCTTTCAATGCGTAATTGAAACCGCAATTTATATGGCAAACTTCCGGAACATCTTAAACATTTATTATTTATAATATTAATACAATTGTTTTGTATTCTAGATTCACGATAATGGAACAAACGAAAAAAACACCAGGGTCTAACCTAATGTATATTACGATTAATCATTAAAATCATTAGAATGAAACAGGGTATAAACTTGATTGTTTTGAATTGTATGAATTTTCAAAATAATCGGTTTGTTACAATTGTTTATTGATATCAAAATAGAAATTATTTTATCTTATTTTTTAGGATACTAACAAAAATACTATAGAAACCCAACATACTACCTTGTAAATTGAATTTCATTATTATTTCCGCTATACAAACAAATATCGGTTTTTATTATTATACCATTATGTATGTTTTTATGTAATTTTCAATTACAATAATTAATAAATTGAATATAATGTTTCATACAATCTAACTTTTAGAAAATAATAATATTTTATTTGTAATTGACTAATAAAAAAAAAATTTTACATTAATAAAGGGATATGTATGTATACTAAATACGTCTAATGAGTATTACAAAATAAAAAAAAATCGAGATGTTTTATAAAACTTGATTATTTAATATTGGATTAGTCTGAAAGAAAACATTATTGTTGTTATATTATTATAGTGATAATATTTAGACAACAACTCTATATTTTTTAATTATGGAATATTCATTAACTTTATTTAATATATGCTCATATGCCTTTATATATTAGTTACGACTGTTAATTAAAAGGATATTTTTTTTTTGTTTTAATTAGATTATAATTGGTCGGTATCCCAAATTAAATATTAATTATCAGTTCTCGCGTAATCAGTTTATTACAATCGAATAACGTTGATAATCATAATCGAAAGTCCTAGGCCGAAACCATCGCAATATCGACTAATTATATTTTACTTAAAATAAAACAAATTGGTCAAGCACAATTCGGCGTTCGTTGATTACATCACTTCTTATCGACGCAACATATGGTCCTTCGGTTCGAGTAATATTTGATCAAGAAATAATCACACATTCGTGGAACACGTGTAAAATCGTAGAGCATAGTACTCATAGCACGCACATTCGTTTTTTAGTGTTAAAGCGTGTAGCGCATGTATAAACTTGTTTTCGTGTCGTATTATCATTTAGTTTTTTCTAACGAATATCATTGGAAGTGTAGAGTTTTCCATACAATCGTTTGCATGACGATTGTCATGTTATCGCTCAATAGTGCGATCATGTGTGTTATTGAGTATTAACCGACATCAGCATCCAGTTCAAGAATCCTGAAAAGTGCAGGTAAGAGAGTTTACCAATATTCGTATCTTATTCGTCCTATTCTAAATGTATTCTATAATTTTTATACATATATCGACACGTACAAGCAAACGCATATCTATTTTAAGCGATTATTTCGAGATAATTTGGGAAATTTTGTTAAATAAAAATAAAAATAAAAGTAAAAGTCGTAAATTGTCAGTCTTTGGACTTTAAACAAGATTGTTCAGCATGATCAGCACGTGTGTTAGCCTAAACGTTTAACAATCTAATCGTATATGTCGATCGTCTTTGCAAAATCGTTTAAAATCGTTATTCTGATAACTGGATATAATCGTCGCTCGTCGAAGCAATAATCGACAACGTGTAAATAAATCTTCGTTATTCCATATAATCGATTTCAACCTATAATGTCTGAACTCTCAGTTCTCATCGCTCGACGTGGTCACATGAAAGGTAATCTGACACAAATGGCAATATATATTTGGAACATTAATTAACAATATTTCGACGTTGATCAGATAAAAATAAGAGCCGAAAAAGTAAGAGAGACTTGGGAAGACTTCCAGCAAGTGCAAACACAGGTAGAAGAGTTAGAAGGCGTAAATGAAAACGCTGAGAAATTTCGAAATAAGTTAACGGAATTGCGCGGAGTTGCGGAAAATATTCTTCTTCTTCTTTTTCGGGCAAACGGCCGCTAGGACCATCCCGTCAAACAGCTCTTCCTCCAACCATCTCTGTCGGATGCTCGTTCCTTCCAGTCTGAACCTCCTCCTAAGGCGTATACATCCTTCTTAACCAAATCTTCCCATCTCATGCGGGGTCTTCCCAAAGGCCTCTTCCCCACTGGATCCTTTTCTAATACTATACGTAGTAAAGGATTCTGACTACGCCAAGCATGTCCGGCCCACTTTAGTCTTTCATTCCTTATTGTCTCCAATATATTCGGCTTTTGGAAGAGTAGTTCTAGCTCGTTGTTTGTTCTTATCCTCCATTCATTGCTATTGCTATCTTTCATGGGACCATAAATTTTCCTTAATACTTTTCTCTCCCATACTATCAGATTTCTTTCATCTTCTTTTTTTAGTGGCCACGTTTCCGCTCCATATGTTATAACTGGGCGCAATAATGTCGTATATAGCTGTACCTTAAGCTCTCTTGATAGAGATCTAGATCGTAGTAGTTTTACCAGTCCATAGAAGGCTCTGTTGCCCGCTAGTATCCTTGCTGAAATTTCCTTTGCTATCTCATTCTTTTCAGTTATAACTGACCCTAAGTATTTAAACTGTTGGGCTCTGTTGAAAACATAGTTTCCTATAAAAATAAGTTAACGAAATAAGTTAACGGAATTGCGCGGAGTTGCGGAAAATATTTCGAAGTGTAAAAAGATTATTAGAACTGCAACTAACTACACGTCGAGTGTGATCTTGAACGGTGTACCTAATAATATACCTGCGTCAGTAAACCTTTATTCGGCGCACAACAACGGTTATATACATGTACAATCGGCTGTTAACCTTGCCGCAATTCAAATCCCTCAATTCAATGGAACATACACGGAATGGGCATCGTTTGAATACCTAATTTATATTAATATTAATATTTTTGGCTTTAGTACACATGAACGAATTTTTTAGTGACAAAAAAATCTTTTTTTTTAAGATCATTGCTGTCAAAGGATGCTGAGGATGTTATAAAATGTGTACAGATCACGTAAAACAATTATAAGGTGGCATGGGATAGTTTAATCGCGAGTTACGATAATAAGCGAGTTTTAATACAAGTACACACGCAATCCTTATTTGGTTTGAAGCCAGTTAAAAAAGAATCGTCGCTGCAGTTACGCAAACTTGTTAAAGTTTCTGCCGAAAAAAAATATAATATTCAACAACATATCGCTAGAGGTAAACATATTCAGCAGCTAAATATTAGAAATCAACAAGAAAAACCAAAATCTCAGCTTCTAGTCACAGGTATGTCAATGAAGTCATCATTCAACGAAGAAATGTGTAATGTTTTTTTGTTCGAAAATATCCCTCTCACTAAATTAAATATACCAATATTTCGCGATTTTCTGCATAAACATACAAAACAAATTATTCCTGACGAGTCTACGCTTTGAAAAACTATATAGATCAATGCTATACAAATACTATTATTAAAATTAGAGATTACGTCAGGAACAAAAATGTATGGTGTCAATAGATGAGACTACTGACGTTGAGGGGCGATATGTAGCCAATGTTATAATTGGTACATTGGAAGTAGACAACCCTGGGAAAATATTCCTACTTAACTCAGAGGTGTTAGAAAAAGCCAACCACTCTACTATATCTAAATTATTTGACAGATCTCTTTTTATATTATGGCCTGAAGGCATACTTCATGACAACGTTTTACTTTTTGTGTCGGATGCAGCACTATATATGGTAAAATCAAGAAAATCTTTACAAGTTCTTTACTCAAAAATGGTGCATATAACTTGTTTGACACATGGCCTACACAGAGTGGCAGAACAGATCAGAATAAAATTTCCAGAAATTAATAGTTTAATATCAAATATTAAAAAAGTTTTTTAAAAGCTCCATACCGTATAAATTTGTTTAAGAATTTGGCTCCGGGTATTCCTCTACCTCCAGAACCAATTATTACTCGTTGAGGCACTTGGTTAAATGACGTAAACTATTATTGTGAACATTTTCTACATATTAAAAATGTTATATATCAATTGGACTCAGATGATGCACTGGCTATTAAAAACGCTAAACAATTAGTCGAAACCCAGAAATTGAAAAAAATTTAATTTACATAAAAAGTAATTTTGGATTTTTGGCTACTGAAATTACACGTTTAGAAACATCTGGGATGCTATTATCAGAATCCGTGTGTTGTATAGAAAAGGTTAAACAACAAATTAAACAAGCTTTGGGAAAAACGGGAGAAACAGTTACAAAAAAACTTGATGATGTACTAAACAAAAATTCGGGATTTAAAATTCTTACCATAATATCAAATATTCTAAAAGGCGAAAAAATATCAAGAAAGAAACTTCTTGAAGATTTAACATGTGATGATTTAATGCATTACATATTTGCTCCTATTACATCTGTTGACGTCGAACGTAGTTTTTCAAAATACAAGCATATATTGTCCGATCGTCGTAGAAGATTTTTATTTGAAACTTGAAAAAAGTTTTGATTGTCCAATGCAACTCCGATGATATAGGTAAAAAAAATCATTTAATAACAATTATTTAATTTATTTTTTATAAATTATCTTAAATAGAATAAATTTAATTTACAGATTAATAATTGTGGAAGAATGAAAACTCGGAGAAGCAGGCTTGTTAATAAGTTTATTATAATACCTTTTTTTTAAAATAATTTTTATGACCTAATAAATAATTTTAATACTTTTTTGTGATAAATTTTTTTTAAAAACCTATTTTTAATGCTTCTTTTAAAGCTTTTTTGGAAGATTTAGACAGCTTCATTGCTTTTTTTTAGTCTCTTATTGCTTTAAAATCCGTACTCTAGTAATTACCAAATTTTATTATCGACTGCTGAGGTAATCGCGTACGATTACAAATGTAATCTCGTACCATTTCGTGTACTTCTGGACAGTGGGTCGCAACATAATTTTATAACCGAAGCGATGGTACAACACATGTGATTGAAGCGTACAAGAACGTCGTGCGCTGTTATCGGAATCAATGAATCGTCGCATATGGCGTTGCACTTAGTGACAACAACGATTAAATCGCGTGTTACAAATTATTCGTCAAATTTGAATTTTTTCGTGTTACCGAAATTGACCACTAATATACCGTTACTACTTGTCGATCGTTATATTTTCAAGATACCAACGGATTTGACGTTGGCGGACTTGTCATTTTATATACCACAAGTTATCGACATGATAATGAGTGCCGAAATATTTTTCGACCTCCTTATTAACGTGCAAATATGATCCACCACACGTGGACCAGTATTACAAAATACACAGTTTGGTTGGACAATTGCCGGTCCTGTACCACGATATTTAAATATTGATGAAAATTACAGTGTGTCATTCGCTCATGCCTCGATGAAAACGATTGAAGAGAAAATGTCTGCGTTCTGGCGTATCGATAAATTACAAGGCAAGAACATATTTTCTGTGGAAGAACGCGAATGTAAACAACATTTTAAGGAGAATGTTCGACGCGACGACACATTTCGATTTATTATTTATTATACCGTTCAACGATGCGTTCAAGCTTGGAAGGTCTTATGATGTATCTTTACTTCGATTATTAGCACTAGAAGAACGTTTTCAATCGAATAAAAAACTAAGGGGAATATGTTAAGTTCATGAGAGAATACATCGAGCTCGGTTACATGGCCGAATCTCTGATCTCGAATGACGTTTTATTGAAAGGGTTGTGCGTATAGGAATATTTGATATCAATTATGTTACGATTTAGGATGCATAGATACGTCATCACCGCGGATATCAAAAAGATGTATAGACAGATCTGGGTTGCAGAGAATCAACGCGACTATCAATGTATTTTATTGCGCAAAAATCCCAATCAGCCACTTAATACGTATTGTTTGAAAACCGTGACGTACGGTTTGATTACATCATCGTATTTGGTCACTGCATGCTTCAGAAAACTATTGGAAGAAGAAAGTTCACAGTATCCTAATGCTTGCCGTGTATTGAGTCAAGATCTCTATGTAGACGTTTTTCTTGGAGGTGCACCAACAATACAAGATGCCTTAAGCTTACGTGATGACTTAATTTCAGTTTTAAAAACGGCCGAAGTAGAGCTGGGAAAATGGTTAAGTAACGAGCCTTGTCTACTACCGAATGTTACTACTGTAATCGAACCCAATGATGACAGTGCATTAAATAATGAGGAAAAGTTAACGAAAATCCTAGGAATGTATTGTAATCAAAAAAATGACGCATATCAATATAAAGTAGTCATACAGCGAGCAAGCGTGCGTAACGAAGCGAATTATTCTTTCTGAAATCGCATCTATTTTCGATCCATTAGGACTGATAAGTCCAATCGTTATTCGATTTAAAATATTGATGCAGAAAATTTGACAGTTGGGAATGGATTGGGATACGCCATTGCCATCCAATATTGAACGTGAATGGCGAAATTGTCGTTAACACTTAATGCATTTAAATTCTCTCGTAGTTTGTCGATCATTTATTGGGACCGGTGATGTATTTGATATGCAAATACACGGCTTTGCGGATATCTGAATGACCGCGTATAACGCATGTTTGTATTTAAGCGTAAAACTCTCTGCCGGCGAATGTATTACTAATTGGATTTGTTCAAAATATCGTGTAGCTCTGCTCAAAACACTAATTATACCACGTTTGGAGTTGTTAGCGGCGGTTTTGCTATAGCGTTTAGTTTCAAAATATGTTTCAAACTTATGTTTGCCCATCACGAAAAAATATTACTTGTCAGATTCGACAGTAGTCTCGGCAAGGATTTCGTCACCGTCAACACGGTGGAAAGCGTTTGTGGCAAATCGAGTCGGAGAACTGCACGAACGCACCTCAATAGACTAATGGAACCACGTAAACATAAACAATTACACGGATATTGTATCACACGGTTGTTGCTTGTCTCAAACTAAATATATTAATATGTGGTGGAATGGTCTTGAGTGGCTCACAGTAGAGTGCAGAAATTGGCCAAAGAAAATTTCAATTTTATCTGTTGATTAAAACAACGCATTAATGTAAGAACGAACCTTTTCAAACGTAATTTGCACAATCAAATATGATTTGACCATACTTGAACGTTACTCGTCATTAGTAAAATTATTACACGTCATATCATACTGCAAACGGTTTATACATAACGTGAGAATAAGCACTGATAAAATTTACCGACTCCGAAATTTATGATACCACCATATATGGTGTATTACCAAATTAATACAAATGAATAATTTTAAGCGTTAAATAATTGTCCTATAAGGTTCAATTCGTAGAACTTCAAGAGTTCATTAGTACGATTGAAACCATTTCTTGACGAAAATGGTCTAATCAGGGTCGGCGGTTGTCTCATCGATTAACGTATTTCAACAACATCCAATGATACTACCCGCTAAATGTACATTTACCAATTTAATATTTTTACGCGAACATGAAATATTACTGCACGGTGGACCACAAATTATACTAGCGTCCGTACGACTCAATTACTGGCCACTAAACAAGCAAAATATCGAGAGTTTATCATTGCGTGAAATGTTTTAAATATCATCCTAGAATAATGCAACCAATTATGGGAGACTTACCAAAAGCACGTGTGGAACTGGGCCGAGAATTTCTAGAAGTTAGGGATCGATTTGCAGGGCCATTTTATGTCAAGGCCAGTCTACGTCGTAACGCGCACAAAAATAAGGCAAATGCATGCGTTTGTGTGTGTTCAGTGCCCAATGCAGTTCATATAGCATTGGTCGGTGACCTAACAATATAGACAGTAGGATAAAAAAAAGCATTTTTGGCAGGCTGGTGCTGCTGCTGCTAGCCTGGTGCTGTCCCTTTAACACAGCCGCCCTGCTGCTGGCCTGATATTATACTTTTAACACAGCCACCCTGCTACTAGCCTGGTGCTATTCTGTTAACGCATTTCCCTCTGCTTTCCATACAACTATAAAAACAGTCATCACTAGGGTTCGGATTTTGAGGCAATATAAATGATGAAAAAAGCACTTAAAATGTGAAAAAAGGCAAAAAAAGGCATTTAAAGTTGTAAAAAGCAAAAAAAAGGCATTTAAAAAATATCGATTATTAAATATATAATGTATAAAAAAATTATTGTGTGTTAAAGAAATAATTGACAACCATATATTTTGATAAACTGTCTTCCGTAAATTTTTGACGGTTCGGACTTAAAATATTTTTGTAAATTGAAAACAATGACATGTGTCAAATGTCATGTGAGAACTTTATAGCCATTATCGGATAAGGTCTTATCAATTTGTACCATAGAATTATTAATAATTATTAAAATAATAATTGTAATAAATTGATAATTTAACAAAAAATATAAAAAAGGCAAAAAAGGCATTTATAGGGGAAAAAAGCAAAAAAAGGCAAAAATAAGGTTTATTTATTAGCATAGAAATTAAATGAAACACATTTTTATATAAGAACTGTCTTTCTAACACTTCCCAAAAAAAAAAGGCATTTGCCACAAAATCCGAACCCTAGTCATCACCATCGTCAGTACCAATGAAACCCGCGTCTCAACCTGACTTATCCCTTTTAAATTTACATAAATTTACATAGATTTGCATAACCCTTTTTAAGTCAACATATATTTAAATACATTTGCATTACACTTTTAAAATCAACATATATCTAAATAAATTTGCATTAATCATTTTTTTTTTAAATAAGAAAACTGCAAAAAAATTTATTTCGGGTGAAAGAATCGAGCCGCGACTATTCGCAAGTGATGTTAAGTTAACCTGGTATGTATATGTCCATTATTGATTTCATCATCCCTATCATCAGATACCCAACATCATGTGGAATATAGAAACGGTGAACTATCATTCTTATGGACCGATATTGCATATATTATCACCACCGACATCGCCATTCAACTTTTCAGATTATTATCTAGGACGGATTGAGAGAATCAAACATGTTAACCAGGGGTAGTAGAAGAGTGTCATTTGAAAATTATTTCAAAACATGTAATATGATGAATAAATAATATATATATATAATGTACAAAAATAAAAACACACACATTTTTATATAAAAAAAAAATTTATTTTTGTTTAAATTATTTTACAATAAGGTAATACATAGGTATTTTTACAATTTTCTAACATCGCCGTTAAACGAATTATAAGTTGAAATTTGATTGTATATCAAACAATAAGCAGCAGTTTTTTCGGAAATGCTTGAGTAGTTTCAAGTTCTATACGCATGTCGACGGTAGACGATTTAACATCATTCTGACGTGAAAAATCAACACTTTTTGGCGAAATTGTTTGAAAAATATGTTTTGGTAATAAAGGTGCATACTGATTTCGATCGTAGTAAGATTTTTGAAAATCTACATACGATTTATATTATTTTTCTAAAAAATCGGCTTGAAAATCTTTATAGGGTACACTTCGGAGTTTAAATGAACCTTGAGGTTCTTCAGGTTACATCCGTTATATTGTGCGGAATGTTTAAGTAAGTTATTTTTTCGATCTGTTTGAAAACCAATTATCTCAAATTTAGGTTTTCCTAACACACTGTTTGATTTAACAATCCACGAATGAGTCGTATTTGTAGGCAGAGCTGGATATTCATAATGATCCAACGTTCTAAACGCGTTAGAAAGCGGTTTTCTCGAGTCTAACATTTTTAACAATTTAAATTTTTCTTTGTCATCGACTTTGCTAACTGGCATTTTTCATAGAATTTTATGTAATGAAATCGTTAATTTTTTATTTTTTACAATCGCAGGGTACTTTAATTTCTGTATTTCTATACTATTTATTTCATATCTTATTTCAGTAAATAAATATGTTAGTCCGTTATTTGTGAAATCATATGAACCTATTGTTGCTCCTATATCTTTTGGTATATTTACTTATCCTTGATATAAATATAATTTTCACATGGTAGTGTATACGCATCCATATTTTGAATAGTTATTCTTATCTCATCGTTATATGAAAATGCGTTATTTGAATATGATAGGAACGAGTGATATTGCATTTTAGTTATTCTACCATTATCCGCATATCGCTGCGTAGCATCTAGATACATGTCATCCATGGTTATAAAGTAATTTTAGTGATCGTAGTCATAAAAGATTATTTTTTGTTAATTTCGTGTTCGATGTGCGTGTTGACTTGATAGAATTCAGTGTTATTTTGCTCACATCACCTGTTTTAGTTTTATTTATATTACTGTGCCCGAATTGAAGAGCCATAATTGTGTTTTATTTGTTAACGAATCGTAATAAGTTGTCCTCGTAAATTTATTAAATTATTATTTTGAACTTTCAAAACTATATCTACTTTACTTAATAGAAGTAAAATTTAGAGATTAAAAAACCGGATGTCTTGGAACCTCTATAATTTTATATCCCGAAGTTACAGATGGATAAAATTAGTGTATAGTTTGATATAGAATCCCGTCGTTGAATGAGAGTGAAATTAAATTGCATTCTATTTTTATACAATTTAATTTCATTAGGTTAACTATTTTAACCGACTCGTGTTTTTCTTCGGCAGTATTTACCTTTTTTTCAAAATCTTACAGTTGAAAAATATTATTTTTTACTGTAAAATCCACATCATGACTACAAATCATTTTACATTTCAATGTCTTTAAGTCAGCTTTTAGTTGAAACGAAGTAATAAAATCGGGTAATAAATTTTGAATAGCAGTCTCCAAATTATTCAATTCATACGTCCCCGAAGGAATCGTTAAATTTATTGAATTACAAATGGCTATGTTATTACATCCATGTTCTATGTTTGGTATAAAATTTTTTGTCTGCAAACTCAAAAGACATAACTGTACGGTTTCATCGATTTCTAAAGGGGGGGGGGGAATATTACACGATATTTACTAGAATTCCCAATTAACGTTATCGTATGCATTTTAAAAATCTCAAACACATTTTTTCCAATTTGATGTATTATGTTTTTTATGCCTTGATTAATTTTATTCCACAGTGTAATCCTTAAAATATGTTTGAATTTCTAATGGCGGTGATAAATTCCCAAAACTGTTGTAGTAATTTACTTTTTTCCAATTTTTTTATATGCTACCCAATACCTGTATGAGTACCTTTTTATTTTCCGTATCCAAGTTAACTATTGCTGATTCTTTAAACTTTGGAAGACGAGGTATTCCTATTTCATGCAAATACACCGATATAGTGAGGAAAATCCAGCATGCGTGCATAATTTATTACCTCATAATCGTGCAGTGCTCTATCGGGTAAGGTAGAAATTAGTTTTTTTCGTTTTCTTTATTATTTCGGCTCCCTTATATGGAGCGATGCATAATCCTTTTCCTTTTTGAATTTTATATGATTCACTGCTTTTAAACGGTATGAGATATAACCCATTACCTTAATGTGAAGGCGCAATTCTATTGAATTTTTTTGCAGTTTCACCACGTTCGTTATACCACCCGTCAACGAACCGAATGCTGACAGTCCGGCAAATATGGTTATCAGAGGAAGCATATCCTCTGTTTTAGGTATAGAAATAATATATAGAAAGTGAGTTTTTTCTTGTTTTTAATTAATATCATTCTAGCGGACAAAATACATTTCTTGGTTAACTGGATAATATTTATTCCGTTCATATTATTCTTCAACATATTTTTAGCGGCTTTTACTGATGCTGTTTGGGCCGAAGTGCTCTTGTTATACAGTTATCCCGACGGTTTGCACACACCGTAAATTTGTTAATAAGTTATAGTTGCCTTAACGTGTAATTAAATGATAACGAATTGTTGACAGACTTTACGTAAGATAAACCGAACAAATATATTAACAATATAGCAATATATATATATATATATATATATATATATATATATAAAAGAGAGAAAGAGAGAGAGAGAACAAACAAATGTCGGAGCCCTTATAATCTTAGAAATTAATTACTAATAATAATTCCGTTATACAGAGCGGATATGCGTTACGCGAGATGTAATTTCGGTAATAAATAAAAAGTTAATAATGAATGCAATATTACCGGACACTGGACTCAGGTGATGAAAATCGCGATACATCCACGGAGACTTGGATCTCGAAATGAATGCAATATCACCGGACACTGGATCTCGAAATCCGCGACGATGACACGACGAAATCGGCGGTCACGTTTCAATACGAACAGTCGGCATACATACATGCAACCATATTCATTGTCGGTGCGGGACAGAGACGACAGTTGAACGTTCTCGAATAATCTAATGTCGCGATAACAATACCCACGGGTCACCTACCGGGTCTTCTCCTCTCCGGAGAACGTCCAAGAACGTTATCGACGCGTGAGATAACAAGGGTCTATTCGTATTGTGCGAACAGCTGCTTTAAACCCACAACCTTCACCGATTTTACGTTTAATCTTCATCGCATTAGTCACTCCCCAAGCCATTGCCTTTTCTTTATAGTTTGAGTCTGAAACCTTAAATCTCTCCCTAGCACGATTTTTCCAAATACGATCTGCTTCGATATGATCTGCTATAGTGTTGCTACACTCGTAGGCGATATCATGTTTTCTATACGCCAAGTATAAAAGGTTAATTCTTTTATCACCACGAGCTATACGTTTTTTTAAGTTAGTTCCCAGTCCACTATATTGATAACCCGGTATATGAGGCCCAACTGGTAGTTTATTTATTAACGAGTTAATAAGACATTTATTCGAGTTTGTCCTTTGAAAGAGTGACATCGTGTGATGTAAGTTTTTGCGTTGTTGTTATATTTATTCTAAAATGAAATTCATCTGACAAAAACAGAAACTTTCAGTTTATAATATTAAAACATGAGGTGCTTTCTCCAAATACTGTTAGATCTTTAATCTTGGGCAGTTTGGGCTGTGGTAAAACTAATTCAATATATTTATTACACGTTAATGAAAACGGATTACGATTTGAAAATATTTACATATGTTCTAAGACTAAAACAACTTAAATATTAATTATTAGAACGTATTAATAACAACATCGATGGTGTTAACATATTCATGTTTTATGAAAATGATACAATTATTTCACCTGAAGTATTATCCAATTTTGTGTTTATTATGGATGACGTAATCGGTGAACAGCAAAACATTATAAGACATTATTTGTCTTGAGGAAGACAGAATAAAATAGATATATTCTACCTAGCGCAAAGTTATTCAAAAGTACCTAAAAATTTAATACGTGATATACTCATGCTGTTCAAGCAAGACGAGACTAACTTAAAATATGTATACAATGAACACTGTCTGGGGATATGACTTATACAGAGTTAAAACAATTTTGTACTATGTGCTGGAATCGCTATTGGTTCTCATTTGTTGTTATATGCAAGGATAGTGATCGTGATATATGACGTCATCGTTTAGGATTTGATACATTTGTTGTTATAGAATCAACATTTATATACACGGATATATCATTCACAGTTTCATCATGGTCGAGTGTGGGAGTGGAGATGATTGCTAGTAAAGCTTTGGTTGTTGACGGTGATAGAGTTTGTTGTTCAATGTTAAAACGAGGAGCATAGAATATTATAGATGGCTGCGCATTGACAGTATGAACTTGTGCTGTTTTAAACTGAATATGGGAGTGAATGTCTTCAAACGTATGTCGCAAGTAAATTTTCGAGCTTCATGTTGATCATGCTATGCTTTGCGGTGAATACTTTCTTAAAAATAGTACAAGGAAACATTTTTATCGATGTGGAAAAAATAATTTCGAAATGAAATAAAATAAGATTGTCAATTCGAAAAATGTAAACAAAATTTTGACACTTTGAAAAAACAAATTGAGAACGAAAAAAATAAATAACGTGTATTGCTGTCGGGAAATAGCACAAGATTGATTTGAGGAGACTCTGCTATCGAGTAAATTGTGTAAAAACCTTTAATAGCGAAATCATTAACATAGTTGACGGGGGCTAGTGGTTGAGGGATGTAATTTAGCATCATAAAGATGATACGCATGCGCATAATGTCTAATAACATTTATTTATTTTCAACTTATAACACATCATTATTATAAACATTTTCAAGAGTTAAGGTAGACAAGTTGGGGCATATATATATACCAGGTTAGGTTAACATTACTTGCGAAAAGTCGCAGCTTCATTCTCTCCCAAATTCTTCGCAGATATCTTACATTTAAAGAACCAATGAATCATGCAAATTTATTTAAATATACGTATGTCGATTTAAAAAGGGTTATGCAAATTTATTTAAATATATGTCGACTTAAAAAGGGTTATGCAAATTTATGCAAATTTAAAGTGTTATGTAAATTTATGAAAATGTATATAAATTTAAAAAGGATAAGTCAAGTTGAGACACGGGATTCAGTGGTACTGACGACGGCGGTAGCTGTTTTTATAGTTGTGGGGGAAGCGAAGGGAAATGCGGCGGCGGTAGTTATGACGGCGGCCGTGTTAAAAGTATAGCTTCAGGCTATCAACAGGCGGCTGTGGTTAAAGTATAGCACCATGGAACCAGCTGGTCTAGAATGTCCTTTTTTACCCTACTACGGTAATTTCTAAACGCATCACATAGATTTTGTGGCCGACGTGGCGTTTGTACTGACATTTATTCTGACAATACCACACATTTTGTAGGTGCCAATTGTAAATTGTAGAAATTGAGGACATTACTTCTATCGTCGAAACATCAGAAGCAATTACAAAATAACTTGTCAAATATCGGCATACGATAGCTTTTCATTCCTCCTCAATCCTTTTACAATGGTCGGTTATGTGAAGCCGCAGTCTTGATTTGTCTCTTAAGTCACACTTATATAATTTTCTAGTTAATGTTTCTCTTACATTCGAAGAATTAACTACTCTCCTTGTACTCATTAAGGCTGTATTAATTTCCCGTCCTATAACACCTATTTCATCCGATCCATCCGAATAGTCGTTACTCACTCCGGGACAATTCCTTATTGGCGATTCTCTGCGCGCATTACCAGACCGAAATGAAATGGATACGCGTTTAAATAAACTAACAAGGTTGAGAAGAGTGATACAAGTATCCCAGAATTTTTGGTAGCGATAGACTATGGAATACCTTAGACAACTATAGGAACGCAATAAATGGTCAAGTACGCGATGTCCGAAAATCAAAATTGACACAATAGTACTCATACGTGCAGTCAAAACTGAGTATGATAATCAATTTGAAGTGGTCACAATTAAAATGCCCAAAGATGAGTTTAAACGCGTCACACGATATTTGTGTCCGTTGCCATTTGAAGGTAGTCAATAGAAAATGAATTAAATAATTTATTATTTTATACAATTTTGTTTACTTTATTTTAATTTCGATCTATATTTAAATTATATACGTATTTCTAAATTATTTGCATTTATATTCGTATTATATAATACATACTTTTTATTTATATATACATTTTTTTTGTATTTTATATTTTATATTTTAACATAATATGCCTTTATTTGTTCGTACTTGTATTTATCTGAATTTAATATCTCGTAAATTTGTTTGAAATGTGCTCTAAGTAGTAGTTATTACCTATAACTCAATTATTATTATTTTCATTTAATCATTTTCATTTTCTTTTTTATTACTAATTATTAATTACTGATTAACTGTGCTCGTGTAAGTTATAAAATTATCCATGTAATTTATGCATTTATTCTTTTTTAAAATTGATGGTTCAAGAAGGGCGGTATGTTCGGTGTCCGAAATTGAATATTAATTATCAGTTCTCGCGTAATTGTTTTTTACAATCAATTAACATTGATAATCATAATCACAGGTCGGGTTCAGAAACTATCGCAATATCGACAGTACGATGCTTGTCGTGGTTGTGTGAACTCACGCCCATCTTCGTCGTCTTACATGAGTTCTAGATTTTTTTTATGTCATATGTATATTAACTATATTATACTCAAATAAAACAAATTTAACAAGCATCATTCGACGTTCGATGATTGTATCCCTTTTCATCAACGCAACAATTATAATTAATAGTAAATGATTAACAAAAACTGATAATTGCATAATAGTTTTAGGCATATTTTTTTCTGAAAGAAGAAAATCTATGTTTATGCTCATATTAAATAAAACTTACCGATACAATTGTGTGGTTCTTAAGAAGAAAGAAGAAAAAATTAATTCATTTCAAGTTATTTCGTATTATTGTTATAAAAATGTATATTTAATTGATATTGAAATAGTTCTCATTTTATTTATTATACATGATTGTATTTCTATAATCTTACGTTGATTTCTATTTTTAATACTTATATTGTTTTTTTTAATAAATTATTATTACTGTTTATTTAAAAATTATTTTCGTGTGTTGGGCTACATACCTGTACGAAATTCACAAAATGTTTGAATACTATCGATAGCGTCTAGAAAAATCACGTTTGGATATTATAAATATATATACTTCTAATTTGAAACTGTATAGTAGGTAGTTAATTGGTAGGTGTGTAATATTTTAAGTCTGTTTATATACAAAGTACATTATTTTATTAAATAAAGGTTAATACATAATCGATTATTATTTGAGAAAATTTGTAGCTGTAAGATCGTTTATGGAAATGAACGTTGAAGTTCGGTGATGGAGAGAATGACTTGGTTGAAGAATTGGTAGAAGAAGAATTGGTTGGATGCGATTTGGTGTGATTTATGTATAGCTGGTGTATGCGTGAATAATGTGGGTGACATATACACACACACACAGGAGACCAACTTCAAATAACTGTGAGAAAGGCAAGGTAGATGAAATAGAAACGACATAATTGATTATCATAATATAAATAAATGTTTAAAAAGTAAACTAAATTAAGAAGGTTAAACATATAATAATTAAACTAATTATTAAATAACATAATACTCAAATCTGTAACTTCGTTGATATCATCAAAGTATCTTTTCGAATAACCTAATAAAATACAAAAACATTATTTATAAATAAAATACAAACAAATACGTCCATTTTGAAATTTATAAATCTTTTATTATTTAAAATACTTAAAGAACGTGTACTGAAAACTTTTCTAAGTGTATACTTGTAAATATACAAAATTCTTATATCATAAAGAGATATCAGGTGAAGCAACAACGTATCAGTTAATCAATAGTGTAGTGTATTAAAATGATGTAATTAATTATCCAACCGAATTCTTGAATTCGCATAATTTGTCAGGGATGCCACCGCATATTTTTACATTGGAAAATTGAGTGCTTATCAGCCTTCTCAGTAACATTATCCCCAACGAATTTTCAGTGGAACCAGGTTTACAGTGAAAAAGATGATGTTCAATAACATCGAGGCAAAAATTTTAAAAGGAAATTTTAAAGGAGGAGATGTATTGTTGCCACGAATTCCAATGATTTCCACAGATCTGCCTTTCGACTCCAAACATGTGCATTTTCCAGTGCAGCTTACCATTGCAATATCTATTAACAAAGCTCAAGAACACATAGATACACAAGATATGGCGGCCGAAGCCATACTAATCCTAGATCTTCTATTATCACGTGGTGCAACTCAAAGGCCGGGGGCACAAGACGCCTGGGCCAGATTACGTTCCTAACCAAGACGCCAATCGATCTAACTTCGATCAAAATCGACGACTCCAAGTATCGTATCGCATTCACATGTCGATGCGCACTCACGGGCGTGGTTTGCCAGAGGACTTAACGATCCACACGAAACTCAGCCTGTGCGAATCCAACCCAGACGAGCGATGCTTAATCCTTGTAACGGGGCAGAGTCACATTGATGACGACAGGATACACAAGGGTTATCTTGCCAATTTAAGTGGTTGGAGAAAAAGAACCTATCTTATTGCGAAGAACCGAACGTGAGATACAAACCAGGAGGGTAAATGGTGTGGTTCTCGATAGTCAAAACGCGGGGAGCGGCGACCAACCGAAGGGACGGGCTCATGACGACCGAGAGTATATATGGAGGTGCCAGTAAGTTTGTAACGTTACTCACTAGACTCCGACAAAGCAGAGATCTTCGCGACTTCCCTGCAGGCTCAATGCTCTACCAACCGAAGCCTCGTCAAATTAGAGGAGGTCCACGCCTAAGTGGAACGCGAGGTCCTTCAGCTCCCCCTAATCGACTCCGAATTTTCTCCTACATCTCCGAAAGAGACTTCTTCTATTATTCGCACCCTAAAAAGTCGCAAAGCCCCGGGTAAAGACGGTATAAAAATAACGTACTAAAAACACTTCCAGGGAAACATCTCGTGGCCATCAAAAATATCGCAAACGCCGTCATACGCTTCAATCATTTTCCCGTCGCTTGGAAGGAAGCCACCGTTAGCTGTCTTCCCAAATAAAGCAAACCTCTCAACTCCCCTTCCAGTTACAGACCCATAAGCTTGGTGTCTTGTATCAGCAAAGTCGTGGAAAGCATGCTACTCATCCGAGTGAACCAGCACGTTAATGCCAACAACATCCTCCCCGACGTTCAGTATGGTTTCAGACCCAAACATTCTACAGTACACCAACTTCTCAGGGTTTATGAACACATAGCCGACATTTTAAACAGGAGGCGCCACACCGCGATGGTCCTCCTCGAAGTTCAACAGGCGTTCGACAGAGTGTGGCATAACGGCCTGCTGTACAAAATGTCACACTTCAACTTTCCCCCCTACTTGATAGTCGCGGTGTGATCCTTCCTCCTCAGGACGATCCATCAGAGTTAAAGTAGGTGACTTTCTCTCCGACCCCCATCCCATCACGGCTGGGGTCCCACAGGGTGCAAAACTCTACCCCGCCCTTTTTAACATATTCTGATACGACATACATTAACGGGAGGGCATCGTCATGTCTATCTACGCAGACGACGTGGTCGTCTCCCGCACGATCGCTCAAATCGATCGCTGCACCCATCTCCTGAACATCCATCTCCAAGACCTTAACGACTGGTATAACAGTTGGTGGTTTGCCATTAACAGAACCAAAACGGCCGCGGTGTTCTTCTCAAAAAGAAATCGCACCCCCCATCAAGGTTCGAAATCGATGGCCACTCTATTGATTGGAGCTATTCCGCCAAATACCTCAGCGTCACTCTTGACCGCAAATTCTCCTGGTGCAGGCATATCAGGATTACGCGTGGCAAGGCTTACGGAGCCTTCATCCAACTCAAGCCCTTCTTCAATAACAAAGACGTGTTACCCGCGACAAAACTTCGCGCCTTCTCGGTAATCGTGAGAAGTATCTGCACCTATTTTATCCCCGTATGGGGAGCGGCCGGTGAAAACCGTCTCAGGTCCGTTTAGGACAACTTCATGAGCTACTGAGATCTGTTCTCCACACCCCATGGTATGTCAGGAACTCTCAAATCATCAAAGAAATCTGCATATTACTACCTTTGCAATCCGCTCCAATCTTCGCAGCTAGACTTCGCAAATTGGTCGTTTTGCACCCTAACCATTCAATCACTGCATCCGCAAATTTCGTCCCCAAGTCTTACGACTGGGTAAGTCATTCCTGCTCCCTATTGGAACACCCTTCCGTCCTGCCAACTTGACGACTGTAGATACACGTATGTGTGTCTACGAGTCGTGGGTTGTTCGTTTATTTGTTTTTATTTGTATTTGTATTTATTTGTATTTGTATATATAAATGTATAAATTTTTTTTTCTCAAATTTCACTTTAGCATCTCAGCTGACCCCCTCAGCTTCGCTTTACGCACGAGTGTCTCACTGCTCAGCCCTATGAGTGAGTGATGGCCACCTTTTTACTCCGCACACAACTCTTTCCTCTTTTTCTTTCCCCTCTTCTTGCTTCGTATTTCATCAGGCGTATAACTTTTACTGTTGCCCCTGGAGAGGAGTTTTTAGCCGGTAGGCACCACTTCATGGTGAATCCGGCACTACCTCTGGCTTTTTCATTACGGAGGTGTCTTCTAAAAATTTCCTCTTCCCCATTCCAAAAAAAAAAAAAATGTTGCAACAACCATTGTGGATTCCAATCCTAACCGTTCCAAAACACTTCCATAGGCCAAGTTGTCACGGACCGTGTTCAGCCGCATTGCTGCAACCTCTGTCTTAACTCCCCTCCAATCGCAGACCATCGTCTGAGTCACGACGGTGTCGTCCGTTTGTTTACCACCGTCCATCATCGTACTATCGTGAACATCGCAGTCCAACCGTTTTAGTTAGTTTTTTTCCCTCTTTTTTTTTCTTTCTTTCTCTATACATATTAATATCATAAATAATATCATATTATTATTACTAATATCATAAATTACACAAAAACAAAATTATATATTTAATTGTAAAGTGGTATCATCTTTTATTTCTTTCTTTTTCTCTGGCACTGCGAACTGATATATACATATTAGTCAATTAGTGGACTTAAACCGTAAGTATGGATTATAGGTTATAATTGATAGAAATAATGACATATTTTAGTGGTGATACTTGGCGAAAGTTCATGTTATTATTATTACATCCCTCTCCCAAAAAAAAGTTGAAAATACGCCACTACTAATAACTAACTTCTATCGCAGCTGCGGGTCGCCGTCAATTACATGCGATTTCTAATTGCTAAATACATTTAATAAAAACTAAAACCTAATTCAAAATTATTCGAAACTATTTTATTTAGCACTTTATTTAACAAAAGTACTACCACATGTAATAAAACCGTAACAAATTTGTAAAACTTTGTTAGATTTTTGGAAAAATTTTCTTTCATACAAACTTTGTCCTGACAATTACGAACAAAACAAAAAAAAAACCAGCCACATCGTTAAAATCGTTCTTAAGTCATGATGTATTATACATGGGATTATTGATTTTTATTTTTTTTTATAGATGTCGTAATGTCACAAGGTATAAAAAATAAATTAGTTATTAAATTAATAAGAATACATAATATGTATTAACATTTATATATGTTAATATCTATTCAACTCAAAATTACATACTTCCATCTTCATAATTATTGTATACTAAGGAATTGTAAAATTATTCTAGTTAAAAATAATTAAATTACCCATAAAAAAAAAAGTTGAATGGTATATTTAAGATTATGATATTTGAAATAAATGAACAGAAAACAAAATACAGGATATTTAAATATATGAAGAAAAGGCAAATAAATCATTAAAAAGTGTATAATGGTTATACGAAAAGGTAAAAGAAGAAAAAATATAAACGAACAGATACAATGAAATTATTTTTTTTTAATAATCGGTAATATACAAATTGGCCTTAAACTACAAACAATGATTTTAGTGCATGATACAGGGTAGCTGATCACAAAGAAATGTCAAATCATAAATATTCGTAATTTTTAGTATTTCGATTGCATCATTTTTTAAGAGGGTTATATATATATTTATTGTTTTCCATTTGAACTTTATTTATAACTTTTTGGAAATTTATTATATTTATTATTATTTTTTATTGTAGTTGATAATATCTAATCAACTTTATTATTTTGAATTAATTCATTTCATAATCGATCCTACCATTGTATTTTACTTTGATTTTATAGCAGTATATTTTACGTGTTTTCAAAGGTTATGGTAAAAAATTTGATTAGATTTATACGAGTTAATCATATACTTACATTTATTATTAAAAATATGTTCTTTGCAAGTCATGGGCGATAAATGTGTATATCCTAGTAGATAAATGTTTAAAAATAAATAATAACAATGCAATTTTATCATATCATTGTTTTTTTGCTTTAATTGAAACACTTACCATCACATAATAATTTTAGTTCGTCTACATGGTTAAATTATATCAACAATTTCGATTAAGTAAATACGATTGTAAAATGTAAACGATCATGCATATTAAAATAAAAACTATTCCTCAATTAATAAAAAAATTAATAATTATTAAAATGTATGTTCTATGATTTGAAAATTAATACGTTTATAACAATAATCGTGTTTTTTGAAAAATTTATGTAATAATATTCGAACCATACCAACTCTAGAAAGTCATTGAATTAAACATTTTATTTTAAAGTCAAAAACCATTGAAAATCTTACTTACCTCTGCATCCTTAAAAAAAAAATTTCATTTTCTTCAATAATTAATAATATATTTTTTTTATCATATAAGGCCATTTCATTTACTATATATTTTAATAAATAATTCATTTTCAATTCAATAAATAATTTTTAAACAGTTCGAAAAAACGAAAGTAATTTTTTTCTTCATGTAACATTTTTGGACTATCAATGTTTTGCTCTCCATATAAATTGTACACAATTCTGTTACAATAATATTATATAATACATTTTGTATTACTATTTATTCGTTAGCCATTTATAATATTTAATATTGTATTCGTAATTTTTATTAAAACTACACAAAACATTAATTTTTGTGTAGAGTAGTTTGCAAATATTGTGATATATTTAATAACATATGAATTTATATAAAGTATTGTTTTCCATTTCGACGTAATGCAGTCTAAGTTATTTATGCAAATAGAGACGGCGAAGCATGAATTGATTATTTAGCCACAAGGCATTACGATCAATATGAAATATCTAATAAGAAAAAAATGGTAGATTTATCACATATCTACTATAATTGGTAGTCGCAAGAATTAAACTTAAGTAACAATGGAATAATAATTGAACACTCTAAAAAATACGAAAAATTACAACTGTTCATTAATTGATGAATACGCTGTGAAAGGGAAATATCAATAATATCTCTATAAAGAAATGGAAATTTATATTAAATTATGAACATAGTAGTAATTATATAATATTTGATCGTGTTTTATCACATTAACAATATGGTTTAATATTGACATAAGAATATTTAGTAAACATTAATTCAAGAACTGTTTAATAGCATTTTATAAACTAAATGTAATTTTGTTTCACTTTCTATACGATTTATACATAATTTTTAGTTGGACAAATCGATATTACAAGGAAATAAAGAAAAAAAATGAAATAAACAGCGTTTGTATTTTAAAACAATGTACCATAATAAAGCCAGTTACAAATTACTACGCGCATATAAATGCTAAATAAATAATTTGCTAAAAAAAATATATTTAAAAATATTAATTTCGTATTAGTCATCACCTTCTATCTCACACCATGAAGAATACGGTAATATGTGTTCTGAAAATGTAATAAATCGGAAATTAATATGTCCAATCCTTATTGGATTAGCGCCTTCGCTGTGTTAATTTACAATAGCAGAATAATTTACTATGTAAAATTAACCAGCTATTATTAATATGGAGATTACAAAATACCCCTAAGCATTCCACAATCTTTCATATGTATAAAGTAGTCTCTTGCATAATCTGTAACATGGTTATTTTCTTACAAAATGATTGTTAATAATAATAAACTGACAGAATTTTACATTTTTTTTTTTTTTTTTGACAGAATAAACAAAATAAATTTTTCTGTTTTTCATTTAACATTTAATGAACTGTTTTAAATTTTTTTTATACAAAGCATGCTGACTAGATACAAAATTTAAATTATTAAAAATCATTACTCGTATTAGTTGATCGAAATTGGTGAATAGCTATAAAATTATAAAATTTAGTATTGCGATGAAGTGCTTATATAACCAATGCAAATTCTTATTAAAGTTAAAATTTTCGTTTAATTAACATATTTCCATAAAAAAAGTTGGTAGTATTTCGTATGTGTTAATTATTTGTTATCAATTGATATGTTTACTGAATATATCTTGTCACAATCATGTAATAAAGAACACAAGAATATGAATCCTATTTCAATAAATCAACTATAAAAACGTATATACAGTATAAATTCCTATATGTTTTATAAAACTAGCTATACATACTCATATTGTTTAATGCGTGATGATAAGCCGCAATTATTGGGTTGATTTCCAAATTACCTTAAACATTCATAATTTTTAATATTATTTCATATGTCAATCATATTCTAGTTACTTGACATATCAATCAAACAGAAGGGTCGGAATAAAAATAATATCATGGTTAATCCTTAAAATCATTAGAACATTTTAGAATTTAAATTTGACATTGTCGAAATTTTAAAATGTTAGACTAAAAAATGTTAGAAGAGGTATAGGAAGTTTCTTTTGAATATAGTTTCCTAATAATTACACAAAGAACGTAAAATCCTTGAATATCATTTATTTTGTAACTGATTTTCAAATAAGGTTATTCACATTACTATCCTTTTTTTTGTAATTTTTCCTAATAACATAAAATGCATATTTACACATCGAGTGTGCTTTTAATGAGTCACATTTGTTGGAAATATATTTCAGAAAATGAATTAAACTCTCCATTATAAATTTCCAAAATGAAATAATATTTTCTGCTATGAATTCATGTACAGAATTTTCGTAATTGATATAAATTTAATTATTATTTTTGCATTATCAAACACAGTTTTATACATTTTTCATTGTTTAAGTTATAATTTATAGTGTTTTGTATACATTTAATATCACGTGTCTAGCTATATTTTTTTAACGTATTTCCATTTATCATACGTTGTTGTTTAAATCAATAAAAAATAAAATATCACATTTTGTTTTCAATTTACTTGAATATTTGTATGTATTACAATGTTCTTTATTTAATTAGGTAATGTATTAAGTGTTTTCGGATAATTAAAAAAAGTTTATTCATTCATAAGACACGTATTTCCAGCACACCAAAAACCAGCAAATATCAAATGCTTACTAAACTAAAAATTAATAATATATATATTTGTGGTCGTTTTATTCAAATAATAACTATGCTATACAATGCTATACTCTACTATAACAAATAAGTATACTTTAAAACATAATGATTTAAATAACATTGATTGGGCAACCCATATAAAAAAACAAAAGATCTTCCCTCAAACTAAAACTACACAAATTTAGATAATTCCTCCGTTCCAATCTCTCTTTAAATAACAAAATCTTCTTTTATAAATAAATCATCCGACCCGCTATGACTTACGGTATTCAACTTTGAGGAACATAAAAAAAATCAAATTTAAACAAATTCCAAGCTTTCCAGTCTATAAACCTCAGACTTATTACAAATTCCCCCTGGTTCATCAGTTATCGCACACTCCACAATGACTTAAAAATTCCAATACTCCCCACTCTTGCATCCAGTCACTACAAAAAATTTCACAAATATACCTTTAACCATCCAAATCCTCTCATCTCTAATCTCTCCTTCCTCACGCTTCCTAATAACCTACCTCGTCGTCTAAAACGCAACTGACCACAAGATTTACTCAATAGATAAAAAAAAAAAATAAGCCCAATGGCAAACTTCTAAACGCATTCAATTTTAAACACCTTCATTGAAGTAGTGTCAAGGGGCACGTCCTTCGTTCATTCCATCATGCTCTATATATATATAAACTAAATTACCTATAGTAAAAATATAAAAGATTGTATATTATATTTAAAAGAAAAAGAAAAAAGAAAAAAAATAACTTGGCTAGTTGCACATATACACATTTTATTATGATATCCTAGATTTATATATACACATTTTAAAATTCTAGAGAAAATCAAAGAATGCTTCTAATTTATATATTTTGTCAATATCAAATATTTTATAAACCATATTAAAAATATCTTATTACTATAAGAGTTATCGATAGTTCTAAGCAGAATAATTTTTAATTAAGACTATAAAAATATGCTATTGCTTAAAATATTTAGCGTTTGCAACAAAAATTAATAAAACCAATATTTTACCTTTTATTTTAAAATGTTTTTTTATTTTCGCTGTAGAGATTATAAGATTAAATAAACCATTGAATAATTATACTATTCTGTGTATTTTTATGTTATAGTAGATTATAAATTGAAAGTAATGCAAAACTCATTCTAACTAAAATAAAATAAATTATTTTTATATTTAATTAAAAATTTTAAAAATGTTTTTACATAAATATATGTATATCATATATATTTAACGCATATATATGAGTATTTCAATACTCATTAGTTTTTTCTAATTACAATTATATATATATATATATATATATATATATATATATATATATATATGATAGACGAGTATAATATTACTGTTATTCTAATTTTAATTTTAATAAATAATTTAAAGAAAAATCAGATAACGGATTAATAGTTTGTGCAGTATTATTTCCATAAATAAGTGATCCTATACTTTTGCCCAAGGTAGAGCAAAGATGAATTTTTTACATTACACATATACATTTATAAAATCATACCGATACATTCCGTGTTTTCTTAACGATAACAAGAAAACAAATTTGTATAATAATATTAATTTACTAATAATTAATTTGTAATAATGTTAGAAAACTCTGGTCATAATTTATGTTGAATTTGAAAATTTTTTTGTTATACAATATATGATTTAGGAAAGTATGAAAAAATTAATTAAAATCATTTTGAGGAGTAATTAAAATTTAAAGTTATCAAATAAAAATCAAATTCAATAAAAATCAAATTACGTGTATTTTTTGAACTTGAAAAATATTATAATAATTAAGTAATAAATTTTCGTTGATTCAGTTACTTATTTACCTGAAAACGATGTACAAAACATTTCTATATTGATGATGTTGCCTAGAAATAAAGTAAATATTAGAAAAATTCCTGTGTTACGTGGAAATCAACTTGAATGAATAAAATTTAAAAACATTTTACAGGTTCAATATTATTATAAATTTAAGAACAATTATAAATCAATATGCAAAAAAACGATTTAGTAGGAAACTGGTGCGCTATTCTTATAAATGAATATAATAAATATTGATAAAATTGATGATGGTATTGATAGAATAATATTTATGTCTAAATCATAAGCTTGTCTACGAGTCGTGTCTGTCATGAACAGGCACGACCTGCAAATTTGACTTAATGTTATCAATTATTGCAATTCCTATTATTTTTTAAATGTCAATATTTATAATTATTTTTTAACGTTTTTATCTCTATGTTTTATATCACTATAATCAGAGAACAATTACTAGTGGTATATAATATATATATATAACTATTATATAGATGGCTCATGAAAATTGATAAAAAACGAAATATGTGCGAATAAACCTAAAAGATAATATGATATCTCAGATCAATTTCATGTTTATTATACAATTAAGACTGGTTTTTATTGACAATATTGGATTTTTTTAAAAAATATAACAGTTAAGGAAATCTACAATGTAAAATCTGCAAAACATTTTCTTTCATATTTGATATATATATTTGATATAAATATATATATATTTGATATATATATTTGATATGATATATATTTATATCATTTATATTTATACTTCTCATTTGGAATAAAAATGTAGTATATATTTTTTGGTAGGTTACTAATGTTTTAAAACTGTGTAAATACAGATTACAATATTTGACTCAACAAAATTAAATTTAATAATTTTAATAAATGAGAGAATATCATAATATAAATTAAACTAAAAATATCAGTTAAAAGCAAAAATCGAATTATGAACAATTATTATATTAATGCTAATTATTATGTTGCTTTATACTTAAAACACATCCTCTCACGATATAATCAAAGTATCGTCTTGAATAACCTATGAAATATATAAACATTGATTATAAAAGAAATACAAAAAGTTTACCCAATTTGAAATTTATATATGTTTTATTATTTAAAGCACTTGACAAAGATGAATCAATACTATTTTAAGTATATGCTTGTAAATATATAAAATTATCGTAACACTAAGAGAAACGATTTTTTCTTGGTGCATATTACGAGTAGACCAATACTCTGACCACAATAATCATATGTATAGCAGCTTGATATGTATTCTAAAAAAATTTGATTTGATAGTTTATTTTTGGTCATGAGGGAAACATAATGTGTATTGTGATTTTGTAGTATGTGGCCCATAAACGTATTTTTTTATTATATACTATACATAAAACAAAAAACATTTTGAAGTGTAATATATGAGTAGCATGAACTTATAGAAGATTGTACAAGATATGTGTTTACATATCCGTTAATTTATATTTAATAAAAAATAACATACTTCCATTACTATAATGTTTGTACACTAAATAATTGATAACATATTTTAGTCAAAAATACATAAATAATTTTTATTTTATTAAAATATATTGATTAATTTGGCATTCAACAATAAATTTCTATAGATTAAATTTGCACTGTATGATTGTAACATATGATAGTGAAATATCTTAAGTATCCAATTTAGTATCACGTTTAAAATTATTTTCATAGTTCTAGGTTCTTTATTCTTTCCACGGTTCCGTGATTTGTCATGTGCATCTCTTACATGGTGTTCTTGAATACGTATCGATGATATTAAGCAATAATATGGAACTTTGTTTATAATTGATATCCGCATTCACAGAATACAGATGTTCATATTCATCATTTGTGCATATTATAGCTATATCTTTCAGGCCTGTTCGTGAGTGGTTGAGTGTCAACCACGATCTTTTGTTTAAGTAAAATCTTAGTTGTTTGATTCATGCGCTCATTACTAGAATAGTTCACTCAGGATATTCCGTAGTCCAGTCTCCGTACAATTTGGTATTTATGTCCAAGTATTCCAGAACTGAATCAATCTTCAATCTTCTGAAACCGTCTTCCATATTGGTTTCCGAGATAGGCTTTTGAATCGTTTTTTTTCACTCAGTTATTTTTAAATCATCGTCGATTGGAAGGAGCGGGTTATTTGAGGATTTATTCCATTCTCGCATTAGTGCTTGTTCTCTGCAAAAACTTGAAGCAGCAATGTTAATATGTACCAGCAGCTAATTAAGAGGAGTTGATATAGTTACTCTTTCTATTGCGTGCATTCTAGAATTATGTTTCATGTTTATTTTTTTAATGTGTGTGCTCTCATGCCACATGGAGTACCCCGCTGCTGAATAAATAAGTGAGTTTAGATTTGGCCATAATGTACTTGCATCAGCACCTCATTATTAACTAGCTAGTTTTTTGATTACGCTGCAATGAGTTCTAATATTAGCATCTAGTCTGATAAGATGTTCATTATATGTTAACGATATATCTAACATCATACCCAAATACTTTGGGTGTTGTTTAGGTATGACTTCGTCTCCAAAAAATTAACTTGTATTTCGTGATTTGCCTTTTTATTATGAAAATGGAAAAAAATGATTTTGGTTTTAGAATGATTAGTTTTAAGATTCCAGCATTTATAGTATGTGATAATTTATCCAGATACTTTGATAAGGCGTCCTCCTTGGGTGTATGTATGTATAGACAAATTTTAGGATTAGATTTAGTTACGAAAACCAAACTGACAAATGCTGCATACTGAATAGATGTTATATACAATATGTATTTCTCTAGGGAAAATATACATGAAAATCTACAGATTGGATGATAGATAATCAAATTTACATCAAACCAATTATTCGATTACGTAGCGGATGCATAACAAATGTAAAACGTACAGAAGATTTGATATATATTTTGATCATTACCTCCTTTTAATTTGAGATTGTTAAAATAAAATACACAAATATTGGATTTCCCCCATAAGCGGCCAATAAACGAATGTGATATAGAACCATATAAGACAACTATACAGCACGAATAGATTTAGTGTTACAGAATTATGATAAAACGATAATTTAATTATGAAACTCAAAAGCAGTAAGTTTCCAATGGAGAACTACGTAGTTTCAGAACTATTGAATAAATGTGATACAATATAGACGAGCAGCATAAAATATGTCATTATATTAATATAGGAAACCCAGAGAAAATATGACCAATATTTAAAAAGGGAAATTTCACTAATATAGGGAACCATAAAGAAGTTTCTTCCTGGACCCATGCTATAAAATCCTAACATCATTGAAATAAAAGGAGCTTAACATATATATCAGGAAAATAGTAAATGGAGTTACGTATTACCAAAACGAATTTATAGAAGAATACACCATAATAGACCATATTTTCGGATTAAGACAAATATAGTACAAATCTTACAGAAATCTTCAGAAATTACCTGCATCAAGTGTTTGTAGATTCCATACAAGTATATTGTTATATAGAGTTTAGTCATACATATGTAACGGAAGGCACTAATATTTTTTGGAATATTATTAATTTATGAGAACATAATAAAAGTATGCTATGAAAAAACATTATGCAGAGTTCACTTTATAAAAGTTATCTCTGATCTTGATTTAGTAAAATCTGGTCTACAACAAATGGACATCATTTCTACTGCATTATTTAACTTGGCTCTCGAAAAAATAATAAGGGACCAAAATGATATTCGAAGGGCCTACATAAGTAATGGAAATTTATGTTGGCATATGCAGACGACACCGTTGTAGTAAGTATAATTTTACAAAAAGTCGTTAATGAAACAACGAAACTCATAAATATAGAAAAATAAACGCATCTAGAGAAGGAATATATTATATTTCACTATTATTACAGTATTAGGATGTAAGGTGAAATCAAGGAATGATGGATAGATGTTGTTATAGATGTACTGAACCTGAATGGAACGTTAAATTCATGAAGTAAAAATAAAAATATGTTCATCTCTATGTTTATTATTTTTGTAAAATAATTTTATACTAAAATCTCAGATATTGGGTAGCGAAATATTTTTATTTTTTAAATGTCAAATGTTAATATTTTATTCCATTTCAACATTAAAAATTACTTGCTGGAAATTAATTCAATTCACAGTTCACAATTAACTGTAAGTTTTATTCAATATAATTGATTAGAAATAGCCATCATTGTTTTAGATGATGATTGTACATTTTTATATGCTTACAAATATTGTGGTATAATATAATTTAAGTAAATATAATATAATGTATATAGTTTAAAAAATGTATACAATACCATTCTCACTTACACTTATTTAGAAAAATAGTTGTTTTACAATCTGTAGCCGTTGTACATCCTGACGGAGATATATGAATAGTAATGTGATCATCGAAATTTCCATTCCATCATTGACTTATATTATAATTTAAGCACCTACCATCACATAATTCAAATACTTCTTCTTCTCAGGTAAATTATATAATTTATTTCGATTGAGGAAATGCAAAAATAAAATATAAACGATTAAATATACTAAAATGAAAAATATTCCGTAATGAAATTTATATTCTACAATATAATAATTAGTATATTTAGAACAAATTATTCTCAAATGTTTATGTTAAAACAACTCGACAACGATTAACCCTCGACAGTTTTGTGTTTAACCTTAGTATTATAATATCAAAAATTTTATGAACTCTTACCTTTACATTCTTCAAAGTTGAAATTGTTATTTAAGCCAATAATTAATAATATATTTTTTTAATTATGCGAAGCAAACAATATTTATTATATTTTAATATATATTTAGTTTTAAACTTGCACAAGAATTTCAGAGTTTTGGAGTTTTCTTTAAGACTAACGAAGGAAATATTCTCCGCTTTAACTAACATGTTTGGAATACTTACTTTCAACATTTGATATTTCTTCTAAAATGTATATGTGTTTAATTATGAAAATTTCATATGCCTAAATCTATATTGCGATTTAGTTGTTAGTCATTAGTTAGTTAGTTATTATATTAATAGTTGATTTCGTATGTTTAATATTTATTAAAACTGCACACTATAATAATTTTATACAATGCAATTTGCATATACTACATTTCAGATTAATGTAGTCTAATAATTCATAACAATTCTATAATTGGTAATCGCAGATACATTAGTTATTCTCATGAAAAACAATACTGATATTTATAAAATATTTAAACTCGTATTATCGTTAAATTAATTAACAACAGAATAATAAATATCCACGTCAAAAAATCCAGTTAAATAGAATTATTTAATATTTAGTGAAAACATTGCGAAGTGGAAAATATATCTCAGTTATAATAAAACAATTACCTCGGTTTGAAACTGAAATGTACATTAAATTTTGAGAATAGTGTTAATTATGTTTAATTTGAACGTATAATATCACATTTCCATGATACTTAAGTAATATAACATTTATAAAACATTAAATTCAGAACAATTCATAAGCATTTCGTAATATAAATAGTTTTGTTCCAATTTCTACAAAAACTACACTATATTTAGTCATGTAAAATGATTTTAATAAAGTAAGCAAACTATAAACAGGAATAAGCTTTTATTTTTTATTCAAAAACAATAAAGTGGTGAATTTTATGTATATTTTTACAAGTATGTTTGTAATATATTTCAAGTGTATAAGATATTAGGTAAATTATTTTAGTCAAAATAGTAGAAGCGAATTCTCACTCATACATACAACTCGATTTATCAGAACAGTGATTACAAACTGTTAGAGGCACTTGCTAACGCCTCTCGCACAGTTCACAATCATTCAATTCTTATATTCACTAACGGCGTATATTATATATCTCCCATAAATGGAGTTTCAAAACACGTAGAGATAATTTAATAAGTCAAGATAATATGCTGACTTATCGAATGTCGTATTGAGCATTTTCTTTACACAGTTTATACACAAAATCGATACTCGAATAACATAAATAAGAATGTCAAATTGTAAAATTGTTACGAGCATCTTAACTAGAAATTTCAATAGCGCACCTAATATCTTTGTTTATATTATTATAATTTAAAGTATGTCGCGTAAAAAACCATTATATATTTTACCACGTTAGCTATAGCGACGAAAACAGGAAAAATGTGTTAAATTATTATTTTTCAATAGAAAACAATTGAGGTTGTGTAAAGTGTATGAAGGAGACTCGTATATTATCATTCCGTAATTAGCAAATCGATCAACTGACTTGTGAAAACATCTTCCTCGACACTTAAACGGAATACTTACAGCAATTAACTGAAAATTTGTAATTATTATTAGAATATTGATAATAAATCATGAAACGTATAATATAATAAATAATATTATAATATTAATTACAGAAATATATGATATGATTAATGAATTTGTATGAAATATATATTATGATTACATACGAGGTTCACCAAACACACATTCGTGAATGGAAATCAATAAAACTGCACAGATGATGATTTGGGTTTTATAATTAATCATTTTCATTTAGTGTAACAGTGTTGCTTGTTTTTGCAATAATCAAAAGACCACGTATAAATTGTACTATTGTTTTACACAAGACGCTAGGTATTAATTGTATTCGAATTCAATACACCTATTACAATAATGTGTTATGAACCAACAACTGAATAAACAACACTTGTGGAAGCATTTGATTATTACTTTTAAGAATCACTTTTTTGTATTGTGTTATTGTTTTATTACTCCGTTTATGCAAAATTACAATTGCTTAGATGTTACACTTAATAAAATATTATTCCTACGAAATACAGTCTAGAATTTATTGAAAATAATTATCATTTTATGATGGTGTTATTGTAATTATAAATTGTTCCATGTTCGATAATATTAGAGAAACTACGCAGTCAATTTTTAATGAATTTCAAAATCAAAATAGTAATTAAATATGGAACATCTCATATTGAAAATGTCAATAATATGTAATCACATAATAAAGGATAGTGATAGATAGTCAACACAATTTAATCAATATCACAATCATAAAACAAGCATTCCACTGTAATAATACAAAAAATAAATTAAATATTATAAAGAGGCTAAAAGAAAAGGTGAATAAGGGGGTCTTCCACAGGGTGGATTCGAGAACCATTTAAGTATATTTTTTATAAAAGTATATAGAAAAATTATAAAAAGAATGAAATAAAAAAATATAAGGCAATGCACTGAAATAAATTGTCAAATAATAAAATATCTTACCTTATGCTCGTGCTTGGTGTCTAAATGGTATCCGCAGACGAACGATCGCATAAAGAAATTACTACGATAAAAAAAAAAGAGTAAAAGGTCGGATCGGTGACTTCACTTCCAAAGCGAATTCACCGACAAAATAAAATAAACCAATACTCGAATTACGTTGGATCGCAAAACTAACTGTCCCGCGGAACACAGAATTGGTCTTGAGTACTGGTTCGTAGTTGGAGTGTGCGCACACACTGACGAGGAGACGAGATCATCAAGTGGTCTAGGGTGTATATTTTGAATATTATAATATCTTTAGTATGCTGATTACGTAACAGTCCAATCAATTGATATTGACAATGGATGTTTTTGTCATCTCTATATGCGTATAGTCGTCGTTACGACCTTTCATTTTAGGTTAATTTTCGTGTATGTATGTTTCTATTTATTACAACCGTATGTGGGTTTCCACTCTTTTTTATACGCGTAAAAAGCGTTCCTATAAGTTGTCTCATTTATATTTCTAATATGAATCAACTGACTATTCTTTGATCGGACAGACCCTTTTTTTGTTACTCCTCTGCGTCGTAGTTTTGTTGTATAAGTTCATGTGGAATTTATATGTTAAAGGTTAATTTATAATTTCGATTCCGATGATCAGCATCTCTCGCCCGTGTCGGTTATTTGTTTAGGTTCAAACATATGTGTTATATTTTTTTATTATTATTTGAAAATACAATCTATGTTCTGAGAAGGCCAAACGTTAGTATATTTTATTTAAAGAAAATTTCACATGGATATATGGTATTTTACACAAAGAAATCAACATATTAATAACATTTGTGTTAACTGTGAATACAATGATGATGTGTATGCATTTTATTACATCCGACCCAGTTTTTTTTTTGGGTTGTGACCTGACAAACATTTATGGTACGATATATTATAATATATATATATATTTACAGATGGTGTAAATTTAAAAAAAAAAAGAAAGTTGAAAGTATTGACGAAAGTTTGGTAAAGTTTGGTGAAAGCTCATTTTAATGTTCATAGGTAAAAGCTCAATTTTGATCAAAGAATTGAACATTCAAAGTCAGGATAGATGTAATGAGTGCTAACAACGCATTGATAATATAATTTGACTGTAAAACATGTTAGGTATCTTAACATTTGTTACAACGTTTTTGGAATGTAAAAAATCGTAATATGTTAATTGTTGTAAGTTGTAACAAATATAGATTCTTGGTATAGTTTCTTTTATAGAACAAACCAATTTTAAAATTATATTATTAAATATGTACTCTATATATTCTATATTGTGATATTATAATCATTTTAAAATTGAATGATCGGAGCAGTATATAATTATATGAGTAAATTATAAGAGAGGGTTTCATCTAAAAGTTCACAATTCAGATATTACTATACTAGTTGAATATTATGTTAAAGCTGTATAAAATAAATGTGTTTAGCACACACATTAACAACATAAACATGAAACATAATTTTAAAATGCACGCAATAGAAAGAGTAACTATATCAAATCCTCTTAATTAGCTGCTGGTACATATTAACATTGCTGCTTCAAGTTTTTGCAGAGAACAAGCACTAATGCGAGAATGGAATAAATCCTCAAATAACCCGCACCTTCCAATCGACGATGATTTAAAAATAACTGAGTGAAAAAAAACGATTCAAAAGCCTATCTCGGAAACCAATATGGAAGACGGTTTCAGAAGATTAAAGATTGATTCAGTTCTGGAATACTTGGACATAAATACCAAATTGTACGGAGACTGGACTACGGAATATCCTGAGTGAACTATTCTAGTAATGAGCGCATGAATCAAACAACTAAGATTTTACTTAAACAAAAGATCGTGGTTGACACTCAACCACTCACGAACAGGCCTGAAAGATATAGCTATAATATGCACAAATGATGAATATGAACATCTGTATTCTGTGAATGCGGATATCAATTATAAACAAAGTTCCAAATTATTGCTTAATATCTTCGATACATATTCAAGAACACCATGCAAGAGATGCACATGACAAATCACGGAACCGTGGAAAGAATAAAGTACCTAGAACTATGAAAATATTTTCAAACGTGATACTAAATTGTATACTTAAAATATTTCACTATCATATGTTACAATCATACAGTGCAAATTTAACTTTTGCTTTTAACTGATATTTTTAGTTTAATTTATATTATGATATTCTCTCATTTATTAAAATTATTAAATTTAATTTTGTTGAGTCAAATATTGTAATCTGTATTTACACAGTTTTAAAACATTACTAACCTACCAAAAAATATATACTACATTTTTATTCCAAATGAGAAGTATAAATAAAAATGATATAAATATATAAATATATATATATAAATCAAATATGAAAGAAAATGTTTTGCAGATTTTACATTGTAGATTTCCTTAACTGTTATATTTTTAAAATAATCCAATATTGTCAATAAAAACCAGTCTTAATTGTATAATAAACATGAAATTGATCTGAGATATCATATTATCTTTTAGGTTTATTCGCACATATTTCGTTTTTTATCAATTTTCATGAGCCATCTATATAATAGTTATATATATATATTATATACCACTAGTAATTGTTCTCTGATTATAGTGATATAAAACATAGAGATAAAAACGTTAAAAAATAATTATAAATATTGACATTTAAAAAATAATAGGAATTGCAATAATTGATAACATAAAGTCAAATTTGCAGGTCGTGCCTGTTCATGACAGACACGACTCGTAGACAAGCTTATGGTTTAGACATAAATATTATTCTATCAATACCATCATCAATTTTATCAATATTTATTATATTCATTTATAAGAATAGCGCACCAGTTTCCTACTAAATCGTTTTTTTGCATATTGATTTATAATTGTTCTTAAATTTATAATAATATTGAACCTGTAAAATGTTTTTAAATTTTATTCATTCAAGTTGATTTCCACGTAACACAGGAATTTTTCTAATATTTACTTTATTTCTAGGCAACATCATCAATATAGAAATGTTTTGTACATCGTTTTCAGGTAAATAAGTAACTGAATCAACGAAAATTTATTACTTAATTATTATAATATTTTTCAAGTTCAAAAAATACACGTTAATTTGATTTTTATTGAATTTGATTTTTATTTGATAACTTTAAATTTTAATTACTCCTCAAAAAGATTTTAATTAATTTTTTCATACTTTCCTAAATCATATATTGTATAACCAAAAAAATTTTCAAATTCAACATAAATTATGACCAGAGTTTTCTAACATTATTACAAAATTAATTATTAATAAATTAATATTATTATACAAATTTGTTTTCTTGTTATCGTTAAGAAAACACGGAATGTATCGGTATGATTTTATAAATGTATATGTGTAATGTAAAAAATTCATCTTTGCTCTACCTTGGGCAAAAGTATAGGATCACTTATTTATGGAAATAATACTGCACAAACTTTTAATCCGTTATCTGATTTTTCTTTAAATTATTTATTAAAATTAAAATTAGAATAACAGTAATATTATACTCGTCTAATCATATATATATATATATATATATATATATATATATATATATATATATATAATTGTAATTAGAAAAAACTAATGAGTATTGAAATACTCATATACATGCGTTAAATATATATGATATACATATATTTATGTAAAAACATTTTTAAAATTTTTAATTAAATATAAAAATAATTTATTTTATTTTAGTTAGAATGAGTTTTGCATTACTTTCAATTTATAATCTACTATAACATAAAAATACACAGAATAGTATAATTATTCAATGGTTTATTTAATCTTATAATCTCTACAGCGAAAATAAAAAAACATTTTAAAATAAAAGGTAAAATATTGGTTTTATTAATTTTTGTTGCAAACGCTAAATATTTTAAGCAATAGCATATTTTTATAGACTTAATTAAAAATTATTCTGCTTAGAACTATCGATAACTCTTATAGTAATAAGATATTTTTAATATGGTTTATAAAATATTTGATATTGACAAAATATATAAATTAGAAGCATTCTTTGATTTTCTTTAGAATTTTAAAATGTGTATATGTAAATCTTTCTTTATTTCTAGGCAACATCATCAGCATAGAAAATTATTGTACATCGTTTTCAGGTAAATAAGTAGCTGAATCAACGAAAAATTATTACTTAATTATTAAAATATTTTTCGAGTTCAAAAAATACACGTAATTTGATTTTTATTGAATTGTATTTTTATTTCATAACTTTTAGTTTTAAATACTCCTCAAAATGATTTTACTGTATTTTTTTTCTTGATAGGGCTGTTTAAAAATGTGTTTTTAGAAAATTATGAATTACAATCATGTATTGTATAACAAAAAAAAAAATTCCAATTTCAACACTAATTATGTTCAGAGTTTTCTAACATAATTACGAATTGATTATTAATTAATTAATATTTTTATACAAATTTGTTTTCTTGTTTTTGTTAAGAAAATACTGAATGTATCGGTATGATTTTATAAAAGCTATGTGTAATGTGAAAAATTCATGTTTGCTCTACTCGGAGCAAAAGTAAAAGGAATTTTCTTTAAATTATTTATTAACATTAAAACTAGAATAACATTATTAATTAACTAGGTTAGGTTAGTGAAATATATATATATATTTATAATTATAATTAGAAAAAACCAATGAGTATTGAAAAACTCATATATAAATATATTAAATATATATATATATATATATATATATATATTTATTTATATATAGTATACATATATTTATGTATAAACATTTTAAAATTATAAATTATACGTAAAGTAATTTATTTTATTTTAGTTAGAATGAGTTTTGCAATACTTTCAATTGATTATCTACTATATAATTATAACATAAAAAATACACAAAATAGTATAATTATATAATGCTATATTTAACCCTACAATCTCTACAGCGAAAATAAAAAAAAATTTTAAATAAAGTAAAATATTGGTTTTATGAATAATTATTGCAACATCTAAATATTTTAAACAATAGCATATTTTTATATATTTTATTAAAAATAATTCTGCTTAGAAATATCGATAACTCAAAATGTAATAAATAATTAATCAATATAAACAAATTAGAAATATCCAATGGTTTTCCCTCGAATGTTAAAATGTATATATGTACATCTTTACTATGAAAGTCATTTAAATATAATACCTGAAAGTATAGTTATAATTAATCGAATAAAACTACAACCAACATAAAAAAAAAATTTATATACATGTATTATAAATTTATAGGTTAGTATAACTTTCCTATTTGTAGTTCGTCGGTGTTTTACAAATCCACATCCTTTGTATGAATAAACTTATCTTCAATATTAAAAAACATTTTTTTTCTACAAATTAAAACACCTAATTCCAATACAAAACATTCTTATAAATAAAAATATTCATGTGCATTGAAAACAGAATGTTTTATTTTATTTTATATTCTTGACATTGTCAACATATGAAAACTTAAAAGAATGTTATTTATATCTTTAAAACATATCAGAAACTATTAATAATAACATAAACAATGAAAAATATATAAAACTGTGTTTGATAATGCAAAGAATAATAGTTAAAATTACATAAATAAAAAAAATGATTTCTCTACATGATTTTAGCAGCAAATAATTAGCCGTATTCATAAAGAAAATGACTTGCTCATACTCGCAAAATATGAAGGAAATCTTTCTGCTTATATTCATAATAATTTTGAGCAGAACTTTATACTTGTATAGTACAAGAATATCCTTATACTCATATAAAAGTAAATGGATATATATAAATTTGACCTTTTACTTTAAGTAAAATGCAAATCCTTTTAAAAAATGGAGTCAGCTCAGTAGAAAACTCATCTCAGTAGCGAAATGTTATTTTATCCGATTTTCATCGTGATGGCTGATGTTGTACATGTGAGGAATGTTAAATATTATAGCTCTTTTACCTACACTTTTTCATGATTTTAAAGATTTGTACCGTTTTGAAGAAAGAAATGTACAGTGGCTGGCAGACAGATTTTTATGTACGAATGAAGAAACTCGGGGTGGTGCCTGGTCATCTGTCCATAGAATGAACGTTTTTTTACGTTATCGCAGTGATCCTGGTTATCAAAAAGGTATCGGTTCTGAACTCTGAATCTTTAATTTTCAAAAAGTTGTGTATAAAGTTAAAATGGAAAACAATATATATATATATATATATATATATATATAACCCGGTTAAAAAATGATGCAATCGAAATACTCCTAAAAATTAGGAATATTTATGATTTAACTTCTCTCTGTGATCACCTATCCTGTATTATTTACTAAAATCATTATTTGTGGTTTATATCTAATTTGTATATTACCGATAATTGAAAAAAAAATCATTGTTATCTGGTCTGCTTAAATTTCTTTTTCTTTTATAGTTTCGTATAACCATTATACTCTTCTTAATCATTTAATTGCCTTTTCTTCATATATTCAAATATCCTGTATTTTGTTCTCGATTCTTTTAATTCATCTATCATAATCTCAAATATATCATTGAACTTTTTTTCTTTGGGTAATTTATGTGTTTTTAACTAGAATAAATTTACAATTCCTTAATATACAATAATTATGAAGAAGGAAGTATGTAATTTTGAGTTGAATAGAAATTAACGAATATTTATGTTAACACATATCTTGTATTCTAATTAATTTAATAACTAATTTATTTTTATATTTGGCGATATTACGACATCTGTAAAATAAATACAAATTAATAATCCCATGTGTGAGACATCATGACTTAAGAACGACTTTAACGATTTGGCTGGTTTTTTTTTTGTTTTATTCGTTATTGTCACGACAAAGTTTGTGTGAAAGAAAATTTTTCCAAAAATCTACCGGATTTTTACAGATCTGTAACGGTTTTATTACATGTGGCAGTACTTTTATTAAATAAAGACCTAAATGAAATAGTTTTGAATAATTTTGAATTAGAGTTTAGCTTTCATTAAATGTATTTATCAATTATAAATTGCCCGCGACCAGCAGCTGCGATAGTAGTTAGTTATTAGTAAAGGCGTATTTACAACTCTTTTTTTTGGGGGGGGGGGGGGTAGGAGGATGTAATAATAATTGATTAATATGTATATATCAGTTTGCAGCGCCGGAGAAAAAATAACATATAGTGATACCACTCTACAATTAAATATATAGTTTTTTTTTTGTGTAATTTATGATATTAGTAATAAATTTTTACAAATTAAATATTTATAGTCAAAAAAATCCTATTTAAGTAAAAGTAGATATAACAAGTATGCAAGTACAAGAGTAGTATATTATAGAATAAAATCAAGTTTTTATTTTTACTGGCTATATCGTCAATCACTTCATCGGTCTCAAAAGTTAGCTTTCGTTGAATTGATAATAAGGCAACGACGATAAGTCTTTTTTAAAACAAACAAAGAAAATTTTTATTGATTATTATTTAAACTAAATATAATTTAAATATATATTTGTTAAATGAATAGTGTATACGATTGAAGAACATACCTCAGACATTGAATTTCTGAGTATGTTTTGATTCTTTTTAAAGTTGAGATAGAACGTTCTGCCGTTGATGTTGAAACTAGCAAAATTGCAAGAATCTGTAATAACATAAATATGTTCGGGTAAAATACATTGTATATCATAAGAGCTTCCATATCAATTTTAGATTTAACGGGGATTGCGTTTATTTTTCGGATCCAAAATTTTAACTCCGAAAGTAATACGTCTGTATTATAATCCAAAATATCTACTTCATAACGTTTAGCTAACTCATAATAATCTTCAGTATTTGAAGTAGTAATTTCAGAAAATAATGTTTGAAATCAAGAGAGTGTTGTTTTGTTGTAAACAAATCGAAACATTGATTCAGATATAATGATATCCAAAAAAGGTATAAAAATAGAAATTCTGATATATTCTTCGAATATTGAAGCGAATTGGATTGGTAATTCATTCGATTTTTTTTGTGTTTTGTAATTCATGGTAGATTAATTGAAATATCAAACTTCATTGCTAATTTAGACGCAGCTTGGAAAATATTATTAATACTATTTATAGCAAAGTGTGGAAGATTTTCTAACTCATGTATTGTGTCTTCTGCTAAATAAACTACTTTCCTCAAATCGAAATTGATGTTCTGAAAATTTTTAGACAATGGTAGCCCTAGGCAAAATATATTAGATATCACTAATAATGATATAATAAACTCAAAATTTAAAATCGCATATTTTAAACCATCTGTTTTTGATGATATCCTTTTACCATCACAATCACCTATAATATCGAATAATTCACAAGCACAATCAATATGTTCTATAAAGTCGTGGATAGAGTAAAATCTATTAATTCACCGAATAGCACAATTCCGTTTTTATGACTTTGCATGTATTTCTTCATCTGATATATCTATGCGTTAGGACAGTACTATAAAAAAAAATTCGTGTGCTTTATCTACAGTTGCAAGACAATTTCTTATTGACTAAATTGCACATGATGTTTATACTGGTAAATAAAGGAATGCGCACCTGCACAGTGAATGTATAATGCTAATGAGTGTAATTTATTTAATATGTGATCTGGCGCCATTGTACTTACCGGACATAGAGGATTAGCTATCCTAGCCTTGGCCATGCATATATTTTGTTTCAATATCAATTTTTTTTACATTTTCTAATATTAAATCCGCTAATAATTATTTAGTTAAATCATAGAGAGGAACAAATTGTAAAAAATCTTCAGGTATAATTTTCTTTTCGAAATCAACATATCTTGCACATAACGAAACTTGTTCGACATCCGACATATCGGCAATTTCATTAGAAATAATAGAGAAACATTTAACTTAATTTACTCAAGTTACAATTTTTTTAAGTAAAATATTTTGAAAAAAATCAATGATAGCGTTTTGACTTACTGGACTAATATATTTATTGCAATGCTCTGGACTTTCAAAAATATTTTTCAAATGTGTATCACCTAGTGCCCTGTATCGTAAGATCTCTCAAAGCTATTCTTCGTTATCACTCTCAGATCGTTCTATTATCAGTTTACCAGAATCTCTATGACATCTGATTGCTAAGTTTTGTTTACCGCATAAGGCTATAGCTTCAATAATAGGCTTTAATATTCATCCGATTTTCGATGTCTTGTCTAGCTCTTACTGTGTTCACCTGATTATTTATTATTTAACTCTGATTAGTTTTTGTTTTTATAAAGTTATCTACATCCATTATGCACTTTAAATAATATTGTATGAGTCCATGGTTTTTAAATATCTCAGTTGCATGCTTCCAATTATCAAAGTTATGTTTTACTAAAACACCAAGACTTTGATTATTAAAACCAGCATCAAATTAAGCAAAAGCAACACATACTTTACATTAAGCTCTATAGTTTTTTGTTGAATAAGCTAACATACTCTAATGTGATAGCCAATTTCATTGAAATATACTAGTCTGTTATTTTTTTATTTTTATTATAAATGTTGTTATTAGGAAATAAAAATTTTAAATAAGGTTTCCAAAGATTAGTAAGAATTAAATTTATTTTAACAGATGTTAAATTTTTAGAAGTAAAGCAAGCAATGTCTTTTGTACTTACAACATTAAAATCTGGTATAACAAAAGTATTTGAGCTACTGAAAAAATTAATGTAACATTAATTGACTGAGAAGTTAAAATTAAATCTTGTGTTTCAATTTCCAATCAATAAATAAATAAATTCAAGAAATATAAAAGCACTTGAGTTATAACTAGAAAATATTTGCTAAAACTAAATATGTATAAATAGGAATGTATAACATTTGTATAATCATAATAGATTACTAAACATTTTTGAATTTATTAGATTTCAAAACCTATTTATTTTGATAATAAATTCTCTATATCTTTTTTAAAAAATTAGAGAAACAAGATAAATTAATTATTATTTGAATTAAACTATGTATAATTAAAGCTAGTGCAGTTTTAAAAATAATTTAACGCAAACATTGCAAGCTACAATATAGATTTACAATTTAGTGTGAAACAAATTAAATAGTAAATAAATAATAAATAATGGTAAACTAGTAGATGAATAAAATATTTTAAACTTTAAACAGTAAAATCAAAATTATTAAATTATAATTTATGTCTTTATACAGTTAATATAAATACTAGTAAAAATTAGCTTAATTTAAAATTTTTGGGCTCTAGTCTCTATATTAAATAAATATATATGTACATTTTACTGAATAACTTTTTGAAGTTACAGTTTCAAAATAATTAGTTTAATAATCCCATCAACTATACTTAGTCTTTCGAGCTGTATAGTGTAAATTGTAACACTTACCTTACTTTTGTTAAGTCTTTTAAAATACGAATCAACAATTTTTTTTTTATGTGTTTTATGTGTTTCCAATAATGTATCCGGCATGATCTTATCTCCATGGCTCTTGTATGTATTAGCTAAGCTTGTCTTTGAGAGAAAATGTTAAAATTGCAATTTATTCACTCATAGATTAAATTAATTTTTTTAAATATTACTTTACAATACTTATCATTATTATCAACTGTCAAGACGTGTCAACACATTTACTAATATTACGCATTGAATCTTAACAAATTAAAATGTTCTGTTATTACGATTTAAAATAATCACGAAAAAAGCGTTTAGAGAGGAGGAAACCCTGTGCTCTCTGTATACACGCCAATGGTTATTAGACATGTTCGATCACGAGAACATATCTAAAACTGTGAAATTTATCAATTTGGTGTGTTGCAAATATTTTTGTTCGTGGTTTATTTCATTGGACAAAATGCCACCAGTGAGGCGTCGACATATCGGTCAGTGTACGCGCAACGTAAACTAACTAAATGATCGTCGACTCAATGAGACAGACGATGAGCGTAGGCAGCATTTGAAAACAAATCGAATAAGAATTTCTCAAGCGCGATCCATTACGAATCCGGAACAATGAATAGAGTCGAGTTTGACTCGCTTAGTTGGAAATCACGTATGATTCACAACGCTTCACCGAGTTTTATAAATCAGGAATTAGTATCCAATTAACAGATTCAAGGATAAGTTCACCATCGTGCAGAAACGTTTTTGACGCTAGTGAATAATGATCACAAATTTTCTGGGATATTCTAATGATGAAATCATTCAAAGTTGTGCTATCAATCGTGTGATAAAGCGATAAATTATTGGTAAACTTCGACCTCTCTTACATGAATACAATCAATTAGTCAAATTGTTCATAACTGCTCAAAAAAAATGTTTTTCGATTATCTCAAAATTGTAACCTGGACAGACGAAAGACCAGCAACCGAAAATGACCAAAGTTTCAATGAACCACCGTTCAATGAATTTTTCATTGTGGTTGTTGGCGAGAATATAGTCTCTCGCGACATTTTGGTATGACGGCATGATAAGACGGGGTGATAAACATCAGTGTATCTGTGAAACCCATCGATCATATGATTCCTTATAATAATTGTAACTCATTAAAAACAATTGGATATCATTTTTAGATCAAGATAACTAATCAATTTAGCGAAAAAAAAAGCAATGTTGTTAATTTATATTCAATTGAGTTTTTAATAAATGTTCATTATTCCTTTACAGTCAAGAAACAAACAAGATGGTTAGCACGATGAATTAGTAGGTCAATCTTTTGAAGATTGGTTGAAACCAGGACAATCACATATTGAAATGACACACATTGTTTTATCAGTTCGCCGTTGATATGTTTGGATTGAAATCACGTAGCTATTACTACGAGAGTCAAACTACTTGAGAGTAGTAACTCGGTCAATCATCCAGGAATCACCACGACATTACAGCACGAGTATTCACGCATAAACTCAAGGAAATTATGAACTTCATTGTGAAATATCATTTCTTAAGAGACGTACGATGTTGTATAGTTTCTGTGGAGATGCAGTAAAAGTGATTATCTCATGTGCATATTCTTCTATGGATGGTCAAGAAAATAAGACCGGGTGAAATTGACGACATCATTTACGCAGAAATTACTAATTCCAAAATAGATCCAGAGTAGTATAAATATAGACGACAAATATGATTTATGGTACGTGTGGCGATTACAACCGTGAATTTATGTGAATGATCGAAAACAAATGCTCCAAACGTTATCCTCGTGTTTTGTTAGCTGACTACCACAGGCAATGACGGTTCCACCTTATATAGTCGTTGCTCAGCAAATGATAACAACTGAACGATAACGTTGAAAGTCAAAAGTAAAGACGTTGTAGTCGAAAACAGCTTGACTGTTCCATATTCGTCACTGCTTTCCATTATACTCAAAGCGGATTGCAATGTTAAGTACTGAAATTCTGTTAAGTCCATCAAAAATGTTTGAAGCACGTCACGAAAGAAAGCGACATGTCTGTATACCAAATCATTGTAGCTTTGTATCTATATGTCAGCAGTAGTGTGGTGGTTTGGAGAATCGTTTCATTCACCATACATGAAAATCACTGTGGTCCATTTAACTTTGCATCTGGAGAATGTACAACGAGTTTATTTCACGGCAGTAAATTTAGAATAGAGAACTGAACGACCATCACCGACAAAGCTGACAAAATTCTTCCTGACTTGCGTAAGTGATCAATTTGCAAGAACAACTACTTTACTCAGAGATGCTGAGAAATTTCACATGGAACGCATTATCAAAAGAATTTTCTTGAGTATGACATTCATTAGGATCACACAATTGCTGATGCTGATAGCTCGTCTACTGAGCAACAAATTCTATCACTTCTTTTCATCATAATTACAACTTTTTTCCCATCAAACGCACTTCATTTGTGGAACAAATACAAATACAATGAAGCTAATGTGAAATGACACTATGCATCGAGTGCGTACAACATCAACGAATCTGGAACTTAAATGTAACGCAGAGAATCACAAAAGGCATTGTTTTCTATTGAAGATTTATGCCAGGATTAATTTAAGGCAATATGTTACACGAATTAGGAATGCCAGCACTCAATCACCCCATACACGATGCTATCAATCAAGAATTTGAACGAGAACGGCAATAAAATGGAGAGGCTCTGAATTAATCAGTACAAACAAAAGTCCAATTTTAAATCAACAGCAGAAAATCTCGTACAGCACATTGATGATAACAGTCAACAACTACGGAGGAACCTACATCATCGATTCATCTGGCGGAACTGGCAAAACGTTTCTTATTTAATGGATTTTAACTTCTAACTGATTCACGCACCGTTGCAAATAGCGCTAAATGTACCATTACTTGGGATTGCAGCCACATTTTTAGAGAGATGACGAACGGCTTATGACCTGCGCTCAAACTACCAATGAAATAGCATATGAAAGATGAACTGCCGTTCAGCATTGACAAATAATCATTTGAAATGAGTGCTAGATTGCAAACGAGAATTAGAAGCATTCGGTCTAACGTTGAAAGATTTGTACAATAATCAAGACCTCGATGGAGGTTTCAATTTTCGTTTCAACGAAATGCTGCCAGTCATTCCAAGATTGTATGCTGCTAATGAAATTAACGCTTGTTTGAAGTCATCGAATTTGAGAAGATACGCGAAAACGTTCAAACGTGTAAAGTAACAAAATGACAAATTGGAAGTCTTTCCAAGCAATTATTAGACATTGGTAATAAATAAAATCCGGACTACGCCCCACAGGTTTCATTTCTCTCCCTATACCTATACCTATACCTATGTTTTGTCAAAGCCAGTTTGGCAGTAAAAAATAATGACATAGACAATTTGAAGATATTAATTCAAAGTCAAATCGCCGGTTAATTGCATTCATTTATGTCTATCGATTTCATTACCAATCTCGATGAAACTATCCATTTGAATTACTGTATTCATAGGATTTGTCAGAATTTGCAGCTCAAGTTTAACTAGTTGATAAATATATTATTAAAAACATTTCCAAGTGATCCTGTGATAACACTATGAATGTAATCTGTACTTAAGAAATGCAAACTACATACAATTGAACATCACGTTGGTAGAAAATTTGGCTGAAGTTGTTGGATAACTTGGATAGCTTTTGGATCCATTACTGACCAATATTGCTTTTAGGTATCATAATACAAAAAAAAAAAATACATGTTTAAGAATGTAAACTAAGAATAATTGATAATATTTACATGTGAACTTTGGATACTTTGACAGCTGTGGTTTTACAGTTATCAATTACACATTTATTTAACATGATTAAATATTAATTAATAACACAAGTAACTTTGAAAAACTTTGCACTTACGCACTGCTTGCTAGAGTAAAGACTCGAGAAATGAGTTTCAATGTTTTTTCGATGATAGATTACGTTATCACTATACTGAACTATAGAATAAGTAATTATTTTATGTCGTTTCTTCCATGAGACATGTAGTTGTATTCTATCTCTCTCACTAGATGTTGATATTCGTTTTCTCTCTCTAAGCGCAGTCTATACCTTTATATGTCTATGCTTGGCACCGACTAGGTTTATAGTTGACGTCGGTTAGTCAATCCGGTGGTTGGACCCCTCAAACTATTCTGGCAACCACGCCGGCTAGTGGTGGGCCTTTAAATGTACTGACAGTGTTAATTTTAAATATTCAAAATACATAAAGGCATACTAACAATTATACTGGTAATAATAATAAAAATAAAATAATTTGTGATCTGAGTTTCTACTTCAAAACACCTGAAAAAAAACCATGCCCCTATATTTGTTCTCAATAATGAACTAACGCATTAAAATTGTCCAGAAATTTTTTTTTTTAAGACCTCTTTCAGTAATGCCAAAATTTAATCTACCCGGTGCCTACCTTAAAATAATTCGTTACCTAAAAGAAAACAATGCCTGGTTTTATACGTATGAATTACGTGAAGACTTTTGCAATTATAATAAAAAAAAAGAAGGATACCCTTTAATCGCTACAGACGAAATTAAGAGCGAATTAGAGGGAATTGGCAACCCTGATCGCCAAGTAATTAATGTCTTATACAAGCAATTTAAAATGAACTCTCCGATTATTTTTATTGACCGCAATCAGTCTGAACTAAACGAAACTGTTAAGGATAATAATTTATTACACATACGTATTCAAATTGAAGAGGCGCATAATTAACAAGAAATTTTAAAACTTCAATACTGTATACAAGCACCATAGGATCTACTGTGCCTATTCTTCCCACTATGTACGCTGTAGTCAACACTACGCTATTTCGGAATACTCCAAATCCAGAGACACCTCAGTCATGTCTACACTCTGCTACGATGAACACACTGCGAATTACATAGGATGCTACATCTACCAAGACCTTAAAAAATTCTGCCTACCAAAATCAAAAAGCATCAATCAACCCACTACTTAAGGTTCATCTCAATATATCACAAATTCCAAGGCAAATTCTATTGACTTAAATGATAAATCTTTCCTTCTAAAGCTTAAGCCATTTTTAACACCTTTATCAACTCTAAAAATCCATTAAACCCTAATAGAATAGTATAAGATTTTTCGAACAAGTTTATATCATTAATAAACCTGCTTTTCTCAATCCTTACAACAATGTTAAATCAGTTATTAACCAATAATTTAAAATAATCAATTTACTTACCAATCTGTTCTCATTATCTTCTGGAGCTCAATTGGCATGAATATCCATAAATACAAACTTTTAGCAAATCTTCATGGGAAAAAAACGATATAGCATTAATTTCAGTAACTCACTTTGCCGAACACTCAAACTGTTGGGAAGTAGGTTGCAAAATAACTGATACTTCTCCTTTTTTTACGAGCTTATATTTAATGTAATAACACTAATTTATTAGTTGATCTTAACAAAACGAATAATTAATAATAATTAGTAAATAATAAACAACAAAGAGAACACAACATCGATTTCAGCCAAGCAAAAATATTGACTAAGAAACGAATTACGGAAAAAGAATGATAAAAGAAGCTATAGAAATAGAAAAATGCCCAGAAAATTTCAACAGAGAAGATGGATGGAAAATAAGTAATACTTGGAAACCAATAATTCATCGAGCAAGAAAACAAAAAATAAAAAAACATCCAACAAATATGAACATCCAGAAGGACAAAACCACAACACCAAACAAAGAAGTAAAATTTAATATTGACACGACACCAAAATGCAGATGCAGAAAAGGAAGAACAACATGCGTAGAGTGCAAAAAAACAAGAGAAAAAAAGTCACCAGACAGCGCTACAACGCAAAGTGGTGGAGGAGTCAGTAAACGTATAAATACTAGTCAGAAACAGGCAGTCCGATCAGTGTAGTCACGACAGTCAGATGTGTACTACAAAACTCCGAGGATGGAACCTGCAACGGTTCTGAAACGTCAGAACAATAACATTAATCACATGGATATTTCTGAAAACCACATAGTTAATAAATAATAAACACTTTTATCTCAATAAACAATGTAAATATCAAATAGGCATATTTCGTCATAAAATCGGCACATCGCATCGTCACTCCACTACAATTGACGCGGGACTCGTCGATAATCGACGAGCGAACGACGATACGCAGCGCAAATTCCGTTACCTACGGGTATACCCGACAAACCGCCCGACATTTTACGCTTGTGCAAAATCAAACATAATACTATAAATTAATAACCGAAATAATATAAATCATAACAATAGTAATACAAATAAACTAAAAAAAATAAAAATACAAAAATACAAAAATTAATTAATACATAATCATTAAATCATCAAAAAGAAAAATAAAGATAATAATAATAACATTTAATTTTTAATTTTTATTAATCACTGATAGGCAGGGGGCAGAGATTTCTAACAATTTGTTTGGATAAGCTCTTTTTGGTTTTTACGGTAACTACGCGTACAATACCATCTGAACCTGGGTGTAAATCCATTACGCGTGCTAACCTCCAGTGCATTGTCGGCGTATTGGGTTCCTATACGATTACCATCATATCTTTCTTGACTGGTGGCCCTTCAGAAATGAACCACTTTGATCGTGTTTGCAGTTGACCTAAGTACTCTTTGCTCCAGCGTTTCCATATTTGTTGAGTAATATGAGTGACCCTTTGCCAACGACGAAGACGATCGATTGGAATGATTGACACATCCTTCTCTGAAAGACAAGTAAGAGAACCACCAACAAGGAAATGACCAGGAGTTAAGACATTTAAACCGGAAGGATCGATAGATAAAGGAGTTAGTGGTCGGGAGTTAAGACAAGCTTCAATACGATTTAACACGGTATATAGTTCTTCAAACGTCAAAAGTGCATCACCTAAATGTCTGACTAGGTGAAATTTAACAGCTTTTACCGAGCTTTCCTATAATCCACCATAATGTGGGCTGTATACGGGAATAAAATTCCATTTGACTCCGACTTCGTTTAAGCAGTTATTTACCCTTTTTTGGTGTTCTTTCGACACAAATAAATCACACAGTTCTTTTAATTTTTGATTAGCTCCAACGAAATTTTTTCCATTATCTGATCATATTGCTTGACAATATCCACGTCTTGACCAGAACCTTCAAAGTGCCGCCAAAAAGGCGTGGGTAGTGAGGTTACTAACTAGTTCGACATGCACCGCTTTTGTCGTAAAACAAACGAAAACACATTTATATGCCTTTTGTTTTGGTGCGTTCCGTCGGCTACCATTTTTTATGTTTACCGGTCCTGCGAAATCTACTCCGCTTATCGCAAATGCACGCCCGGTTTCTACACGCGCTTTTGGTAAATTTCCCATTATCGGCTTAAATGTGAACGGTCTCGTTTTAAAACAAATTATACATTTATTTACGATTGATCTAGCGAGATTTCGTCCATTTAAGGGCCAGTACTGCTCTCTTATCGAAGCCAATAACGCTTGCGGACCTACGTGTAATAAACGATTATGTTCGTGTATGAAAATTAATTTTGTTAACTTAGATTTAGCGTGTAATATTATCGAATTTTTCTTATCAGCATTTGCGATTGCTGAATTATTTAAACGACCGCCGACACGAATTTGACCATTTTCGTCGATAAACGGATTCAATAACTTGAGCTTGCTTCGTTTAGAGATATTTCTTCCCTCAGATAGACACTTTATTTCTTCACCAAAATATTCTTGTTGTACAATTTTTATTAATTTGAATTTCGCTGACTCGATTTCTTCTAATTTGATATCCGCAGAAAAGTGTTTATTTTTTTTATTGTATTTTCTCCATCGCATACAATACGCGGTAATTCGCAAGGCTTTTTCTAAGCATGAATATAATTTTCTATCATAGAACACTTAATTCGTGTATTTAAGACGATTACTCTTTCTTTTTTCGATTCTGGTATTTCTTCAGGTGATAACGGGTCCCTTTGACTGTCATTAGGCCAAGCCTTTTCATCTAACCGCAACCATTGCGGACCTTCCCACCATTGTTGATTTCGACCTAACTGAGCCGGGCTGCTAACTCTTGATAAAATATCAGCTGGGTTGTCACCGGATTTGACGTGCGCCCATTCCGAAACGGCGGAGAATTCACGAATTTCATCGACACGGTGAGAGACAAACGTTTTCCACCTTGACGATGGTGAATTTAACCAAGCAGTACTATTGTGGAGTCTGACCAAAAATACCGTCGATTTATATGTAATTTTAAACAGGGTATTATTTTTTTTTGACAGTCGTACGAGTAAAAGCGCAGCACAAAGCTCGAGTTTGGCTAATAAAATAACTTTTAATGACGATACGTGTGATTTTGAGGCAATTAAACGAATTACGTGGCTACCGTTATTGTCTGTAACACGTAAATAAATTGTCGCACCATAAGTTTTTAATGACGCATCGGCAAATCCATATAATTGAACATTACAATAGTTGTCAACCCTGATTATACAACGCGGAACGCGTATTTCTTTTATTTCCGCTAACTCCGTATAATAATTATTCCATTCTTCGTATATGTCTGGCGGTAATTTCTCGTTCCATCCGATATTTATTGTCCATAACAGTTGCATAATTATCTTTGCCTTTACTGTTACCGGGCCTATTAACGCTAATGGGTCAAATATAGTAGCAATGGTCGATAGTACAGTGCGTTTCGTGACCATTTTACTGTTGTTTGTTTTATCGAATTTATACTGATAGGTGTCATCACAAGGTATCCAAAACAAACCTAATGTTTTTCTGGCACTGCCATCGAGATTTAATACATGCAGTCATTATCGATATTCAGAATTCCGTTCGTTATTTTCGTATTATTCGATACCCATTTTCGCAAATGAAATCCGGCTGTACTTAATATAGTTATAATTTCGTCACGCAGTTTAACGGCCTGTTCAATCGTCGATGCTCCATTGAGGTAGTCGTCCATATAAAAATCTTGAGTGATAGCATCGCATGTGACGGGATAGCGTTGCCTAAACTCATTTGCCAATTTTTTTAGACACGCGGTAGCTAGGTATGATGCTGGTTAGGATGGACCCATTCCATACGTAACAGTTTTTAATTTAAATTCCTTGATGGCTTCTTCTGGATTTGTTCTCCATAAAATACGTTGAAAATCGCGATCTTTTTCCGCCACCCATATTTCACGATACATTTTCTCAATGTCGGCGGACATGACGTACTTATGTGTTCTAAACCGGGCAACGATACATATTAGGTCGTCTTGTATCGTCGGACCTTTTAACAACATATCGTTGAGACTTTTACCTGAGTCTGTTGCGCACGACGCGTCAAACACCACTCGTAGTTTAGTCGTTAAACTGTTATCTTTCAGTACCGCATGATGAGGTATGTAATAAATCGGCTTATCGCTCGATAATTCATTATCTTTTATTTGTTCCATATGACCTAGTTTCTGATACACATCCATGAACTCGATATAATCGTCTTTTAATTCTGAATTCATACGTAATTTATTTTCAATAGACATAAATCGTTTTAATGCGATCGTCCTAGATACACCCAGCTCATTTACGTTTTCCTTAAAAGGTAACTGAACGACGATTTGCCATCTGCATTTCTGGTCACCGTTTCCTCGAAATGCGAGACACAACTTTTCTCTTCGATGCTGTGACATTCTTCTTTCTTCAGCTCTTCCAATCGCCAAAACTTGGATATTTGTTTTTCTAGTCGACAGCACTCGCTTGGTATGGTCTGAGTACAAAATGTACGAACTGAATCTGGTGACTTCGCTACGTGACCCGCTACTATCCATCCAAAAGTGGTTTCCTGATAAATAGGTCTATTTGATTCCGGTTTATACTTACCCGGTAGTAAACTATCGAAAAACACGTCTGCACCTAATAGTACGTCAATTTCTCCCGGTTTCAAATACGATGGATCGGCTAACTCGATATGTTCGGACATCGACCAGTTGTTTAAGTGGAATTGTTCGGCTGGTAACTAGTAAGACAACTAGTCTTGTTGTAATTTTTGGTAATGTCATAAATTCGACCGATTTTTCATACGAATTGCAGCGTGCTTGCGCCTTAGTAGATACTGCATATGAAACTCGACATGCGGTGGCATTTACTCCGGAAATTGCGCAATCGATTTTACGCTTAATAAGACGCAACTTGTTAGCCAAGTCGTTCTTGATAAAACTGCTCTGGGAAGCCGAATCAAGTAAAGCACGTGCTAAAAGGACTTCATTCAAACTACTATATATTTTTATTATTGCCGTAGACAGCAAAATATTAGTTCCTGGAACATTATTTTCCGCGAACATATTTATTGTATTTGACGAAGTAGGCACTGCATTACGATCCCGATCTGGATCGCTGAAATGTAACAACGTGTTTTGCCGTTCTCCACATTTTTGGCATCCTCTTGACTTACATTTTTCCCTTGCGTGTTTTGTCAAACAATTATTACACAATTCTAGATCCATGACACGTTTCTGTCGATCTTTAATCGTTAAAGCCAAAAATTTTGAGCATCGATAAATTGCGTGAGGTTCTTGACACATGTAACATTTAAACTTCACCATTGCGGCATGAATAACTGTAGTACCTTTTTTCCAAATGTCGGTTCCCTTTTCTCTTTTCTCTAAGGACATTACTCGAATTTGTTTATAGGTTCTATTTTTGTTTTGCGCACTCTCGATAGACTCTAATATTTGAAATCGTTCTCTTAAATATTGTATCAACTCGTCAACCTTTGGAACTTCAGTTTTTGGTGCTCGTAATTCCCACTCACGTAAGGTGGCTCCGTCGAGTTTTATAGAAATAACATGTAGCAACATTGGCCCCCAATTCATAGGTTCGTAACCAATCGCCTCTAACGCCTTGATATGACCGAACAGCTCATCTACAAACTGTCGCAACTTTTCGGCGAATTCTTCAGTAATAATTTCCAAATCGAAAATTGCCTTTATATGCGCTTGAACAATAATACGTTTATTATTATATCGCTCATTCAAGCAATCCCAAGCAATTCTATAATTTTTTGCGGAAGTTTCAAAACATTGAATTACTTTAGCCGCGTCTCCAGCCAAAGCCGATTTTAAATAAAAAAATCTTTGCACATCTGTTAGTGCTTCATTTGAATGGATTAACGCTGTAAACATATCGTTGAACGTCGACCACTCCTTGTAATTGCCACTGAACTTAGGTACATTAAGTGCGGCCAACTTCACGATCGATGCCTGATGACTCTCGCTTATACTATGCGGATTTTTGTTGTTTCCTGTTGCGTTAACGTTTTCTTCGGATTTTATTTTATTTACATCCTGAATATCTTTTGTTAAAAATCGTTCAGCCACAGCAATTACGTGAAAATATAAGTCTTCAAACTCAATACGATAATTTTCCGTTGCTATAATCGCTGCGTCGTTTGTAACGTTGGTTTCTATTGCGGACTGTATTTTTTGAAATTCGTTCAAGTCATCCTCGATTTTATTTTTCCGTACTTGAATTTGTAGTAAATCTCCGTCTTGAGAAAAACTATTTAGAAAGTTCGAAAAACGCTTGACACGGCCTTTTATAACTCCACGACGCGTTGTGAGCACAGATTCATCGAACGTCATATCGCAAAGGGTGAACAATAATTATGCTTATTGGCAGTTAATAATTATCGTGACGAACTTATCGGCAAATACGTGCAATTTGCCACACGAATCCTAAAATATATTGGTAAAACCATTGTTTCCAATAATTTTAGAATTTTTTGACGTTTTCAACGTTATAAACAAACGAAATGAAAAAAAAAACGAAGGAAAGGAAAGAAAAACGAGGAATCATGGTTCTCTTACCTTGAGTCCCGCAGGAGAGCGTCGATCTTATGTTACGCCTTTGCGTGAATTACGATGCAACTAATAGATCCGGCCCCAAGGACATGTTGGGAAATACGTTGCAAAATAACTGACACTTCTACTTTTTTTACGAGCTTATATATAATGCAATAACAATAATTTATTAGTTGATCTTAACAAAACGAATAATTAATAATAATTAGTAAATAATAAACACTTTTATCTCAATAAACAATGTAAATATCAAATAAGCATATTTCGTCATAAAATCGGCACATCGCATCGGCACTCCATTACGATTGACGCAAGACTCGTCGATAATCGACGAGCAAACGACGATACGCAGCGCAAATTCCGTTATCTACGGGTATACCCGACACAAACATTTCTTTTCCCATCTACTGTATAATATATTCATTTTAAAATCATTTTGATACCTAAGCTTACACCGGCGCCGATAATATTTTCAAAATATATCTGAAATCCTTTCCACCTCTTGAATTTTAAACTCCCTTCTTTCAGTCTGCTGCTTTTAAAATACTACTTAATCATATCCAATCTCTAACTCACTATACTATCCTCTAAGTCTTAGAGTCTAAGACATACGATATCTATGGCCAAATATCAACAATATTTTTAAACTTTAGACTACAATTTCATTATTGGTGGTGATCTAAATGCGAATATCATCTATTGAAGATGTCACTCAAATACAGTCAGTGATACATCTTAAGCCCAGGAACATGTAAAAAATACAATTTTTTGTATATCCTCAAAAAAAAAAACGGTAAATACATTTCTGAATAGGAAATTTAACGATTTAATTCCCAAGTTGGCAAAAATAATAATTTCTCCGTTATTTTTTAATTGCGAGTGCACGTTGAACGATATCATACATGGATATAGACACTGTAACGACGAAATCAACGCTCAGGCGTTGTACTCACGTGATTTAAGTTCAGGGTGGACTTAAAGGTCTTTCGTACACAATAATTTTTTTTGGCCCCTTTTTTAAATGAAGAACAAAAAGCAGTATCTTTTATTTTATTTTTATATTTTTTACACTAAAGTGAACTGAATTATCATTGTTTCCTGAATATTACATCTGTTTTCGTCACTTACTCCTGAGTTCCTTATGTTACGGGTGTATAAGTAGCATAATATAAATGTTATCTGGTTGATAAATAAATAAGCGGATTATATATTGACTAAATCACGGAGGATTTTTTTATTAATATTATTACAGTAGACATATAAAATCAACCTTACACACTAGGTCAGTACTCACATAACACATAAACCTTATCACAAAAAAAAATCAATAAACTAAAAAAAAGAAAAATGAATATTAATATGATAATAACAATCCTAAATGTGTACAAAACATCATATATGTATAATATCAAAGTGGTACGTTGACTTGCGTATGCATATGCGAATGATGTAAAAATCATTAAAAGATACTTTTTACCTGTGTTACCCAAGATACTATCTAAATATTTATTGACTTCATCGTTTATACTTTTTCTTGTTTTATCGTTATATACCTCTTCACTATCTATTTCTGATATTTTTGTAGAAGTAGAAGGCATATCTTGTAGGACTTTTAAAAAAATATGAAAAATCCCATATTTGTTATATTCCTGTGATAATTTAAAGAGAAAGAAAGAAATTCGCGTACTTATAATATTACCACTATGATAAAAATTTTTAAAAATATACATGAAAAGCTGACCTTTTTTCGAACTGATGTGTATATCGACGACGACTCGACAACGAATGAGAGCGTGCAAGAATGTTTCAACGACATCGCAGTTGACAAGCATACAACGCGTATTACTGATGGGAGATAACCTGTCACAGGTGATGGGGGGGGGGGTGAAGGGTAGATTCGCCACAATCGATGAATTTATCGATAAAAGGATAATGGCAGTGCAATATACTGTTGTCGCAAAACCATACTCTACAACGCGTTTAGTCTCATTGTTTTTCTTGTATTTGGTATTTCGCTGTAATTTTAAGTCAATACGAGAAATATCATTTTCATATAACGTATAAAAGTTGTTTTTATTTATTATATATATTTATAAATCATGTATCCAAGCCCATGGCAAACCCATACCGAACAGGGCATGAATCATCGTTGAAATCTCATCAACATATATGTAAGGCCGGCGACATCGCAAACAATACGTTTTATTATGTTCTCATAAATTTAGGATATTCCCAAAATCATCAGTGCCTTCCATAACCTATATACGACTAAACTTTAAATAACAATTAACTTTTATGGAATCTACAAATACTAAATGAAGGCAATTTTTGAATTCGTAAAATTTTTACTTTATATGTCTTAATCCAAAAATATGGTCGGTTTTGGTGTATTCTTTCATAAATTCGTATTGGTAACTCTATTTAATATTTTCCCGATATATAAGTTAGGTTCTTTTTATCTCAATGTTGTTAGGATTTTGTAGCATGATCCTAGAAATAGACTCCTATGGTTCTCTTTATAAGTGGGATTTCCTATTTTAAATATTGGGCATATATTCGTACTTCTTCATTCTTCTAGAGAGTGTAACGTTCAAATTTTAATGAGGGCCACCGTCGTCTATGTTACGATTATAGCAGCTTATCGCGAAGCCCGACAATACCAAAAGCGAACTACGCATGAGTGAATTCACGAATAATGTTTTGTTGTTTTCCGTACGCTGCAGAATAAACATCGTGTTGTAACATTTTTCTCCAAGTTATTCTTTTTGCTAGTTTTTTTACAATTTATTATTTGGATCTGACAATAAGACAAATGGAGTAGTCATCCTACGTTTCGTCTACCGGGGTGAAGATCGCAGGGGGTGATATTCGACGAACCGGTGTGTTTGCTCCTTCACGCAAACACAGGGTAATATGTATCGTATTTTATTAATTATATATGGCCGGTACAGTAAATAAATTAAAATAAAAAACAAAATCCCTTGAGCTCCGGCTTTTGAGCCTCGGCCATGGGTTGGCGACCCTCCTATTCAAGTATGGGCTCGTCACACGACGCTCATCCGACGATAGGAGCCGGATTGAAACGTTGCAAGAGGTCTGGTTTTTTCATTTTGATATAATAACATATTTGATTATGCTAGACTATATTGTATCGCCTTTTTAAAATAGTTCTGAAACTATTTTGTTCTCCACCGGAGCCTTATTGTTTTTGAGTTTCGTAATTAAATTCTCGATTTCTCTTGTTTCAGTAAGACTAAATATATTTATGCTGTATAGTAGTCTTATAGATCTCGTTCTTTTGTTGGCTGATTAAGAAAGAAATTCAATATTTGTTTAATGTATTCTACTATAAATTCCGTTTTTCCATTTTGTTAACAATCTCAAATTAAAATTGTACTATCCTACTATCTTATTTTAATTTTGTTATGTATCGAGTACAAAACTACGTTGTCGTTGTTAATTGTTATGAAATCTTGTTTGAAAGCTTCCACTTTCAACGGCGGGAGGATGTCCGGATGAGCAGATAAGATTTGCATGGTGCGAGGAGCGGGGTGTCATCGAACATTCTAGAAGAGTACCCCGCCTCCCACCACGCCACGACACAGCAGCGATTGTGAAGAGTGCGTCGGTCGAGTCGGTCGAGTCGTTCATCTGCGCGTACGGTGTGCAGATATACGGACAATTATTTTGTTAAATTTTGGACGCGCGGTGCGTCCACAATTTTTACGTCTCGGCGACGTTACTTTTCGCGTGTATACGCGTTGCATCGTTGGGAACAGTGGATGGATTGCCGCTGTCATCGTCCAATTCAGCTATTTTGTCTCGATGCCTCGGCGTATGCTATCACCTTTATTTATATTTTGTTTAGTGTCGCATTATACCATTGTTAAACCACCTAGATGAAAAGATAGTGATTAAGTTTCTTTGTTTTGTATATCATGTCACCATAATATATTTTTGTCTTACAGTCCATTTACTATTAATATTGTTTCCTTTTTTTCCTTTCAATTATTATTATTATTTTACAAATATTTCCAACCGGCGTTAACCGTGACGAGTATCCGCCTTACGCGATGGAATTTTAAGCGTGGGCATTCGCGTCACAACAGTCGGTATAAGGACAGAATCCCCTCGGGCTTTCCCGGTTCGCTGAGAAGCAAGAGGCGAACCCGCTTCCAACGCCCGGGAAAGATTCCGCTCTTCAGGCACGTGTTAAACGTGCCCAACAGCATCGTCAGTCTAGTCGCGTGCACAACACCCCAGACCGGGCTCGGTATACCGTCCGGACCGGGAGCACTGTTACATAATCTGAAGAGGGCTACGGCCGTCCAGACCTCAGCTAAGGAGATATTTGGCGAGAGGACGACTCAAGAACAAGACGTCGGTGATATCGCGCACGGCAAGCGGTTCCATCGCCGTCGTCGCGGAGGGCCCTCGAAACTTTCTGAGGATTTGCGGCCTCCTCCTTCCATCCTTTGCTTTGCGGGAGCTGCTGCTTCGTCGTCTGCGGTGGCAGAGGCGGCGGTAACGTCGTCTCTTTGCGGCTCCACCACCTCGGCCCTATCAACCTTAATACGGGCTTTGTAGTTCCTTAGGATGGCTTCCTGGATGCCTTTATGGACACTCTTTCCGCCTCTCTCCGCGACGATGGCAGTAGCGGCTCTAATGTGATCTTTGATCTGTGCGAGGGAGGCCTCCTCCCTCACCTCCGAAGAGCCCATTGAGGCAACCGGTCGGGAAAAGCTTTGCAACAGCTTCTGCTTAAAATGGCCTCCCATGTTGCCAGCTACTGGCTCTACAGTATCCGATGGCTAAGCTCTCTTAGTGTTTTCCTTCATAATCGTATTTTCCATTTCCATTTCTCAGTCCGATTTTCCATTGATATGGCTCCCAAATGATTCTTTTGATTTGTTTTCTTCCATATTGTTCCCACAAGCACCTAAGGAAGGAGTTTGTAAGGTTCAAGTAGGGGATTCCTATCCACCTCATCCCTCACATAGCTGACTCCGAAAAACTGTCAAGGGGGTCGCCATCTCGTGACCGAGGTGTTCATAATGAATACCGGAGTGCACGCGATTTTCGTAGAAAGAAATTGTTCACGTGAACTAAAATAAACGGAATATATATATTACAAAGTCTATTAAATTAGTGGTCATGCAAAGGGTAGCATGCAAAAAAATAAGTAATAATATATAAAAAAACAAATATAAATAGTAATAACAATAATAATAATAATAATGTCGCCGGCCAAGGCTACGATTAGTTTAAGATATATATATATATAGGTGTATATATACTCGTATAGATATATATATATATGTATATTACTGAAGTGTGCGGACGCACACATGTATTCCATCGTCCTCCAACACCCGATCATGGGCCGTGGATACTGGCTGCCTACTCCATTATGAATAAAAAAAAAATACGGAAACAAGAATTATGATGTTATTGGAGATCGCATAAGACTCGAACTAAACTTCATCCTCGCTAAGCGACGACCAATATACTATATTTATCGTATCCCACACATGACTACCGCCGCCGATAACCACTCTCCCTCATTAATTAAATATTATTGTTGATAATTTTATAAATGACTTCGATACGCTACAAGTTGTCCACTGCTTCATAACTGAATAACACCGCGATAACTGAAAATCCTTGTCGTGGGGGTAGCCACGAATATATTGAAATAATTGGTCGTCGAACATGGGTCTCCTGCTTTTTTGGTTAAGGGCACTATTTCAGTCCGTCGGACGAGTCGTCAAGCGGGAAAAGGTACTTCCTGGCTGATGGGGAGTGTGCCATACAGGTAAAAATCCTTGCCTGCAGGGAGCGTGTTCTCAACCGGCTGGGCACGGCCAGTCTGTCGAGGCGTCACGCCTGGCTGGTCGAAACCCGCGGGGCGTGCCCGGGCCAGTTTAACCGTTTTGGATCGGGTGGGTGAGGGTACTATGGGACTCTCGCTCGGCGATGCGCCCCAGAGTCACAGATTTAAGACTCCTGGTCTCTCTTCTCGGAAAGGAGGCGTCACGGGTTGAGAGTAGTTGGAGTGCATGATGTCTGGTGTCCATAATATGTCTGAGACGATAGAGCGGCTGAGGCGAAGGTCTGCTCGGTGCATGTCCTACTATTGACGTGAGCATGAATAGGAGTACGGGTGTCGCCAAAGGCCAGTCACGGGGACCACCTTGTGACCGTAGCGACACGGATCGAACCTGGTTCGTTCTGAGTTGGATTCATACGTTTTGGGTATCGCCAAGATCGTATAATCTGCTGGCAAACCACGCCAATAGGTGCGCATCGACGTGTAAATGCGGAACGAAGATTCGGAGCCCTCGGTCTTGATTGGCGCTATGTCGGTTGGCGTTACCCATACGCTGGGAACGTCTACCTGTGTCGGCCCTTGAGTAACTTCAACGAACTATTAAAAGGTCCATCACTTGTAGCCCTCGCCGCAGAGGGAACAAATCCTGGAACTGAATGTCAGTACATTTACAACTCCTGTTGCAACGTATATACCCGAGTAGGACAGCATTCTACGCGACTGTACTGGCATTGCCAATTGGGCAATGGGCATAAGGTGGTACAATTCATAAATCTATCGTGGACACTACTATAACATTTTTTCGAATTTTATGTTATGAAAAATAAAATTTAGTTTAATTAAAACTAAATGTGAGGGTGATTTTCAACACCGATAATTGTATTTTGGACTCATTTATTCTCTTGATTTTACAGATATTTCATAGTCGATCCCAATTAGCGAGGACATATGAAGTACACGATAAATCTTCATATAATTCAATTCAAAGCATGAAAACTATGAAAAGAACAAATTACAACTCATAAATAAATATTAAAACATTAATAAATCAACATTATTTAGGAATAAAATATAAACGACATATAATGCATTAAATAGAAACAAAATGTCCGACAAGTTTGTGATTTATATTTTCTAATAAAATAATTAAACATCTTGTTGTAAAAATGAAACATACATGGTTAGCTTATATTTCCAAATATATTGATGTATTCAGAAAAACAAAAACAAATGGATCATAACGACTTATACATAAATAAATCAAAATAATAATTATAGGCACACATAGATAAATGTTGAAATAAAATTAATCTAGCTAAGAGACATATTAAAATACAAAATCGTAAACAACTTTTAACACTCGCATAAACCATAAATTTGTGACAAAAAAATATTTTTTAAAATCGTAATTGCAAATTAATCGATAACCATCTGATAATTCATTGAACACCAATGATATGGATCCATATCTAAAAATACAATAAATTGGATATCATTATTCCCAAAATATCGATGCCATTAAATGGAATAAGAGAATAATTTTTGTGCTATATAAGTCGGTCATTATTAATATAATTATTTCAAATTACTCGAATTTGTTGTTGTCATGGTGTTCATATGCATAAAGTACTCTTTCGAATATACTACAACGTAAGTATTGCGTTCATAAATTAATTCATAATAATAATATACCGAAAGAAAAAAAAATATTACTATTAAATTACCTTCGTTTTCTGTGAAATTATTTAAAGCTAAAAAATAATAACATTTAATATTGAGATTAAGTGTTTATGTTCAACATAAACATATGTAATTCTAATTTTTAAAACATTAAAATTTTGGTTGAACTTACATATACTTCATGTGTATGTTTACAACATATTTATTGTTACAATAATGTACAGTGAAACATATGCAATGGACAGTAACGGGAGCATCAAAAAAGTCCATTATGGACCGGAAATTATTGTACACGTATTAAAAATAGTGGAAGCTGTCATTTTACTATAAAAATACTATAAAAAAATATATTAAAAATGTACACATACAATATACATATTATAAAAAAATTAATGTTTTTCAAAAAAGTATTGAACTAATTTAATTTGATTGGATTTTTACATTTCCTGCTCGTTATGGAATAATTCACTTGCATTTGAAAACCCTTTTTTGCTACCTTTCTTCAGGCGATTATGCTGTCCAAAAGTTTATGAATAGTTTTCAAATGTTTTAATTTCAGTGACTGGTTGGCCGTAGTCTTTTTTCTCATCGTCTGCTTCCATGAGACATAATTTAGAGCGCAAGTTCACTCTGTTGAACAATCTAATGCAACGCTATCAATTAATTCACATGGCCCATTTCTCTGGAATAGATGAGATGTTTCATTTGTGGCGTTTTCGATGTATCGACGTAAAATCTCATTTTTATTCTTCAAAATTGTAGCCATTTGTATTTTCCGATGCCAAATTTTTCGGTGAGTTTACGAGTAGAAAAAGCGCTAGAGTGTTTTCACCAAATAATTTCCAAACATCGATTTACGCAGTACAGGTTGTGTTATTTTGAAAAATTGAAGGCAACCGATTCTGCATAGGTACTGAATACGAACATTTGAATGATTGGTCTTTAAGGTTCATCCAGGGGCGGACTGGCAGAACAAGTAGGATTCCAATCCAGTCCTAGGCACTCTTAACATTTTGTACTTAGCCAACAACAATATTTTTAAATAATGCGTCATTGAAAATTGAACATTATGTTTCTTTAATATTTGGTCTGGGAATGATATAATAAAAGTACTATGTGTCAATTTGAAATTTGGCGCTGACTTCGATATTTTTTTGTAAATAATTCCACACTTTTTAGTGCTTTTTTTTCAAAGTCAGTTTTATTTGTTTTATGTTATATATTATCAATTTATTTAAAGTTAAAAATTGTAACTTCAAATCGCTTGTTTGGGTTGATAACTTTTGTTTGAAGCTTCCTAAAAACTTCCCCTCCCTTACTTCCGTCACTGGTTTTATCAGAAAATAATATGATTAGTTTATTTCTGGTTATATTTCTACAATTTTATATTAACTTCGCGATTAATGTTATCTTTATCAACAATATATAGGAGTGTGTAATCGTTCGTAATCGTATTGAAAATGTAATCGCGTTTTACCCACACAAGTCGAGTACTCGGCGATTGTTACTTGAGATGTTTGTATATGTTTATATTGTACAGTTATGTTGCTCCTACACGAATGTGTGCTCGTCAGTTATTCATCAATTCGGGGAATCCAAATTTAGAATTTTTTATCAACACGAGTTACTCGTGTTGTATCCAACGCCAACGGGAGACCGCGATCGACTCACCGAGTAAAAATAATCGTCGTGCTTTACAATTAAGTATTTCTCATACGACTCGCCAAGTATAACAATTGCGAATATTCTCCGAGTACACGAGTCATGTGGAACCTGATTATATATACTGTATACGTATGCAATGATGTTTGAGTTTGAACTATGATTGTTGTTCGTTATCAATTTAATGGGACAAAATATTACCGTTTACGTCCGTAACAAAAAGAGTCCATTATGGGCACGTCGAAATACGTTAGAATACCTATCTATTTGCCAAAACATAATTATATTTTTTGTTTGAAATGGGAGTCCATAATTACACGTTTCACTGTAATAATATACATAAGAAAAAGAATAGTTTTCAATAAATTAATCTTAATAACGTATAATCCGTATGTATTCCATTATATTTGATGAACATTCATAACATACTAATTTCTTTCCATGCGTAATTGAAACCGTAATTTATTTGGTAAACTTCCGGAACATCTTAAACATTTATTATTTATAATATTAATACGATTATTTTGTACCCTAGTTTCTCGAAAATGGAACAAACCAAATAAACACCAGGGTCTAACATAATGTATATTACAATTAATCATTAAAATCATTAAAATGATAAAGGATATAAATTTGATTATTTTGAATTATATGCATTTCTAAATGAATCGGTTTGTAACAGTTGTTTTCTGATATCAAAATAGAAATACTATTATATTTTTTTTTTAGGATAATAGCAAAAATACTATAGAAACCCAACATACTACCTTGTAAATTGAATTTCATTATTATTTCCGCTGTAGAAAACATACGATCAAATATAGTATTATATTATTATACCATTATGTATGTGTTTATGTAATTATCAATGTAATTATTAAGAAATTGAATATAATGTTTCATACGATCTAACTTTTAGAAAATAACACTGTTTTATTTGTAATTGACTAATAAAAAAAAGTTTTTTACAAAAATAATGGATATGTATGTATAGTAAATAAGTCTATTGAGTATTACAAAATAAAAAAACATAGCGATTTTTTAAAAAAATTGTTCATTTAATACTGGACTAATCTGAATGTAAAACATTATTGTTGATATACTATAAAAGTGATCAAATTTTATTCGACAACTCTATATTTTTAATTATGTAATATACATTTGCTTTAATTAATATATGCCCATATTCCTTTATGTATTAGTTATTAGTTATACTATATTAAAGGGTTATTTTTTTTTGTTTTAATTAGTTTATAATTGTTTGGTATCCCAAATTAAATATTAAATATCAATTCTCGCGTAATCAGTTTATTACAATCGATTAATGTTGATAATCATAATCACTGGTAGTGGTCCAAAACTAACGCAATATCGACAAATTATATTTTACTTATAATAAAACAAATTGGTCAAGCACAATTTGGCGTTCAAAGATTACATTCCTTTTTATCGACGCAACATATGGTCCTTCGGTTCGAGATATATTTGATCAAGAAATAATCACACGTTCGTGGAATACGTGTAAAATCGTAGAGCATAGTACTCATAACACGCACATTTGTTTTTTAGTGTTAAAGTGTGTAGCGCATATATAATCTTGTTTTCATGTCATTTTATCGTTTAGTTTTTCCTAACGAATATCGTAGGAAGTGTACAGTTTTCCATACGATCTTTTGCATGACGAGTAGTATACCTCAGTAGTGCGATCATGTGTGTTATCGAGTATTAACCAACATAAGCATCCAGTTCAAGAATCCTGAAAAGCGCAGGTATGAGAGTTTGCCAATATTCGTATCTAATTCGTCCTATTTTAAATGTTTACTATAATTTTTATACATATATTGTTACTTACAAGCAAACGCATATCTATTTTAAGCGATTATTTCGAGGTAATTTGTGAAATTGCGTAAAATAAAAAATTAAAATAAAAGTAAAATTCGTAAATTGTCAGTCTTTGGACTTTAAACAAGGTTGATCACCATGAACAGCACGTGTGTTAGCTTATACGCGTGTGACAACCTAATCGTATAAGTCGATCATCTTTGCAAAAATCGTTTAAAATCGTTATTCCGGTAACTGGATATAATCATCGCTCGTCGAAGCAATAATCGACAACGTGCAAATAAATCTTCGTTATTTCATATAATCGATTTTAACCTATAATGTCTGAACTCTCAGTTCTCATCGCTCGACGTGGTCACATGAAAGCTAATCTGACACTTATGGCGATATTTATTTGTTACTAATATATATTTGGAACATTAGTGAACAATATTTTGATATTGATCAGATAAAAATAAGAGACGAAATAATAAGAGAGGTACTTGAGAAGACTTCCAGCTAGTTTAAACACAGATTGAAGAGTTGTAAGGCGTAAATGAAAACACTGAGAAATTTCGAAATAAGTTTGCGGGATTCCGCGGAAATGCGGAAAATATTTCGAAGTGTGAAAAGATTATTAGAACTGCAACTAACTACATGTCGAGTTCGGTTTCGAATGGTCTACCTAATAATACACCTGCATCAGTAAACGGTTATTCAGCGCCCAACATAGGTTATATGCATTCACAATCGGCTGTTAACCTTGCCGCAATTCAAATCCCTCAATTCAATGGAACATACACGGAGTGGGCATCGTTTATTCAAGTATTAGTATTAATATTAATACAAGTATTCAAGTATTTATTAGGTATTCACCTAATTTATATAAATATGACATATTTTTGGCTTTAGTACACACGAACGAATTTTTGAACGAATAATTGAAAGCACTAAAATCTCTAGGAAAAGACCTAAAGAATGCGGGTCATTACTATTACACTTAATTATATCAAAAGGTTTTCATTAATATTAAATATAGAATATCTATATATGATTTATATAATAAAGCCGTTAATTTTTCTAAAAAATGAAAATCTTTATACGTGTACCCTTCGTAGTTTAAATAAACCATGAGGTTCTTCAGGTTACATCATTTAAATTGTGCGGAATGTTTAAGTAAATTATTTTTCGATCTGTTTGAAAACCTATTATCTCAAATCTAAGCTTTTTAACAAACTCTTTGATTTAAAATCCACAAACGAGTCGTATTTGTAGGCAAAGCTGAATATTCACAAAATTCCAACGTTTTAAACGCGAACAAAAGCGGTTTTTTCGAGTCTAACACTTTTAAAATTTTAATTTTTCTTTGTCATCGACATTAATAACTGGAAATTTCCATAGAATTTTATGCAATAAAATCGTTAATTTTTTATTTTTTACAATGTTTCCACCAACTACAATTCCAATCACATGTAACGCGTCGAAATCGTTTGATGGACTGTTTAAAATAAGTTGTTGATTGCAATTTAGTGATATTTTTTTATAATATTCACAAAATCCAAATAAAGGTTTTAGAGGGATACAACTAGAAAACTTATCATTATCTATTAAATGTATATTGTCTTCCGTACTCAGATTGATGTTCCAACCTGCATTTTGCAGCGCATGTAAATTGTTGGGAGGGTATATCCTATAAGGTAAAATATCCTACCATAGTCGATGATATCCCAGGGTACTTTAATTTCTGTATTTCTATACAATTTATTTCATATCTGATTTCAGTAAATAAATATGTTAGTCCGTTATTTGTGAAATCGAAAGAACCTATATCTTTTGGTATATTTACTTTCCCCTCATTGTAAATATAATTTTCACATGGTGGTTTATACGCATCCATATTTTAAATAGATATTCCAATCTTATCGTTTTATGAAAATGCGTTATTTGAATATGGTAGGAACGAGTGATACTGCATTTTAGTTATTATGCTATTATCCGCATATCCTTGCGTAGCATCTAGATATACGTGGTCCATGGTTTTAAAGTAATTTTAGTGATCGTAGTCATAAAAGATTATTTTTTGTTAATTTCGTGTGCAATGTGCGTGTTGACTTGATAGCTTTCAGTGGCATACTGCTCACATCACCTGTTTTAGCTTTATTTATATTACTGTAACCGAATTTAAGAACCATAATTGTGTTCCATTTGTTAACGAAGCGTGATAAGTTGTACCCGTAAATTTATTCAATTATTATTTTGATCATTCAAAACTATATCTACTTTACTCATAGAAGTAGAATTTAGAGAATAAAAATCCGGATGACTTGGAACCTCTATAATTTTATATCCCGGAATAACAGAGGGATGAAATTCGTGTATAGTTTGACTAGGAATGTTTTCGTTGAAAGAGCCTGAAATTAATATTAAAATTTTTATACAATTTACTTTCATTAGGTTAACTATTTTATCCGACTCGTGTTTTTCGTGGGCAGTATATACCATTTTTTCAAAAACTTACAGTTGAGAAATATTATTTTCAACAGTAAAATCAACATCATAACTACAAATCATTTTATATTTCAATGTCCTATAGTCGGCTTTTAGTTGAACCTTGTAATAAAGTCGGGTAATACATTTTGAATAGCAGTCTTCAAATTATGCAATTCATACGTCCCCGAAGGAATCGTTAAATTTATTAAATTACTAAAGTCTATGGTATTATATCCATGTTCTATGTTTGGTATATAATTTTTTGTCTGCAAATCCAAAAGACATAACTGTACGGTTTCATCGACTTCTAATGGTGGGAGGGGGGAAATTTTACACGATATTTGCTAGAATTTCTATTTAACGTTATCGTATACATTTTAAAAATCTCAAACACATTTTTTCGCAATTTGATGTGTTATATTTTTGATGCCTTGATTAATTTTATTCCACAGTGCAATCCTTAAAATATGTTTGAAGTTCTAATAGCAGTGATAAATTCCCAAAACTGTTGTAGTAATTTATTTTTTTCCCATTTTTTTATACGCTACTTAATTCCTGTACGAGTACATTTGCCATTTTCTGTATCCTAGTTGATTATTGCTGATTCCTTAAACTTTGGTAGACGAGACATTCCTATCTCTTGAAAATACACCGATAAAGTGAGGAAAATCCAGCATGCATGCGTATTTTATTACCGCATAATCGTGCAGTGCTCTATCGGGTAACGTAGAAATTAGTTTTTTTCGTTTTCTTTATTATTTCGACTTCCTTATATGGAGCGATGCATAATCCTTATCCTTTTTGAATTTTAAATGATTCACTGCCTTTAAACGGTATGAGATATAATCCATAACCGCCTTAATGTGAAGGCGCGGTTCTATTGAATTCTTTTGCAGTTTTCATCACGTTTGTTATACTACCTGTCAACGAACCGAGTGCTGACAGTTCGGCAAATATGGGTATCAGAGGAATCATATCCCCTGTTTTAGGTATAGAAATAATATATGGAAAATGAGTTTTTTCTTGTTTTTAATAAATATTTTTCTATTGGACAAAATACATATCTTGGTTAAATGGATAATATTTATTCCGTTCATATTATTCTTCAACATATTTTTAGCGGCTTTTACTGCTGCTTTAAACCCACAACCTGCACAGATTTTACGTTTAATCTTCATTACATTAGTTACTTCCCAAGCCGTTGCCATTTTTTTATAGTTTGAGTCTGAAGCTTTAAATCTCTCCCTAGCACGATTTTCCAAAATACGATCTGCTATAGTGTTGCTACGCTCGTATGCGATATCGTGTTTTCTACACGCCGAGTCTAAAGGGTTGATTCTTTTATCACCACGAGCTTTACGTTTTATTAATTTAGTTCCGAGTCCACAATATTGATAACCCGGTATATGAAATCCAACTGTTTATTCATAAAAGAGTTAATAAGACCTTTATTCGAATTTGTCCTTTGAACGTGTGACATCCTGTGATGTAAATTTTTGCGTTGTTGTTATATTTTTTCTAAAATGAAATTCATCGGACAAAAACAAAAACTTTCAGTTAGAATATTAAAAGGGTGCTTTCTTCAAATACTGTTAGATCTTTAATGTTGGGCTGTTCGGGCTGTGGTAAAACTAATTTAACATAGTTTTTACTCGTTAATAAAAACGGATTACGATTTGAAAACATTTACATATATTCCAAGATTTTAAAATAACCTAAATATAAATTATTAAAACGTATTATTAACGAAATCGACGGTGTTAACATATTCATGTTTTATGAAAATGATACTGTTATTTCACCTGATATATTTGTCCTGAGGAAGACACAATAAATTAGATATATTCTACCTAGCACAGAGTTGTTCAAAAGTATCTAAGGAGTTAACACGTGATATACTCATGCTATTCAAACAAGATGAGACTTCTTAAATATCTTAAAATATGTATATAATGAACACTACCTGAGGATATGACTTATAGAGAGTGTGACGATCAAATTAATAAGTCAATTATCAGATAAAAGATTACCGGTCCAAGGTCCGATATCGACCGGTCGGCGTACGTCGATTTTCTTGCATGAAGTCATTCCTGGTATGTCGTGCCCCTTGTACGGGCCTTCAATCAGACAAACCAACGGTTTTCCTTTATTGTGCACCACGACGTTATATATATTATGGCGGAGTAGGTGAGACATATTCCAACCCCGTGTAACATCACCTGGGTGATGTCTGGAGGCACACACACGGTTTGACTTCACGTATGTAAATATTATTTAATGGATCTTGGCTGGTACGAATATTTTGATTGTTATATACTTAGTTGTATGTTATTAGTTTATACGTTTATTTAATAATTAAGATATATCATTTGTTTTCATTGTAATTCCTTTAGAATACGAATAAATTGTAATTGACATCTCTGTCCTAAATATTGTGTTTTCTCTAGTTTTAAGAACCCATTAAAACTATTTTCCAACAAAATCCCATGTGTTCCGATCTTTAGATATTGGCCGTGGGTTGGCGACCCTCCACATGGGGCTTGTCACACGACGCTCTGATCGAAGAGGTCGCGGGACGTCGCAAGAGTTTAAAAGATTTTATACTATGTGCTGGAATTGCTATCGGTTCTCATTTGTTGTTATATGCAAGGATAGTGATCGTGATATAGGACGTTATCGTTTAGGATTTGATACATTTGTTGTTATTTAATCAACTTTTATATACACGGACATATCTGTCACAGTTTTATCATGGTCGTGTGTGGAAGTGGAGGTGATTGCTAGTAAAGCTACGGTTGTTGACGGTGTTAGAGGTTGTTGTTCAATGAGGAGCATACAATATTACAGATAGCTGCGCATTGAAAGTATGGACATTTTTCTTGTGCTATTTTAAACTGAATATGTGAATGTCTTCAAACGTACCTCGCAAGTAAATTTTCGAGCTTCATGTTAAGCGTTGATATGCACCATCATGCTACGCTTTGCGGTGAATACTTTCTTACAAATAGTACAAGGAAACATTCTTTTAGATTAGTTTAGATTAGGTTAGATTAACATCACTTGCGGAAAGTCGCAGCCCGATTCTCTCCAGAATTTTTTGCAGTTTTTTACATTAAAAAAAAAGAATCATGCAAATTTATTTAAATATATGTCGATTTAAAAAGGGTTATGCAAATTTATTTAAATATATGTCGACTTAGAAAGGGTTATGCAAATTTATGCAAATTTAAAGTGTTAATCTAAGAAAATATATGTAAATTATAAAGGGATAAGTCAGGTTGAGACGCGGGATTCAGTAGTACTGACGACGGTGGTAGCTGTTTTTATAGTTGTGGGGGAAGCGAAAGGAAATGCGGCGGCGGTGGTTGTGACGGCGGCTATGTTAAATGTATAGCATTAGGCCAGCGGCAGGGCGGCCGTGTTTAAAGTATAGAATCAGGCTAGCAGTAGGGCGGCTGGGGTAAAAGTATAGCACTATGACACCAGCTGGTCTAGAATGCCCCCTTTACCCTACTACAGTCATTTCTGAGCGCATCACATGGATTTTGTGGCTGGTTTGTATTGACAATTATTCTAACAATACCACAAATTGTATAGGTTCCAACTGTGAAATGCTGGAATTGAGGACATTTATATCGTCGGAACATCAGAAGCAATTGCAAAATAACTTGTCAAATATCGGCATACGATGGCTTTTCATTCCTCCTCGCTCCCTGTACATTGGCCGGTTATGGGAAGCCGCAGTCTTGATTTGTCTCTTAAGTCACACTTATATAATTTGCTGGGTAATGCTTCTCTTTCATTCGAAGATTTAAACACTTTCCTTGTATGCGTTAAGGCAGTATTAATTTCCCGTCTTTTAACACCTATTTCATCCGATCCATTTGATAGGTCAGTACTCACTCCAGGACATTTCCTTATTGGCGATTCTCTGCGCGCATTTCTAGACCGAAATGAAATGGATACGCGTTTAAATAAACTAACAAGGTGGAGAAGATTGACACAAGTATCCCAGCATTTTTGGTAGCGATGGACCAAGGAATACCTTAGACAACTACAGGAACGCAATAATAGGTCCAGTACGCGAGGTCCGAAAATCAAAATTGGCACAATAGTACTCATACGTGATGGCAATCTGTCACCATTGCAATTATCTATTGGTTGGGTAAATGCAGTCAAAACTGAGTATGATAATCAGATTAAAGTGGTCACTATTAAAATGCCCAAAAGTGAGTTTAAACGCGTCACACGATATTTGTGTCCATTGCAATTTGAAGGTAATCAATAGACGAGGAGATTAATAATTTATTATTATATCAAATTTTGTTTAGTTTATTTTAATTTCGATCTATATTTGATTTATATTTCTAAATTATTTGCATTTATGTTCGTATTATATAATACATACTATTTATTTATATATACATTTTTTTGTATTATATATTTTAATATAATATGCCTTTATTTGTTCGTACTCGTATTTATTTGTATTTAATATTTCGTAAATTTGTTTGAAATGTGCTCTAAGTAGTAGTTATTACCTAAAACTCAATTATTATTATATTCATTTATTCATTTTCATTTTTTTTTTCATTACTTATTATTAATTACTTATTAACTGTGCTAGTGTAAGTTATGACATAATTTATGTAATGGGCATTTATTCTTTATTAAAACTGATTGTTCAAGACGGCGGTATGTTCGGTATCCGAAATTAAATATTAATTATCAATTCTCGCGTAATTGATTTTTACAGTTGATTAACATTGATAATCATAATCATAGGTCGGTTTCCGAAACTATGTGAACTCACGCCCGTCTACATCGCCTTACACGAGTTCCAGACTTTTCTTGTATCAAATGAATATTAACTATATTTTACTTAAATAAAACAAATTAAACAAGCATAATTCAAAGTTAGATGATTGCATCCCTTTTCATCAACGGAACATAAATAATTAATAGTAAATGGTTAACAAAAACTGATAATTGCATAATAGTTTTAGGCGTATTGTTCTCTGAAAGAAGTAAATCTATGTTTTTGCCCATATTGAATAAAACTTACCGACACAGTTGTATGGTTCTTAGGAAGAATGAAGAAAATATTAATTCAATTAAAATTATTTCGTATTAATGTTATGAAAATGTATATGTAATTGATATTGAAATATTTCTCATTTTATTTATTATACATGGTTGTAATTCTATAACATTACGTAGATTCCCATTTTTAATATTTATATTTTTTTTCTTAATAAATTATTATTAATGTTAAATTAAAAATTATTTTCATTGGTTCGGCTACATACCCATACAAAATTCACAAAATGTTTCAATACTATCGATAGCATCTAAAAAAAAAATATCAGAAAAAGAGTTATATATAAGGTGGATACAGACTCATTTGGGTTATATGTTCTATGATATAAAGCTTCAATATCATTATGAACTTATGAGCAATTTTAATTTTATCTATTAAAGTAACGATTCTGAGAGTAGCTGGTAGATTTTTAAAATTTAATGAATGTAATGAATATTGTTAAAATATTACTGTCTAGACATATATAACATTTAATGTTTTGAAAAAATAATTAATTCTCCTTGCTAGCGTCAATATAAGAACAATATAATCGTTTTTACTTTTTATATTTATTTCAAATATAATAGTTAAGGATATCAATAATTTAAAATTTGAAAAAAAGTATTTCTATTCACATTTGGATATTATAACCATATATACATCTAATTTGAAACTGTATACTAAGTAGTTAATTGGTCGGTGTGTAATATTTTAAGTTTGTTTATTTACAGAGCATATTATTTTACTAAATAAAAGTTAATACACAATCGATTATTATTTGAGAAATTTTGAAGCTATTAGATCATTTATGGAAATGAACGTTGAAGTTCGATGATGGAGAAAACGACTGAAGAAGAATAGGTTGGATGTGATTGGGTGTGATTTAAAGATAGTTGATGAATGCGTAGATGATGAGGGTGATCGTGTTAAGTGTGAATTTAGGTCACAGAAGACCGACTACAAATTACTGGGAGAAAGGCGATATAGATGAAGTAGAAATTACATAATTGATTATCATAAGATAAATATAAGTTTAAAAAGTAAATTTAATTATAAAGGTTAAACATATAATAATTAAACTAATTATTAAATATCGTTATACTCAAATCTGTGGCTTCGACAATAGCATCAAAGTATCTTTTCGAATAACCTAATGAAATACAAAAATATCATTTGTAAATAAAATACAAACAAATACATCTATTTTTAAATTTATAAATCTTTTATTATTCAAAATACTTAATGAACGTGCACTGAAAACCATTCTAAGTAAATGCTTGTAAATATATAAAATTCGTATATCATTAAGAGATACCAAGTGAAGTAACAGTGTATCAGTTAATCAATACTGTAGTGTATTAAATTGAAGTAATCAATTATCCAACTGAATTCTTGAATTCGCATTATTTGTCAGGGATGCCACCGCATATTTTTACATTGGAAAATTGAGTGCCTACCAGCCTTCTTATTAATATCATACCCCAACGAAATTTCATGTAGTGGTATGTTCGCCGGTCGGTAATCCTTCAGATTTGTTCGTCAACCCACCAGAAGTCAAAATATAAAGTAATGAGTATCCTAAAGTACTTCAATAACAAAATGAATTCTCTTGATATTCGATTTCTGTTGGATGAGAAGCAACACAATTTTAAATGTTATTGGCAATGTCGAGTAATTCAATTTGTATAGTAATTAAAATATAAATCATTTTGAAGTTTTATATTTGATCAGTTTATTTTGGAATCTTATAAAGTAGCTGACCCAGGAATGCTTGACTATTGCTAGATATTATAAAATAATATAAATAAATAGTAAACATTTGGTATATAATATATCTGTATTACTCGGCTTTGCCTTTGCCCAGTTTCGTTACACAAAATATTTCAAATATAATTATATTTAATTAAATATAATTACTCGTGTGGACGATAGCACTTTTGTAAGTAATGTTTCATAAAAATAATGATTTCAAATAATAAATAGTTTTGAATTATATTGAATTAGAGTTTATTTTTATTTTTTAAATAAATGATAATAATAATTGTAACATCGAATATGTTAAACAAAATGGAATGTAGATGAGGAAATTCTTAAATTGAAATTCTTGTACATATAAACTCATATTACGACATAACTATCTTGGTATGATAATTTTACTACTAAGAAACAAATAATTAGGGCACAATTTAATTACTGGTCTGTATAGGGACTCTTAAAAAGCTATATATGTATAAAAGTATAACAAAATAAAATAAGTTGTTTTTTAACGATGAAGGCGACGATGGTCTTAGTTATTCCGATGGTGACCGCCGGCGATGGTGGTGGTGACAACGGTGATGCAAAAACGCAAAAAAAAACAAACGGTAACGGTAAGTATGTTTAATAAAAACGGATAAAGTTTATTATACGAAAATGACTCGCCGACGACTGACAAAATATATGATTAACGGCGGTAATGATGGTAATTAATGATATTGGGTGCATCGGTCAACTCTCCGCTAGTATGGCAGCAATACGCCCGAACAATAATATTTAGAAATTAACATTCTAAACCATTAGTATAAAATACATATATATATACTCGACGATAATTTTTTTTTAATTACCAACAATTTGTTAAAAGGCAACATTTCAGATGGTATTGTTTGTATCAGGAATTAAATTTGATTATTCTCTAATTCAAAATTATTCAAAACTATTTCATTTAGGTCTTTATTTAATAAAAGTACTGCCACATGTAATAAAACCGTAACAAATCTGTAAAAATCCGGCAGATTTTTGGAAAAATTTTCTTTCATACAAACTTTGTCGTGACAATAACGAATAAAACTGTTTCATATCGTGGGTCGCAGGTAATCAACACACCGAGATGGTTGGAACACGACTGCCAAATAATTGGCTATCATTTATTAATATCAAATAGTCTTTATCTTGACAGCCAATAAATCACTTACATATTCTAATATACAACATGTTCCCTTTTTTTTTTTTTTTTAACAATGAAAATGCATGCAAATAAAATAAAATAGATAGTTTACAATTAATTTTTCAATACATCTTACTAGCTATTTTCAAATACAATATTTTAATAATTCTAATATTAGTGTTACAAATTAAGTTTACATGGTGTTTTAATTTTCCGTTGACGTATCCATTTAGAATTTAGATTATTACTATCATTACAAAATTTATTATACCTAAGCTGTTTACCCGCTGGCTTTAAATGAACTAAATTACGACGCTTATTTTGACCCGCATTGTCACTAAAAACATAAGATCTAGGTGTATTATATTTACTTATTATCTTGCCCGGTTTCCACGTTTTGTTATGTAAGTCTCTAAACATTATATTTTGACCAGGACGAAAATCAATGTTCTTTCTTTGTTTAGCATTCCTGTCGTAGTATTCTTTCGTAATCTTATTTTTATGTTCACGAATAGACTTAAAGTCCTTAACAATTGCTGGTTTTAATGAATCGTTAAAAACCGGTATTTTTGATCTTAATGACCGGCTCATAAGAAGTTGTGCTGGAGAGAATTTTGACCCAATTATTACACTATTTCTATATTCTAATAACATCAATTGTATATCTGTTTTACTCTCATCTCCTTTTTTTAAAATTGATTTAGCAATACTCACACCTTTCTCAGCAAGCCCATTCGATTTTGGATAGCGTGGACTTGACGTAATTATTTTAAATTCCCAATTATAAGCAAAATCTATAAATTCTTTCGAATTAAATGGCATATTATCCGCAATTAACTGTTGTGGTATACCGTGAATAGAAAAAATTGTTTTCAATATTTTTATTATATGAGTAGCAGTTTTAGAAGATAAGGCACTTAACTCAAGCCAACCTGAATAATAGTCTATTAATACTAGATAAGCTTGTTTTCCATAATCTAAAATATCACAGGCTACTTTTTTAAAAGGCAAATCCGGTACTTCTTGAGATATCATAAAGTCCTTAATATTTTCTCTTTTAAATTTTTCACAGATTGCACAGTTACTAATATACTCTTCAATATGTTTATCGATTCCTCTCCAATAGAATAATGACCGCGCTCTTTCTTTTGTTTTACAAATGCCTAAATGCGCCTCATGTAATTTAAATAATATCTTTTCTTTTAATGATTTTGGAACAAAAATACGATTATTTAGAAATAATAAATTATTGACAAACGCAATTTGATGTCGCATATCATAATATGATTTTAAATTGAATATAACTTTGTTTTTATGACTCGGCCAACCTTCTTTGCACATATACATTATTTGTTTTAGTAATTCGTCATTCTGAGTTTTTTTCTCAAATTCATCACGAATTTCATTAGACATATTTATTGAATGTACAACATCTGACACATCCATATCTACCTCATTCTCATTAGGTGATTTACACGCCCGGCTTAAAGCATCCGCTATCAACATTTTCTTATCTGATATGTGTATTAAATTTATATCATATCGAGCCAATTTAATTCTAATACATTGAAGTCGTTTTGATGGAATATCGTTTATATTTTTATTCATTAAAGAAATCAAAGGCAAGTGATCAGTTTGTATTGTTACGCGTCTACCATAAATATAATGATGAAATATCTTACATGCAAATAATACCGATAAAAATTCTTTATCAACTTGACCATAATTAACTTCACTATCTGTCAAGCTCTTAGATTTGAAACAAACTGGTCTACCCTCTTGTAATAACACACAACCTATGGCAAATTTACTACTATCTGTTTGTATAATTACTTCTTTCTCATTATCATAGTTTCTAAGTACAGTTGGACTAGCGATTATTGTTTTAAGTTTGTTTACACACTCGTCATGTACTAATGTCCATTTAAATTCATTATTTTTCTAAGGAGGTCCCTTAATGGTTTCGTTAACATTGCCACGTTAGGGATAAAATTTCCGACATAGTTCACCATACCCAAAAATCTTTGTAAATCTTTCACATTTTGTGGCATTTCGTACTCAAAAATTGACTTCACTCGATCATCGTCCATTCTCATGCCATCCCGCGAGAAAACATGACCTAAGTATTTGACTTTATCAACTTTAAATTGAATTTTCTCCTTATTAAATTTAATATTATTTTTAATAGCTAAATCTAATACTTGTTGTAGAGCGATATCATGTTGAAATTCATTATCACCAAAAATTAAAATATCATCAAGATAAATAAATACATTTTCTATATTACCAAAGATTTTCATATTCCATTTTTGACATATTTCTGCTGCATTATTAATGCCAAAAGGAAGCTTATTAAAACAGTAATTACCAAATATAGTACCGAATGTACATAATTTCGAACTTTCTCTATCTAAACTTATTTGCCAAAACCCGTCCTTCAAATCAAGTACTGAAAATATTTTAGCATTTTTTAATTTCGCCGACAAATCGAATAATGTAGGGATAACACAATATTCACGAATTATATTGTCGTTTAAGTCACGCGGATCGAGACACAATCTCATATTTCCATTTTTCTTTTCGACAATAACTAATCGATTTACCCACTCGGTCGGTTCATAAATTTCAGAAATTATCTTTTCCGACACTAATCGATCTAACTCACATTTCAATTTATTGCGTATGTTTATCGGTACTCTGTGAGGAACATTAGTGACTGGTATCGCATTAGGTTTCAGTTTTATATTATATTTAGCTGGAAAATTGCCAAGACCCTTAAATACCATTTGATAAGTCTGAAACACATCGTTCACTCCCAATAATCTATCCATATTATCTATTTTCTTAATTAATCCTAATTCAATACAACTTTGTAAACCCAATATCGGCTTACAATGGTTTCCCACAATTACAAAATTTAAAATATATTCTTTTCCCTTGAATTTAACATTGAAGTTTACTGAAAAATAAGTTTTAATTTGATTACCACCATACGACTGTAAATTTATAGGCTGATTATTAATTACTAACTCATCTTTCATAGCACGATTATTATTATTAATATTATTTTTTATTGAATTAAAATGATCCATCGATAGTAAATTAACATCAGAGCCAGTATCTAATTTAAAATTTATTTTTTGGTTTTCAACCCAAATCATTTCAGCCCAGGAAACAGCAAAAGTATTAACAGTATTATTTACAGCAGAATAAAAATATGAATTATTAACAGTTTTTTTTTTTTTTTTTTTTTTTTTATTGAAACTTTGTTGTTTAACAATTTATTTCGACAATTATGAAAAGAGAGGTACAATTACAAATAATTACAAATTACAATTACAATTAAAATTAAAATTACAAATTACAAATAACAAGTAGATTTAAAACATAAAATGGGTAAGGTAAAATAATTTAAGATTACAAAGAAAATTTATTTAAATAGACAGACCAGCCTCGAGGATGAAAGATAATACTTTGGTTATGGCAATTTCGGAATTAATATTAAGAATGGAAGGGAGAGTTAAATGGATGTTCTGAGATATTAAAAAACTAAAAAGTAGTAGACGATTAGTGGATAAGGAAGGACAACTAAAGATAATATGGGAAAGGTCACATATCATTTCTTCTGGATGTTTGGTGCAGAAAGGGGAATCGTTTAATGAGAGTTTGTAGGAATGAGAAGGAAGTAAATAATGACCGATCCGAAGACGATTAAACTGGATTATAGATTTTCTAGATAGTTTGAGATTGTTGAACCAAGTTTTTACTAGAATATTGGGAACAACACTCTTATATTTCAGGTTAGCAAAATTGGCCGGAAGATTGTTCCAATAGGAGGACCAAAGATAATTAATATGATGACGCAGAATGGGGAGAAAGTCAGAAGAGGGGATTTTACTAGGGGAAGGTAAAGAGATAGTTGAAGTAGACCTGGCCAATTTTAACAGAGTTATTTACTTTTTTAATAACCTGTACTTTGGTTTTACATACACTTTTAAAATGATTAAATTTATTACATCTAGAACACTGCTTACCATATGCAGGTCATTTACCTTTATCATGCTTAAAATTACAATATTTACACAATTTATCTAATCGATCAGAACTGATATAAGTTTTTTTATTTTTACTAGAAAACTTACTACGCATTCCATTTTCCGCAAATCTCTGATCGCGATGCCCTCTTGTTTGACCACCATAACCGTTGTTACCATAAGTTCCGTTGTTTTGTTGTAAGCCATTTGAACGTTTATTGCTACGTGCTTTCAGGTGAACTGCATTCACGTCATTTTCATTGTCGCCATATTCCTTCATTTGATTAAGTTCTCTTTTCTGAATTTCCGCAATTCGTAAGGTTTCGATCGCAACTTCGAGTGTAACATTAGCTTGTTTAATTAATTTGTCACGAGTTTCGCCATCCTTTGTGTCTAAAACAATTTTGTCACGTAAAATTTCTTCATGTGAATTAAATTCGCAATCTTTAATTAATCCACGACATGCCGCCAGAAACTCTTCGATAGACTCATTATCCTTCTGAATTCGTTTATAAAACAAATATCTGGAGTGCAGAATATTTTTTTTCGGGTTACAGTAATTTTCAAATGCTCTCAGTACGAGATCAATTTTTTTATTGTCATCAGGATTATCAAATGTAAAAGTATTGTACCTGTCTAGACCATCTTTACCCACGAGATTTAATAAAATTGCCACTTGACGCTTATTTGCCGCTGTTGACAAACCAGACGCCTCCAAATAAATTTCAAATGCTTCACGAAAAACACGCCAGTTTTCCGCCAAATTTCCAGTTAAAACCAATGTATCTGGTTTATTATATTCCATGGTTCAAAAAATAAATAAATAAGTAAATATTAACATAAATTCAAAATTAACACTATTCAAACTACATGCAAAATTTCAATTTGTCCTGACTACTAAGTTTCACTCTGTACCGACTGCGCCATGTTTCATATCGTGGGTCGCAGGTAATCAACACACCGAGATGGTTGGAACACGACTGCCAAATAATTGGCTATCATTAATGAATATCAAATAGTCTTTATCTTGACAGCCAATAAATCACTTACATATACTAATATACAAAAAAAACAAAACAAAAAACCAGCCAAATCGTTAAAGTCGTTCTTAAGTCATGATGTCTCATACATGGGATTATTGATTTGTATTTATTTTACAGATGTCGTAATATCGCCAGATATAAAAAATAAATTAGTTACTAAATTAATTAGAATACAAGATACGTGTTAACATAAATATTCGTTAATTTCTATTCAACTCAAAATTACATACTTCCTTCTTCATAATTATTGTATACTAAGGAATTGTAAATTTATTCTAGTTAAAAATACATAAATTACCCAAAAAAAAAAGAATTTCAATGATATATTTGAGATTATGATAGATGAATTAAATGAATCGAGAACAAAATACAGGATATTTGAATATATGAAGAAAAGGCAATTAAATCATTAAGAAGAGTATAATAGTTATAAGACACGATAAAAGAAAAAGAAATTTAAACGACCAGATAACAATGAATTTTTTTTTTTTTTCAATTATCGGTAATATACAAATTAGCTATAAACCACAAATAATGATTTTAGTAAATAATACAGGATAGCTGATCACAAAGAAAAGTCAAATCATAAATATTCGTAATTTTTAGGAGTATTACGATTGCATCATTTTTTAACAGTGTTATATATATATATATATATTTATTGTTTTCCATTTTAACTTTATACATAACTTTTTGAAAATTAATTTTATTTATTATTATTTTTTAATTGTGATTGATAATATCTAATCAACTTAATTATTTTGAACTAATTCTTTTCATAATCGATCCTACTATTGAATTTTATGTTTATTTTATAGCAGTATATTTTATGTTTTCAAAGGTTATGGTAAAAAATTTGATTATATTTGTACGAGTTAATCATTTACTTACATTTATTATTAAAAATATGTTCTTTGCAAGTCATATGCGTTAAATGTGTATATCCTAGAAGATAAATATGTTTATAAATCAATAAGAATAATAATGAAATTTTACCATATGATTGATTTTTTGCTATAATTGAAACACTTACTATCACATAATAATTTTAGTTCTTCTACACGGATAAATTATATTAACCATTTCGATTAGGTAAATACGATTTTAAAATGTAAACGATTATGCATATTAAAATAATAACTATTCCTTAATTAATATAAAAATTAATTATTATTAAAGGGATGTTCTACGATGTAAAAATCAATACATTTATAATTATAATCGTGTTTTCGAAAAATTTATCTAATAACATTCCAACCAATACCAACTCTAGAAAGTCATTGAATTAAACATTTTATTTTAAAGTCAAAAACCATTGAAAATCTTACTTACCTCTGCATCCTTAAAAAAAAAATTTCATTTTCTTCAATAATTAATAATATATTTTTTTTATCATATAAGGCCATTTCATTTACTATATATTTTAATAAATAATTCATTTTCAATTCGATAAATAATTTTTAAACAGTTCGAAAAAACGAAAGTAATTTTTTTCTTCATGTAACATTTTTGGACCATCAATGTTTTGCTTTCCATATAAATTGTACACAATTCTGTTACAATAATATTATATAACAAATTTTGTATTACTATTTATTCGTTAGGCATTAATAATAGTAAATATTGTATTTGTAATTTTTATTAAAACTACATAAAACATTAATTTTTATATAGAGTAGTATGCATATATTTTAATATATTTAATAATACATGAATTTATATAAAGTATTGTTTTTCATTTCGACGTAATGAAATCTAAGTTATTTATGCGAATCGAGACAGCGAAACATAAACAAATTACTACGTGCATAATAATTTGCTAAAAAAAATATTGTTTTAAATATTAACTTCGTATTAGGCATTACCTATCATCTCACACCATGAAAAATATGGTAATGTGATATCTGAAAATGTAATAAATCGGAAATTAATATGTGCAATCCTTATTGGATTAGCGCATTGGCTATGTTAATTTACAATAGCAGAGTAATTTACTATGTAAAATTAACCAGCTATTATTAATATGGAGATTACAAAATACCCCTAAGCATTCCACAATCTTTCATATGTATAAAGTAGTCTCTTGCATAATCTGTAACATGGTTATTTTCTTAAAAGTTGATTGTAAATAATAATAAACTGACAGAATTTTACCTTTTTTTTCGACAGAATAACCTAAATAAATTTTTTTGTTTATTATTTAACACATTTTTTTTATAAAAGACATGTTGACTAGTAACAATTATATAATTTTTTTTATTTAAAGTTAAATGCAAAACATCAAAGGAAATGAAAATCTTTTTGAATATAAAAACGACATTCAATTTAACAGTATAGATTTTATATATTATTTATATACTTAATTTCTTGAACATTTATAAAAATTAAATTATTTAAAATCAATACCTGTATCAGTTGATGGAAATTGGTGAATAGCTAGAAAATAATAAAATTTAGTATTGTTTGAAGTGTTTATATAACCAATGCAAATTTTTACAAAAGTTAAAATTTTCGTTTAATTAACATATTTCCATAAAAAAGGTTGGTAGTATTTCGTATGTGTTAATTATTTGTTATCAATTGATATGTTTACTGAATATATCTTGTCACAATCATGTAATAAAGAACACAAGAACATGAATCCTATTTCAATAAATCAACTATAAAAACGTATATACAGTATAAATTCCTATATGTTTTATAAAACTAGCTATACATACTCATATTGTTTAATGCGTGATGATAAGCCGCAATTATTGGGTTGATTTCCAAATTACCTTAAACATTCATAATTTTTAATATTATTTCATATGTCAATCATATTCTAGTTACTTGACATATCAATCAAACAGAAGGATCGGAATAAAAATAATATCATGGTTAATCCTTAAAATCATTAGAACATTTTAGAATTTAAATTTGACATTGTCAACATTTTGAAATGTTAGACTAAAAATTGTTAGAAGAGGTAAAGGAAATTTCGTCTGAATATAGTATCATAATAATTACACAAAGAACGTAAAATCCTTGAATATCAGTTATTTTGTAACTGATTTTCAAATAAGGTTATTCACATTACTATCCTTTTTTTTAATTTTTCCTAATAACATAAAATGCATATTTACACATCGAGTGTGCTTTTAATGAGTCACATTTGTTGGAAATATATTTCAGAAAATGAATTAAACTCTCCATTATAAATTTCCAAAATGAAATAATATTTTCTGCTACGAATTCATGTACAGAATTTTCGTAATTGATATAAATTTAATTATTACTTTTTGCATTATCAAACACAGTTTTATACATTTTTCATTGTTTAAATTATAATTAATATTTTACAATATGTTTTGTATACATTAAAAATCGCGTGTCTTGCGACATTTCTTTTAACGTATTTTCTTTTATCATACGTTGGTATTTAAATAAATAAAAAATAAAATATCACATTTTGTTTTCTATTTACTTGAATATTTGTATGTATTACAATGTTCTTTATTTGAATTAGGCAAGAAATTAAGTGTTTTTGAATAATTTAAATAAGTTTATTCATTCAAAGGACACGTATTTCCAGCACACCAAAAACCAACAAATATCAAATGCTTACTAAACTAAAAATTAATAATATATATATATGTATTTGTTTTTTGTGGTCGATTTATTCAAATAATAGCTATGCTATACAATGCTATACTCTACTGTAATTAATAACTATACTTTATAATATAATGATTTAAATGACTTTGCTAGTTGCACATATACACATTTTAATATAATTTCCTAAACTTACATATACACATTTTAAAGTTCTAAAGAAAACCAAAGAATGCTTCTAATAGTATATTTTGATCAATATCAAATATTTTATAGACTATATTTAAAACATTTTATTACTTTAAGAGTTATCAATATTTCGAAGCTGAATAATTTTTAATTAAGGATATAAAAATATGCTATTGTTTAAAATATTTGGCGTTTGCAATAACAATTCATAAAAATTAACATTATGAAAACAAAGTGGAAGAAATTAATGGACTTAAAAAAACTTGAAATAAAGCGATCAAATTTTTGAATTGGGAGAAACGTATACTTAAGTCTATGGAAGGTGACAACAATCCAACTATTGAAAGAATTGGCGTGGCCATTCAGATTGGTAGTTATGAAAATAAAAATATTCATCAAAGACGGAGTGAACCAACTGCAAAGATAATATTTCCTGAGCAGTCATGTAGTGGTGTCATTGATGTAGAATCACTACAAAAATTGTAGACACCAAAAAAGAAATTAGTGACAGAGTATTATGAAACAAGTGAAACAAGTGCACTGACTACAATAGAAATCCAAGATTTAGTTCTGTTATAGCAGTACCGCACGAATGTAGTGCAAAGAGAATAATATGAAAAGATGATGGAAATTATGAAGGAATCTACATCAAAATATTTTAGTGATGGAAATAAAACATACTTCGTCTTATAACAAATTCAACAAAACCTGAACAAATAAGTTTAAAATTTTTATTTTTTCAGACAGAATTGTATTTCATTAGCCAAAATTTTAAAATCATAATACAAATTAAATTCTAAATAAATATTTCATTCAAAATTATTTATTATAATATTCGAGTTTCTTCTGATTTCTTGTTCTTGATGGCGTAAACGTAGTTCATTATTATTGTTGTCAAATTGTTATCAAAATGATAACAATGATCAAAATTGTTGTTATCTAAATGATAGTATTCTTTTTGATGATTTTTTTCTGTTGCCTCTTTAGCTGGTTTGAAATTAGGATTGGCCAAAGTTTTAGCGATATTATGGAACACGACATAGGTATTCATTATTTTTGGTACATATTCCAATTTCACACGACAAATATACTATAAGCCAGGAAGCCGGCGTTTCAGTTGGCAAAAACATCGTTCAAATATAAGTCTCTCTTTTTTCAAAAGCTTATTATAATTTATCTCAGCACCAAGAGTAGGGTTTTCAAATGGAGTCATGAAGCATGGCTCAATTCCATATTCGCTATCATCAAGTATCATACCATTGCCTTTATATCCTTATTGTAAGCACATTTTTTCCATATCCTCGAGTCATGAATGGGTCCAGGTCAACTAACGTCAACACTAGTGACATCTTTGGTATCACAAGTGGTTTGAATATTCAAAGTAGGCTTACCTACTCGATTAATGTACTTATCTCCATAGAGTTTCGGTTCAGTATCCCTATGTTGGAGCAATCGATTACACCAATAGCAGTCGAAAACTTATACTTTCTTTGCCATAAATATTTTGCCTTTGTTTCTTCACTGTTAGTAGTGGAAAATTTTATCCATTCTTTTGCATGAGTAATTATGCTGTCAACTACTGCATTCACAGTCCGAGATACCGTAGCTTGACTTGCACCAAGTTCAGAACCGATGCCTTTTTGATAACCAGGATCACTGCGATAACGTAAAAAAACGTTCATTCTATGGACAGATGACAAGGCACGATCCCGAGTTTCTTCATTCGTACCTAAAAATCTGTCTACCAGCCACTGTACATTTCTTTCTTCAAAACGGTACAAATCTTTAAAATCATGAACAAGTGTAGGTAAGAGGGGCTATAATATTTAATATCCCTCACATCAGCCATCACGATGAAAATCGGATAAAATAACATTTCACTACTGAGGTGAGTTTTCTACTGAGTTAACTCAATTTTTTAGAAGGATTTGTTTTTTATTTAAAGTAAAAGGTCAAGTTAATATATATTTATTTACTTTTATATGAGTATAAGGATATGTTTGTACTCTACAAGTATAAAGTTCTGCTTAAAATTATTATGAATATTAGCAGAAAGATTTCCTTTATATTTAGCGAGTATAAGCAAGTCATTTTCTTTATGAATACGGCTAATTATTTGCTGCTGTAAAATTATGTACAGAAATCATTTTTATTATTTATATGATTTTAACTATTATTCTTTGCATTATCAAACACAGTTTTATATATTTTTCAATGTTTAAGTTATAATTGATAGTTTCTAATATGTTTTAAAGATATAAAAAACATTCTTTTAAAATTTCATATGCTGACAATGTCAAGAATATAAAATAAAATATCACATTCTGTTTTCAATGCACATGAATATTTTTATTTATAACATTGTTTTGTATTTGAATTAGGTGTTTTAATTTGTAGAAAAAAAATGTTCTTTAATATTTAAAATAAGTTTATTCATTCAAAGGATGCGGATTCGTAAAACACCGACGATCTACAAATAGGAAAGTTATATTAAACTATAAATTTATAAAATATGTATATACATTTTTTTTATGTTGTTTGTAGTTGTATTCGAATAATTATAACTATACTTTCAGGCATTATATTTAAATGACATTCCTAGTAAAGATGTACATATACACATTTTCACATTCTAGGGAAAACCATTGGATATTTCTAATTTGTTTATTTTGATTAATTATTAATTACATTTCGAGTTATCGATATTTCTAAGCAGAATTATTCTTAATAAAATATATAAAAATATGTTATTGTTTAAAATATTTAGCCTTTGCAACAATTATTCATAAAACTATTATTTTACCTTTTATTTTAAAATGTTTTTTTATTTTCGCTGTAAAGATTATAGGATAAAATATAGCATTATATAATTAAACTATTTTGTGTATTTTTATGTTATAATTATATAGTAGATAATAAATTGAAAGTAATTCAAAACTCATTCAAACTAAAATAAAATTAATTACTTTACTTATAATTAATAATTTTAAAAATGTTTATACATAAATATATGTATTTCATATATATATATATATATATATATATAATATATTAATATGAGTAGTTTAATACTTTTTGGTTTTTTCTAATTACAATTATATATATATTTGATAGACTAGTTTAATATTATTGTTATTCTAATTTTAGTTTTAATAAATAATTTAAAGAAAATTCCGATAACGGATTAATATTTTGTACAGTAAGTGATCCTATACTTTTGCCCAGAGTAGAGCAAAGATGAATTTTTTACATTACACAAATGCTTTTAAAAAATCATACCGATACATTCCGTATTATCTTAACAAAAACAAGAAAATAAATTTGTATACAAATATTGATTAATTAATAATCAATTTGTAATAATGTTAGAAAACTCGGAATATAATTAATGTCGAAATTGGAATTTTTTTTTTTGTTATATAATACAAGATTGTATTTTATAATTTTCTAAAAATTTCCCATTTTTAATCAGCGCGATCAAAGGAGGTACAAAAAAAAAATAAAGTAGAATCATTTTGAGGAGTATTAAAAATTTAAAGTTATCAAATAAAAATCAAATTCAATAAAAATCAAATTACGTGTATTTTTTGAACTTGAAAAATATTATAATAATTAAGTAATACATTTTCGTTGACTCAGCTACTTATTTACCTGAAAACGATGTACAATATTCTTCTATAGTGATGATGTCGCCTAGAAATAAAGTAAATATTAGCAAAAATCCTGTATTACGTGGAAAACAACTTGAGTGAATAAAATGTACAAACATTTTATCGGTTAAATATTATTTTTAATTTATGAACAATTATTAATCGATATGCAAAAAAACGATTTAGAAGGAAGCTGGTTCACTGTTATTATGAATGAATATGATGAATATTGATAAAATTGATGATGGTATTGATAGAATACTATTTATGTCTAAACCATAAACTTATCTACTGGTCGTACCTGTAATGAACAGGCACGACCTGTATATTTGACTTTATGTTATCAATTATTTCGGTTCCTATTATTTGTTAAATGTTAATATCAAAATTTTTATTTCTATGTTTTGTATCACTATAATCAGAAAACAATTACTAGTAATATATAATATATATATTTATAACTATTATATAGATGGCTCATGAAAATTGATAAATAACGAAACATGTGAGATTAAACCTAAAAGATAATACGATATCTCTGATCAATTTCATGTTTGTTATACATTTAAGACTGTTTTTTTTTTTTTGAATATATTGAATTTTTTTAAAAATACAACAGTTAAGAAAATCTAGAATGTAAAATCTTATAAAACATTTTCCTTCAAATTTGATTTAAATATATATATATTTATTTGTTTATTTATATCATCTATATTTATATGTCTTATTTGGAATAGATATGTAGTATATATTTTTTGGTAGGTTACAAATGTTTTAAAATTGTGTAAATACAAATTATAATATTTTACTAAATAAAATTAAAATAATAATGTTAATACATGATTGATTATTATAATATAAATATCAGTCAAATGTAAAAATCGATTTATGAAAAATTATAATATTAATGTTCGTAATAAGGTAATTTTATACTTAAAACACTATTTTCCTTGATATATTCAATGTCTTGAATAATCTATGAAATACAAAAACATTGATTAAAAATAAAATACAACAAAATCTACCCATTTTGAAATGTATATATGTTTTATTAATTAAAGCACTTGATGAAGATGAACCAATACTATTCTAAGTATATGCATGTAAATATATAAAATCATCGTATCACTAAGAGAAACGATTCATTTTGTAGCATATTACGAGTAGACCAATACTCTGACCACAATAATCATATGTACAGCAGACTGATATGTATTCTAAAAAAATTTGATTTGATAGTTTATTCTTGGTCATGAAGGAAACGTAATGTGTATTGAGAATTTGTATTATGTGGCTCATAAACGTATTTTTTTTATCATATACTATACATAAAATATAAAACATTTTGAAGTGTAATATATGAGTAGCATAATATTATAGAAAATTTTACAAGATATGTGTTTACATAAAAAATATCCGTTAATTTATTTTTAATACAAAAAAACATACTTCCATTTCTATAATGTTTGTTCACTAAATAATTGATAAAATATTTTAGTCAAAAATACATAAATAATTTTTATTTTATTAAAATATTTTGATTAATTTGGTATTCAACAATAATATCTTAAGTATCCAATTTAGTATCACGTTTGAAAGTATTTTTATAGTTCTAGATACTTTATTTATTCCACGGTTCCGTGATTTGTCATGTGCATCTCTTGCATGGTGTTCTTGAATATGTATAGAGGATATTGAGCAATAATATGAAACTTTGTTTGTAATTGATATCCGCATTTGCAGACTGCAGAGGTTCATATTCACCATTTGTGCATATTAGGACCACATCTTCCGTGCCTGCTCGTGAGTGGTTGAGTGTCAACCACGGTTTTTTATTTAAATAAAATCTTAGTTTTTTAATTCATGCACTCATTACTAGATTAGTTTAGTCAGGATATTCCGAAGTCCAGTCTCAGTACAATTTGGTATTTATGTCCAAGTTTTCCAGAACTGAATCAATCTACAATCTTCTGAAGCTGACATTCATGTTGGTTTCCGAGATAGGCTTTTGAATCGTTTTCTTTCACTCACAGTTATTTTAAAATCATTGTCGATTGGAAGGTGCGGGTTATTTGAGGATTTATTCCATTCTCGCATAAGATCTTGTTCTCTGCAAAAACTTGAAGCGGCAATGTAACTATGTACTAACAGCCAATTAAGAGGAGTTGATATAATTACTCCTTCTATTGTGTGCATTGTAATATTATGTTTTGTGTTTATTTTTTTAACGTGTGTGCTTTTATGCTACAAGGAGTACTCCGCAACTGAATAAATAAGTGAATTTGCGTTTGTCCATAATGTGCTTGCATCAGCAACTCATGATTAACTGGCTAGTTTTTAGATTACGCTGTAATGAGTTCTTATATTAGCATCTAATTTGATAAGATGTTCATTCTATGTCAACGTTATATCTAACATCATGCCCAAATATTTCGGGTGTTGTTTAGCTTTGACTTCGTCTCCAAAAATTTAACTTGTACTTCGTGATTTACTTTTTTATTATTAAAATGGAAAATAATGATTTAAGCTTTAAGTTTCCAGCATTTGTAGTATGTGTCTAGTTTTTCCAGATATTTTGATAAGGTGTCCTTCTTGTGTGTATGCAGATAATGGTAGATGATATGAACGCGGTAAGAAAGATCGCATGTATAGACAAATTTTAGGATTAGATTTAGTTACGAAAACTAAACTGACAAATGCTGTATACTAAATAGATATTATATACAATACGTATTTCCCTAGGTAAAATATATATAAAAATCTACAGATTGAATGATAGATAAATAAATTTACTTTAAACTAATTATCCGATTACGTAGCGGATGCATACTAAATGTAAAACGTATAGAGGATTTGATATATATTTTGATCACTACCTCATTTTAATTTGAAATTGTTAATATACAATACAAAAATATTGGATTTCTCCCTTAAGCGGCCAATAAACGAATAAGATATAGAACCATATAAGACAACTATACAGCAGGAATATATATAGTGTAACAGAATTATGATGAATCGAGAATTTAATTATGAAACTCAAAAGCTATAGGGCTCCAATGGAGAACAACGTAGTTTCAGAACTATTTAAAAAATGTGATCCAATATAGGCGAGCAGCATCAAATATGTCATTAAATTAATATGAGAAACCCAGAGAAAGTATGCCTAATATTAAAAAAGGGAAATTTCACTAATATAGGGAACCATAAATAAGTTCCTTCCTGGACCCATGCTATAAAATCCTAACATCATTGAGATAAAAAGAACTTAACTTATATATCAGGAAAATAGTAAATAGAGTTACGTATTATCAATACGAATTTATAGAAGAATACACCATAATAGACTATATTTTCGGATTAAGACAAATAAAGTAAAAATCTTACAGAAATCTTTAGAAATGACCTGCATCTAGTGTTTGTAGATTCCTTACAAGCATATTGTTATATAGAGTTTAGTCATACATATGTAACGGAAGACACTGATATTTTTCGGAATATTATTAATTTATGAGAACATAATAAAAGTATGTTATGAAAAAACATTATGCAGGGTTCACTTTATAAAATTTATCTCTGATCTTGATTAAGTAAAATCTGGTCTACAACAAATGGACATCATTTCTACTGCATTATTTAACTTGGCTCTCGAAAAAATAATAAGGAACCAAAATGATAATCAAATGGCCTATGTTAATATTTTATTTCATTTCAACATTACAAATTACTTGCTGGAAATTAATTTAATTCACAGTTCACAATTAACTGTGAGTTTTATTCAACATAATTTATTAGAAATAGCCATCATTGTTTTTGATTATGGTTGTACATTTTAATATGCTTACAAATATTGTGGTATAATATAATTTAAGTAAGTATAATATAATTAATGTAGTTTAAAAAATTAATACAATACCATTCTCACTTACACTTATTTAGAAAAATAGTTATTTTACAATCTGTGGCCGTTGTACATCCTGATGGAGAAATATAAATAGTAATGTGATCATCGAAATTTCCATTCCACCATTGACTTATATTATAATTTAAGCACCTACCATCACATAATTCAAATACTTCTTCTTCTCAGGTAAATTATATAATTGATTTTGATTGAGGAAATGCAAAAATAAAATATAAACGATTAAATATACTAAAATGAAAAACATTCCGTAATGAAATTTATATTCTACAACATAATAATTAGCATATTTAGAACAAAGTATTCTCAAATGTTTATGTTAAAACAACTGGACAATGATTAACCCTCGACAGTTTTGTGTTTAACATTAGTATTATAGTATCAAAAATTTTATGAACTCTTACCTTTACATTCTTGAAAGTTGAAATTGTTATTTAAATCAATAATTAATAATATATTTTTTTAATTATGCGAAGCAAATAATATTTATTATATTTTAATATATATTTAGTTTCAAACTTGCAGATGAATTTCAGAGTTTTGGAGTTTTCTTTAAGACTAACGAAGGAAATATTCTCCGCTTTAACTAACATGTGTGGAATACTTACTTTCAACATTTGATATTTCTTCTAAAATATATATGTGTTTAATTATGAAAATTTCATATTCCTAAATCTATATTGCGATTTAGTTGTTAGTCAACTTAATATTTGATTTCGTATATTTAATATTTATTAAAACTGCACACTATAATAATTTTATACAATGCAATTTCCATATACTACATTTCAGATTAATGTGATCTAATAATTCATATCAATTCTATAATTGGTAATCGCAGATACAGTAATTATTCTTATGAAAAATAATACTGATATTTATAAAATATTTAAACTCGTATTATTGTTAAATTAATTAACAACAGAATAATAAATATCCACGTCAAAAAATCCATTTAAATAGAATTATTTAATATTTAGTGAAAACATTCTGGCTAGATGCACTTTTGCTAACGCCTCTCCCACAGTTGACAATCAATCAATTCTTATATTCACTAACGGCGTATATTATATATCTCCCATAAATGGAGTTTCTTAACTAGAAATTTCAATAGCGCACCTAATATCTTTGTTTCTATTATTATATGTCAAATTAAGTCGCGTAAAAAACCATTAGATATTTTGCCACGTTAGCTATAAAGACGAAAACCGGAAAGTTGATTTAAATTAGTATTTTTAAATAGAAAAAAATTGAGATTGAAATAATGTGTATGAAACAAACTCGTATATTATTAAACTATAATTAGTAAACCGATCAACTGACTTGTGAAAACGACTTTCTCGACACTTAAACGGAATACTTACAGCAATTAACTGAAAATTTGTACTTATTATTAGAATATTGATAATAAATCATGAAACGTATAATATAATAAATAACATTATAATATTAATTACAGAAATATATAATATGATTAAATAATTTGTAAGAAATATATATTATGATTACATACGAGGTTCACCAAACACACATTCGTGAATGGAAATCAAGAAAACTGCACAGATGATGATTTGAATTATAAAATTAATCATTTTCATTTAGTGTAACACTATTAATTGCTTGTTTTTGCAATAATCAAAAGACCACGTATGACTTGTACTATTGTTTTACACAAAATGCGACGTATTAATTGTATTAGAATTCAATACATCTATTGCAAAAATGTGTTATGAACCAACAACTGAATAAACATTACTTGTGGAAGCATCTGATTATTACTTTAAACAATCACTTTTTTGTATTGTGTTATTGTTTTGTGACTCCGTTTATGCAAAATTACAATAGCTTAGGTGTTACACTAAATAAAATAATATTCCTGCGAAATATTGTGTAGAATTTATTGAAAATAATTATAATTTTATGATGGTGTTATTTTAATTATAAATTGTTACATGTTCGATAATATTTAGGAAACTACGCATAAAATTTTTAATGAATTTCAATATCAAAAAAAAATTTAAAAATGCAACATCTCACATTGATAATGTCAATAATATGTAAACACATAATAAAGAATAGTGATATATAATCAACACAAATGGAGTATCATAATCATAAAACAAGCATTCCACGTATGGATACTTATTTTCATTCTTGTTTGATCACAATTATCACAGTTATTATTATTTTTTATTACATCAATATGTTTTGTATTGAAGATTCAAATTTGAGAATGAGTTCAATGTAGTCTGCTTAAAAGAAATGTGTATTATACTTTGATATATAGTGAAAACATTTTCAATAGATTTTATCAAAGGATTTCTTTGGAGGCTAACTTTCTCTATAATTTGTTTTTTCTCTTAACTTGATTTTTTTTAAATTTTTTTTTTTTTTGGCCATTTGTTTATGATAATTTTGTAATCAAATGATTTATATTTTTGTCAATGATATTGTTTTTATATTTTTTGATCAATTCAAATCATTTGGAAAAATGCATTATTAGCAAATTCGAAAATAACATTAAAAATTAAAAATATTTTTCATATCTAAGCAATGTTTCTTGATTATACTTCGGTTTATTTGATAACACGCGTTAGGTCACAAAAGCGTGTGTTGATATAAATTATGATATTGAAAGTCATATGACAGCAGATATCTATCGAATACTGCAAGCAAATATGTTGTCTGTAACGTTCAATTTTAATGAGGGCCCCCGTCGTCAATTTCAATGGTATGGTGGACATCGCGAAGCACAATAGCGGCGAAATGGCGATAATGTATTTTTAGTGTTTTCTCTACGCTTAGGTAGAGAACGTTTTTTTCTGTCTGTTGTATTTCGTCTGTTGAGAAATACACGTCTATAAGTTTTTTGCGTTTTATTTCATCTGTTTCCTCTCAAATTTAATATCATTTGTCCGGACACAAGACAAACAGACGAAATAAAGTAGTCGTCCCTAATTTCGTCCACCAGGCCGAAGATCGCCTATGGCGGTATTCAGCGGACGGATGTGTTCACGCCTCTGTGCGAACACCGGGTGATATGTGTATCATTGATTTGTTTTGTGTTTGTAAATATGTATGTGGCCGGTGCAGCAAAGGAATAAACACCCTTGTATTTCATTTATTTTGATCATTTTTCCCCCCAATAAGAAAAATCCTTTGGACTCCGGCTTACGAGCCTCAAAAATGGATTGGCGACCCTCGTCTGAAAACACGGAGCCGTAACACGACCCTCGTCCAAACGGACCGAGTCGTCGCATGTCTTTATGAATTGAATGTATTAATGAATAGAAGGATATTATTAATTTCATTATGGACTGAAAATAACAATGATTATACATTTATTTTATCAAAAACTAGAATAATTGTAAAATATTGGCAATAAAATTATATAGTTTTCATTACCGATTATCATTATCAATTTAACATTGATAAAATTTGGCAAAGTATTTTTTGGAACACTCGACCGAATTACCTTAGCGTTTTATGGACGTGGTAATCTGGCGCGTCTGGGTACAAGAAATTGGCCACACCAAAAAAGGCTGTGGCTTATCCGGGTGCTGTGTGCCTGGGTAAGTCGGGGTCATACACGGGCCCAAGTAGCACTAGAGTGTCCGTACTGGCAGATTACGGAAAAGCCCTGTCATGAAGTTAGCCACAAATATTCAAATAAGTGGTCATTGTTCATGGGTCTCTTGTTGGGTGGCTTAGGTTACGGTTCCAGCCAGCCAGATAGGCCAACCGCGGGACATTCCATCTCTTGTCTGGAAGGCGGTGGACTTTACACGAAAAAATCCTTCTATTGAAAAAAGGAAGCGTGGCCTTGGGTCATGCTCCGCACAATTGAACAGGTGAAGTGTCATATGCTTTTTTTTTTTTTTTTTTTTCCACTGGGGTGGGTTACCGGACAATACCCGGCCACACCACCCCTTACAAAATTTTTCACAAAATTTTTTAATATCAAGGGAGGAGCGGCAATATTATGGCTACCGTTCCTCCACTCACATCTTTCCTATCTAGGTGGGTGGGGGTCGTCTTGCCGCCGCTCATCCTTTGTTACGTCCATTTTCTCCGCGGGTGGCTCTGTATCCACCGCCGTCGGAGGGGTCGGACGTGCCCCCTCCGCTGCCGGGATGACGACCTTCGCCGCCGCCTTGCAGGCCGCCGCCATGTGGCCCTGCTTTCTGCACCGGAAACAGGTTGGCCGGCTCTTCTCCAGCAACCTGACCCGGCACCTGGTTCACCCGACTATGACACAACGTGTCTCGGCGAGCTTTAAAGCTTTAAAGCTGGTCGGAAGAAGAACAGCGACTATGTCAATTTATGCGCGAGTGCTTCGGTTGCGAATTATCGTATTCAATCGACGTTTCGACCACGCGGAACTTGACTTGCATCGATGAAGTGTTTACACGAAACGTATGTGACGTGCGGACGAGAGCGTACATTTCGTACTTTAGTCACCATCGACCGCTGCTCACTACGACTAGTCGTAATAATAACGATGAAACTGCTGTTTGTACTGTAAACAATACGCCTTGTACTAGCTCTAGTTCCTTATAAGATGTATATATTGCTAAAATACGCGTTGTACACTGTATATAGTTTATATCATTACAACGAGATTCGAGACCCCTATGCGTAGGTCGCAAAAATTTGGGCGCGCACGATTCGTTTGATATTGTCCAGAAGGAACGCTACGTGACGGTAAGATTTTTTTGGCGACCTCACGCGTGTGCGTGCATACAGGCATTCCATGCCGACGGTGCATGCGAAGCAATGTCATGGAATGTCTTATAGTCTCGCGGACGTAACGAAGCAGCCGGCGAAGCATTTTTTTAATAAATTTTGGAAGTGATATTGCGTCCGAAAATGTATTTCTTCCGAAGTCTACGAATCAAAATTAGTACGTCGAACCTGTAGTATAGTAACTATTATAGAATTTATTGTTTTTATAAGCTTTTAACTATTATTTATTTTTACGTACATCGTCCATTTTTAACTTTTAAATATTTTTAACAATAATAATAACCAACAAATCGGTTTTCAACACATTTATTTTAATAATATTTGTAAACTATTATTACAGACAATTGTCAGAACACAGTAATGGTAGTCGTGAACAGAATCGTGTGTGCTGATAGAGTCGCGACATCAAATAATTCACATGAATATTCCATAGTAATCATACACAACGGATAAAAGAATCATAATCGATACCAAAGTAAAGAAATGTGTACGATATGTATGAATAATCTGTACGGATATCGGTGGCCACAAGTGATTAATTCGTGACTACTTAGACGATTTAAAATCTGTTCACAACTCACAGTGTTACATTATAATTCAAAAACAATTAGGCACGCATTGTCATATCACCACTGGTTTAATTGTTGGGAATCGGAATTCATTGTGTTCATTTCAATAATATACATTATAATTTACGAATATCAAACCTTCTTTTATAAATAATGTATTCGAGGGTCTTTTAAGAAAATATTTCCGGATTGCCAAATAGTTCAATCATATAATAAAAATATTTTTTAGTACAATAAGTATGGAAAAATTCACTTTTTGATAAAAGATAAAAAGTTTTTGCTGTTTAGGAAACACATGTAAGGAAATTGCCTCAGGTTCTTGAATAGTTTACATAAGTTATGGATCTGCGTATGGTAATTTTACGGGCTAGAGTGCATAAAATAATATATTTATATATTAATATATAATATTATTTATATATATTTATTTATAAGACAAAATACGGATATATATTTATTCTCTTATATATGTATTTACGAATAAAACGTGCGTATGGCTACAGTGGATTTACGACGTTAATGGTTGTTGCTAGACAACGCTGACCGCTCACAATAATAATTATAATATATAACAATAAAACGATAACGTTCACTAAAATAAATATTAATAATACTAAATGTATATATGCGTGCGTCCATACGTGAATACCAATAATATTTATTCGCTAAATTTTTAAGTACACAGTACTATCATCATCATAACATTTTTAATGTATATTATAGTATACATTGATATATGTCTAAATATTTTATACACAGTGGCGTAGTAAGTCTCAGTATTGTCTCTGGCAGACATAGAAAGAGTGCTTTATTACTAATTAAAAAATTGAAGGTTGTTTTTTTAACTTTATTTTTACTAATTTTTTTTTTTTTTAAGAATACAATTTATAATTAATAGTAATTTTTACAGTGTAAATTTAAAACGATAAAAACGTTCTTTTATTCTATTAAGCCTGGCGACAAATTTGTCGATAATTTCATCATTTGAAATATTTCTTGCAAGTTCGTGTTTTATGGATACAATTGATATGCTTGGCAATTGGTTATATTTTTAAATCACTATTTTAAATTCGATAGGATTGAGTCATTAACCATGTAAATATCATTTTTGGTTTTCGGATCCAGATTCGAAATTTTTATCTGCAGCTATACCTCCTGTAATTCATGAATTTTAACTGGACGTATAAAATCAACTTGATGAAGAAAGACTAGTGCGTAAGAAGTCAATGCCTAATCCCATTCCTGTGATTGATATGCGACATGATGTATTTTATACGAATTCGAGAATCGTTTAGGTATATTTTACGTAAAGATATGAAAAAAATCATAAAAAGAATGAAATTGGAAAATGTAAAGCAATACACTAAAATAAATTGTCAAATAAGAAAATTTCTTACCTTATGCTCGTGCTTGATGTCTAACTGGTATCTGCAGAAACGAACGTTCGCATAAAGATATTAAAACGATTAAAAAAAGAAAAGTATTCGATTGGATCGGTGACTTCACTTCCAAATCGAATTCACCGACAAAATAAAATAAACCAATACTCAAATTACGTCTCGCAAAACTAACTATGTCCCGCGGAACACAGAATTGGTCTTGAGTACTGGTTCGTGATGGAGTGTGAGCACACACTGACGAGGAGAAGAGATCATCGGGTGTTCTAGGGTGTACATTTTGTATATTATAATATCTTTAGTATGCCGACTACGTAACAGTCCAATCGATTGATATTGACAATAGATGTTTTGTCGTCTCTATATGCGTATAGTCGGCGTTACGACCTTTCATTTTGGGTAAATTTTCGTGTACATGTATGTATGTTTCTGTTTATTACAACCATATATGGGTTTCCTCTCTTTTTTCTACGCGTAAAATGGGTTCCTATAATTTGTTTCTTTTATATTTCTAATGTGAATCAACTGACTATTCTTTGATCGGACAGACCCTTTATTTGTTACTCCTTTGCGTCGTAGTTTTGTTTTATAAGTTCGTGTGGAATTCATATATTTAAGATTGATTTATAATTTCGATTCCGATGATCAGCATCTCTTGCCCGTGTCGGTTATTTGTTTAGGTTCAAACATATGCGTTATATTTTTTATTATTATTTGAAAACACAATCTGTGTTCCGAGAAGGCCAAGCGTTAATATGTTTTGTTTAAAAAAAATGTCACATGGCTATATATGGTATTTTACACAAAGAAATCAACACATTAATAACATTTGTGTTAGCTGTGAATACAATGATGTGTGCATATTATTACAATTATGAGTTTCCTTGTTTTTATTAAGTCAATTTTTTTTATATCGTATAAAAATTATTTAAATTTAATAAAAAGGTGTTCATAATAATTTTGTTTTGTTTTTACAGGTAACAATACCGGACCCTTACAATTGTGAAGGGAAGGTTCCTCGCCACCCACGTTGAATTAATTTCTTTCAGTTGTTTTTAGGTTTATTTATGGTATATGTAGCAATGTTATACAAGTTAACTGAAAAAAAATGAAAATAATGTTTTCGGTATGTAAAGGATAATATCGATGGACAATATTACAAATTTAATCATAAATTTTTAGAAAAAATTTACCTAAACTCTATATATCATTGAATGTTTGGACGAAATTTTACGACGGTATATTGTCTAAATATTTGTATCATTTGTTCTCTCGACTAATGATGAACGAAAGAAAAAAAAGAAGTGTACCGTGAAGATCCACCCCAAAGAAATTACACATTTATTGTGCGAATTTTTTTTTTGACATTTTATTTCTTTACTTTGGCACATTAAAATAAAAAACCGTCACGAAAAAGTGTCCACGAAAAGCGTTACCTTGTGTGTGTGTGTGTGTGTGTGTGTGTGTAATAATAATAATAATAAATTATTATTTATTTTTTGTTTATCTGTTGATACTATTATAACAATGGCTTGAAGGTTGGTCATATTAGGGATGGTTAATTGGTAATGATTGATGTTTTTCTTGATTAATATTGTAACTCCTCCCGATGAATGGATGGAGTCTCTGTTTCTTCTATATATATATATATTAAAGTCATTGATCTTAAATGAGTCAGTATTTTTGAGGTGAGTTTCTGTTATGCAGGCTATATCTATTTTGTGTCGTGATAAAAATTCTGTTACGGTAATTTTTTTAGATTTAATGCCATTGGCATTCCAGTTAATAAATCTGATTTCTTTAATATTAATTGATGTCATTGATGTTGGTTAATGTTGGTAGATTAAGAGATAATTTGTTGGTAATTGAGGTGAAGATAGAAATTATGATAGTTTGTATATTTTGGAGTATGTTTTTCATGAATTTAGAAATTATTTTTTGTAGATTTTCATTTAATAGCCCGTTAAACATGTTTTCTTTTTGTTGTTCTTTTGTTTTTCCTTTTGTTATATTTGCATAAGAGGTTGAGTTTGATTTTTTGTGTGTGTAGTAATTGCGTTACTTTCACTTGTTGAGGTTTTTAGAAGGAAGTTTTCTATTAAATTGAATTTTGGGTTTGTGGGTAGTTTTTTATTTTTGATGTTTTTAAAATAAATGCTGCCTTTATAGTTGGCAGGTTGGGATTCATAGCAGTTTACAGATTTGGGTGGAATGGTTGGTTCCTTAGGGCAGTTCGAAAAGTAATGATCCCCATCACATTTTACGCAACGTAGATTTAATTTGCTAGTTTTGTGAACATGGCCGTATCTTTGACAATTGGTACATATGGTGGATCGTTAGATTTGTGTCGAGGTTCAATAGTGATTATACAATTAAGTAATTTTATAAGTTCAAAGATGTTATTAGATTTTTCTATTTTTTTTTTTAATTGTATAGCTAATAAGGGTAAAGGGAGTTTGTTTTTATTTATTAGTCTTATTACTGACTTTACTGGATAGTTTAGGTTTTTTAGTTCTTCGTAGATTTCGCTTTTGGATAATTGGCATTGGTAGGTTACGGATGATGGCTGATATATCCTTTTCACTTTTAAATCTATACGTGAAGTATTCATAATTTTTTTCCTCCGTAAACTTTGTAACTTTACGGAAGTAGTCGATTGTTTCTACATTAATTTTAATTTTGTTATTTTTTTCTGTTGCATTAAAGTCGCCGTATAATATAAATGAAATTTCTACGCAAAGTTTGACGTAATTTGTTATATTTATTACGAATACAAGTGGGATTTTTTCATTACTAATTTCGGATTCCATGGGTTGTTGATGATTCGTAGGTTGAGTTTATTCTTGATTTATTTGTGAATTTTCAATGGAAGTAAAACGGTTTGGTGTAGAGAAAAATGTGTTATTGTTTAGTGGATTATTGGATTTAATAGTTTTTCTTGGAGATCTAAATTCTGTATCGGAGTTGGGGATGATAATTTGGACTCCTGTTCTGAGTTAAATCTACATCTTTTAATTATAAGTGGAGGGACACGCTTGCGATTTTTGGTTGATTTTTGATTTTCGGTATTATTAGTGTTATAAGTTGACGTAGAGCTCATTATAAAGTATTTGTGTGAATGTGTTATTCGGGTTTATCGCCCGTAGGCGGTGTTTTTATCGCGATATTTTAATTGTGTTTTGTACTTTTGGTCATATAATTAAATTTATACGTTACTATAGATAAACGAAGTAGTCACTATTATGCTGCTATCGAGAGCTACAAAAACGGTACGCGGAATTAACGTGTGGTCACTACGATGTCCAGGCACGTACACGAATAGTTTTAAATTATCAGATTCTCGGTCCAGAAATTTAATGTTGCTTAACAGTTAGCATTTTATTTCTACCGAGAAATTACATTATCAAAAAAAATTGTATGAATAAAAAAAAATCATAGTAGAATAAATAAACAGTTAATTTTTTTGTAAATGTACGCTTTCACTGAACAATGAAATGAACTTGACCGTTTCATCAAAATATTTTTCAACAATATAATATTATGAAAGCATCTTCTATTATTTATACAATCAAACTTATAATAAACTTACTTAATCACGAGGTCATATCACTATAGATGTAAACATAAATCATCTATCTCAATTGAACAGAGAAAAAGAATTATATATAAAAATGATTTTCACTCCCCTATTATATCTAGCAACTAAATTCGTTGTCTTCGTCCTACCATTCATCAACAGATCTTAGCATTTGATGTAGTCGGTTCATTGGTTATTATCCGCATGTCTACACAAGGATATACTTATTATCTTGCTAGATCATGCTTGTATACCAGTTATACAATATATTAATTTATTAAACATATCAAATATATTTTTAGAATTCAAAATAGCATATACCACTTTAGCACTATTATAAAATCGTTATTATCTATGTTAATTTAAAAAAACAGTTATTATTTCAATATTAAATTTAACACTAATATTAAAAATTATGTGCATATATAAATTAAAAGAAAAACTTAATTTTCGTCGTTCAACAGTATTATCGTTTTTTTAAGTGTATTTATATATTATTTTCAATTGAAATTAGTATTTCTCTACAGAAATGATTCTAAATTTATAAATGTATAAACTATAAAATTAATTATAATAATAGATGGAAAGTAGAGAAGTTTTATTGATGAAAATATTTTAACATGTAATCGTATATCGGTGTCAGGCTGGAGGGACACTTCAAACTTCCGACAAACGCAAAATAAGAATGAAACTCAATAAAACGTTATCAATTGAAACATATCCTCATGTGATCATAAATTATTATCATAATATCAATATTATCATTAAATAATATCGTACACACTATGTATACCCGTACTATCTACGTGTCTGTAGATATTTTACAACACATCATTATTATTTATGACCAACGGGGTATCGATAGTAATTCAAGTGACAAATTCATCTATGGTTTTACTACAATTGTTCGTCGGCCACGAATCCTGAATTTTGTGTTCCGTTTCCCATAGTTTTTTCGAGCGATTTGCTGAAAACAAAAATCGGGAAGTTATATATATATATAAATATATATTATCATATCGTTTTTCCCCTCAAAAATAAAACAATGCATTTCAACAAAACAAAACAGATGCGTATTGTGTTAAAACAGAAAATTGTATGGAATTTACTCTCCACCTCTCACGATAATATAATTTTACATCGACTTTCATATTTTCATTTGTGTTGCTGTCAATTGTAATGATTATAATCTTTGTGTATAAGGTTGTATTATAATATTGAACGGCGATCCATATAAGCTATTTAGTTACCATTGGATTAAACATTACTTTTTCTTTTTCAACAATAATTATAACTCTTTCTCTCTCTTTCGGTTGATCGATTCGAACGGATCCGTGTTTAGATGTTGGACACCATCATGTTGGTCCCGCCCGGCCCGTCCATATAATGTCAAACCACACTTACGTTTTGAGACCGAACCGTTCGCCGTCTTCGATGGTCACAGGCAATTGGGCGCCTTTCGTTTCCGGCAACAGCAGACACAGAACAGCACCGACTAAGGGGACCGTGCCGAAGATCATTGGCGGCAAATATACGTTAAACACTCCCTGCGAACAATGAAAATCCCGTTTTTACCAACGCACTTTTCGTCGTGTACACGTTCCAAACCAGTCGATGATGGTCACAACGCTTTCTACGACATTATTGATATTGAATCAAACAGCATGAGCTGGACTGATAGGCGTTGAGGGTGTCGCGGGAACAAAATATCAGGTCGGTTTCACATCCGTCAAAATGACTACGGTACGGGAAAATGTGTCCGACAAATGAGAATATGTTCTATTATGTAAAAATACTAAATAGGGAAATATATAATACAGACGACAATATAATGCTAATACAATTTCAATCAAACGTTTCGTAAATCGTTAACAATATGCGCAATATTTGCCGTTATTAGGTATGTATTATTTTATGATAATAACATGTTAAACATTTAATAAAATCGTTATATTTTAAATATCGAATTGACGGGATGGCCGTATACGTCTCATGGGTCTGTATGTCTTAATTAAGTGAGGGCGAATGCATCAAAACAGTATGTCAAAATAAATAAATAAATAGAATTGCACGCCCTTTTTAAAACGAGCTCGTACGAGTTGTATCGCCATATTCGAAATTGGCTTACCCTAGTTGCATTCCACGCGTGTTTAAATGAAACGTTCGAATGCGGGTCTCACGAAATGGGCAGCTCGTGAACATAGAAAATGCTATGATCACGTCAGTGCCACAATTAAACTACAATTATGTTTATGCATTCGTTCAGTCATTTTTCGTTTTTTGTTTTTGACATGCCATTCGGATAATTTGTTAAGGACAACCCACTTAAATTTATCCCGATCTGTGCTGTTTGTTGTTTGTATTTTATTGACTCGATTTGCTCGGTTTACGTACCAGTGACGAGACAAACGGAGCTATGATGGAACCGATCCTGGCGCACATGGACGCCGACCCGACGCCGACGTTGCGCACCACCGTCGGAAACAGTTCGCCACTGAACAGGTAGATGGTCGGGAAAGCTATCGACGATCCGATTATGCCCAAAGACGCCAACATGAACTTGAGATGTTCGACTTCCGAATCTGCACCATACATATATTACGTATAAAATACATCACAAACACGTTACTGTGTACACAATGGTATATAGTTATACGGTATTGTGGACCATACTATTTTCATAAAACTGACGACGTAATATACATCGGATCTAACGTGTGATCGAATTTTTCACCAAATGAAATGATAATAATTTGCACTAAACAAAACAAAAAACTGGCTATTTCAGGAATACACAAATATTGTAAAATTCGTTTTAACAAAAAAAAAAAACATACGTGATGTTATTTTATTTATTTTATTAACCTTATATAGGTAAGTAATATTAACGACCAAAAAATTCTTCAACGAAACTCTGTAGAAAATACCTTAATAATATGACATTTAAACTAAAAAAGTATATTTAACTATATAAAGAACTAAATTATGATTTATAATTGGAGATATTATTATTTAATTTATAGAATATTCCGCTAATGTAAAGCCAATTACCGTGACAAATATCAAATGTTTCTTTGATGAAGAGATGATGTAATTTATATTCGATTCATGTAGGTAAATTTAATTGAAATGTGTTTTATTTATAAAAAAACGATAAACAAAAAATGACTATTTTACCTTTTTAATTTTGATCATTTTAAAATGTTGAAACTCACATTTAAAACGATAATAATTTATTAAATTTGATTAAAAAGGGAATGTAAATTCAAAAAAGTAATTTGATATGTGTAATACGAGTATTTACATTGGAGATTATATTTCAATGGAAACGATAGTGATTAATGATTATCGTTGTCTCGTTTTGACGGAAAACAAAAAAATATATTTTCTTTCAAGTACATAATATTACATAATCGTGAGTACTAAGGTGCTAAGAACATAACCTCGACGTGTTTATAATTTATTATTATTGACATGTATTGTCACGTCAATCTAAACAATAATATTGTTACTATTATAGCGATAATTTTTTTTATATATTTCCTTTTTTATTACCGTCGGTCGTACTGTACGCTAAAATAATCACAATATATATTTTAAAACGTTATGATGAAAAATATGATTTTTTGGATTGTTCGTATATTATATATATTTGAAAATCTTGACGTATTCTAGTTTTTAAACTGTTTATTTTAAGATTTTAACGTGTTTTGGCCACATTTTAATAAATATTATTTATTTTCGAACTCGAATTTTCAACACTCCTAAGTACAATGTCATATATCTCACACAGCCAAGCGTTAGTATGTAGTGAATTTGTTCCGCTGATACTTCTATTAAACGTACTACGCTGAAGTGCACGGACTCACTTTGTGGCAGAAACGTGATGAGTATACAAGCCACAGCCGTGACCAGGTTGGCCGAGAGCAGCGTGTTTCTCCTACCGAACCTTTCCATCAGGTAAATGCACAGGAACGCGCCCGGGAGTTCGATCAGCCCGGAGGACGCGACGTTGACGAATATGTTGCCGCCGATCTCGCCCATGTACTGTGCCAGCCCGTAGAAACACAGGCCGCACACCATCCAGTTGAAGAATACGGCCAGCGTCTTCTTCCTCAGGTTGGTCGTGCGAAACAAGTCGAACAGGTTGCCCTTGTTGTCCTCGCCGGTCTTTTCCGGTCGACTGTTCAACGTCGTCTCAAACTGGCCTTCCAGCTTGCGATTGTTTCGTCGGGCCCCGGCGGCCAATATCTTCCGCGCTTGTTTCTCATTGCCCACCGCCAACAGCCATCGTGGGCTCTCCGGGATTATCCTGCGGGCAAAGGTTTTCGTATTTATTTGTTTGACGCCTAGGGAGGGGCATGTTGGTGATCATTTTCGGACTTAAAAAAATTATACCGATAGTATATAACACGCTCACCACCAGTACGTGAAGAAAAACAACGAGGGCAACGTGATGGCCAGTTGGAACTGCCTCCAATTTCTGATAAAATACGAAATGAGAGCCATGCTCATGTGACCCAAATTGAATGGGATGTGATGCAACGTGCTGACCACGGTCCGCCACTTTCCGCCCACTACTTCCATGGCTGTAATTCATCAAGAACACATGAAATATATTCGTATTTGTAAATCCGTTGATGAATTCTAGTATTATGCGCGACCTATCCGCGGTGTTCATAATTGGCGATTCGATAAATCGTATATCAGTAGGTAGACCTACCTACGGGCTACAATATTAATTTAGTTTCAGTACTTTGGGGCGTATGCTACAATTCGACCCATTGACAATTGATTGACAAGATAATATTATATATATAAAAAACAAAACTCAGAGTTTAAGACCAGGTTAGGACCATCGGCTAGTCTGTGTAATTAATTAATAATGTCACGACAAACGATCTACTATGTCTAGTTTGCATAACAAAATATAATGTTCCAACCAATAACCGAATTTAAATATAATATGTTTAAAAGCAATTAAAAAATATGTAAGAAAACATATTGATGTAGGAACCATAAATTACGACAACTAAAACACTGTGACAGCAATAGTTTAGGTAACCTACATAATAAACAAGTTGAATTTTGTCATTCATAAATATTATTGAGGTAACAAATTATCAGAATGGAAAATTTATTAAATCGCGTATTGTGCGTATAATTTGTTTTCTCGTAACTAAAAACGTTAAGCTATATGTAAACTAGTTAATTAGTTTTTTGTAGCTAATTTTGACTACAGTTCATTGTTAAAACAGCGTTTACTATTTGTAGTGTTTTATATTTTAATATTCGAGTATAACGAATACAATATTTGACGATCCGAATTTAGATTAAATATAACTATAATTGAAAAATAATGAGGAGAAAGAGAATGTAATTATACTATAATTTGGAAATTACTTGGCTTGAAACTAAAAATAAAAGCATAAAAACTATTTATTTTGCAAATTATTATATACACTGGAAGAGTGTATAAAGAATATTTACGAATTCATAGCAAAAAGATAATAATAAATTACTGGGCATAACCAATAATATTCGGATGTAGGTTAAAAGCGTGGTGTATACAGAAGCATTCCATCAAAGCTATGTACCATTGACCGATCGATTTGTGGATCGCGACCGTTATAATTTCGTATCAAAAATATGTTAATGTCGTCATAATTTCATATAAATTCATTTTGTTATAGTTTTGCCGACCACACTGGAACATTGAATCTGCATTTACTTACTTTCTAAAAAAACTCTACGATTTACCAAAAATTATTCGATGAATGATTGAATCCAAAGATAGCGTCAAAAATAGTAATTTACATTTTTAAATGTAATTAAACAATTGAATATGAAAACAATTATTATATATATAATTTAACGATTCATTATTATTAATAAAGACCTTCAAACCATTCACTAAAATGTCATTTAGAGCTGAATTAATATATTATTTTATTTATGATCTATTCTAGATACTTTAATAGTAAATTAATAAAAGCACTGGGCCAGAAGATTATAGATTTCCGGAACAAGAAAACAAATTATTATTTAATGTGGTTTACTATTAAGTTGTATGCCATTTTTCTATATTCACGGTGAATTACCCAAGTAAATGTTTTTTCCTCTAGTTTTTTCAAGGTTGCTTTACGTGCTTTTTAAACAACCAAACTATAATCATATAATTATAATGTGGTATTTTTTAAAAATATTTAAATACTATTATCATGTAGATACTTATTCAATATAGTTTGAAATACCCACGTAAATTATTACGTGTATACCCATGTAATAGATGTTATTAGCGCTATGAAATTCAATTAATCATATAATGGAATTGTAAGTAAACCGATTTTTACAACATAATATAAAATATTCTAATAAATTATCAACTATTATGCACAACACTTACTCAAAACGAAGCTACTAATCATTAGACCGCCGATGGCCAGTGCGGTCGCAAATCTAAGTGGCAGGAACAGCTCGTACCAAGGAGCTAATGATGTGCCGACCCCGGCAACGAGCAACAAAACGATAGCAAACATCATTGGTATTTTCCTACCATATCTAAAGGATAAATAAAAAATATTATTGTTTCTTTTACTTTTTAAATGTATTGAATGTGTTGTTATTTGTCTTACGGACATTAATATGAATTAGAAGTATATAACGTATAATCGGAAATTATATTATTGCGTAATGTTTTTTATGTCAAACAATGATTTCAAAAATTAAATATTAATTTCATACATTTCTTTAACGAATTTGAATGAAACTGACGAATATCGCAGAAATAATATTCCGATAACATATAATACGTGTTGGAATATAAAAAACTTTTCAAATTAAATTTAAAATATTTTTCCTCCATATGAACGTCAAGTACAAAGTAGGTATTAAATAAAAATTCCGGACTTATACGTAGGTATATTATTTTTGAGTTGCATTACTTTTAGCCGGAATGGTTTTTTAAGAAAACTTTGATGTGTTTCGTAGTTCAATTACAATTTGGTAGCACAAACTGCACAAACAATTATTTTTTCAGACATCAAATCAAACCAAATGATCTTTAAACATTAAACATATACTAAAGAATATATAATATATTTGCGTGCCGGCGCAAAAGTGTTTTTATTTTTTTGAGGTTCATGAAAACCAAATTGATTTAATTCCAATCACTTTTTAGGTAAATTCATAGTATTGAAGTTGAGATATGAACAGCCCTCCTCACGGAAATTCGCGCCGTCACTATGATGGAATAAAATCGAGAACAAACAAATGTGGGGACACTGACAATTTGTGATTAGTGATAAGTATAAATCCGATTGTAAGTCGCAACTATTATCGAACAGTATGGTACGTACTTGTCGGAAAACATACCAAACAACACGTTGCCGATGAGGACGCCAAACATAAACACCGACTGGGCGATATTGGACAGCTGAAACCTGCCACACACCAAGTCCCACTGTAGTGAAAAAAGAACCAACATATTTAAACGAAAGAGAGAAATCAGATGCCGTTTTCTATACACTACCGTGTCGTTAAAACTGATATAAAAGATAGGAGAAATAATTAAACTTGATGGTGTACATACTAAAATAATATCTGTTTTGTTTTTGTTCGTCGAAAATGTCAATTTTTAAAATTAAGTCGGAGGAGGGGTGTGATATAACGTACCTCGGTGATTATAGTCTCTTGGAACACGGACCTATTGTAGACGAACCGATGGCATGGCACAACGGCGTGCGTGAGCGGGTCATGAAGACCGCATCGGTCGGTCGCGTTGAAAAGGCCCGCACCGCCGTCGTCGACGTCCGCACAACGGAACGGCGTTTTCGCAGCCAAAAATATGATAGCCAACTGGTGCCAGGCGATCGGGAACTTCAACAGGGACAAGGCGAACGTTATCCAAAACTGCCACCAGCCGAAATCACCCAAAGCTGTTTGCACCGGGTCACCGGCATCTTTAGCGACGAAAGTTTGCCTGTTGTGTTCGTTGTCGCCACAGCTGACGTCTGATTGCGGTTTTTTCGTGTCGTCTGTCACTGGAATAATAATAATAACAACAACAACAATAATTTGAGATACAAAACATCTCAATATTTGCCAAAACGGGTAAAATTGTTGAATTCACGAATAATTCTATACATATGATGCGTGTTTAAGCATAAAAAAAACACTAGGTCACTGTAGGAGTACTCCCGCAGTGTACGTAATTATACGTCGGTGAAAACGTTTCAAAATACGTTTTCAGCGTACTAAAAACCATGAGAAAAATAACGATTTCACACGTCGCGTATTTCATTAAAACATTATTATTTAATTCAACGCCGAATGACAACGTCAAAAACGCCAAACGTTAAAAACGTTTACGATGCCTATCGAGAGAGTTATGCTATATCGAACAAAGCAGCCAGTGCCTGCCGTGTAATCTCATCATCTAATAGATGGCTGTTAAGTGCATAATAATAGAGATCTATGAAAAACATATGTAATAACTATACACATACGAGTAGTTCTTTGTTAGCAATCAATAAACCACACTATAATACCGGTAAATTAATTTAAATGTTTTATTTACTTTTACACTAATTTATTGAAAGAATTTCTTATCGAATTTTCCTAAGTATACGTATATCATGTCGTTGTGTGACTTAACTGATTTGGTTAACATGATCTATTAGATATTTCGGAGAAAAGCATTTCATACCCCAAGCTACAAATGAAAAAATAAAATTCAACAAAAAAATCTAAATATTGACTAAAGTAAAAGGCAGATAGTTATAATTTGTATTAGTAAAGTTTCGTTTAACTTATGTATTTAAAAGTTCATAGCATAAATTTTAATATAAAAATAAAATTGTCTTATATAATTTGTATGTAAATCTGTCATACCGATATCTTTATTCTTTCCCTATTCATCGTTCATACACAATTTATTGCGTTGTTATCAAAATGCTCATGGTTCTATACGAAATTAAACAATGGAAATATCACTCTTGACCGTCATCTTTTTAATGAAACATGTACATTGTGCACAATATTATCGCATTATTATCCACGTTTACAAAACACGATGACCAACGATAATATAATTAATTTTAATTTTCGGTATTAGCCGTACCTATAGATTTACGAGGACATGGCGTGTCAAATATTATCTCACTTGAATGTCAACAGTCTCGGGATCGATTGTATCAGACATATTTCTTGATTTTCCGTCACGACATAGTTTAGTGCGTTAGTTAATATGTGTATAAAATCATTAACATCGCCTCTACTTACCATGCTCGAACGGTTAAGTCAATGTTGCGAAGTTAAACGTGATACGTACTAATATAGTAGTGTATGAATTAATTGCATTTGATAATTCACGTATACAAATAAAACAATACGTTTTTGTTATTGTTTTCTAGTTAAGGGAATACCCTTGATGTGTTTGTTTCTCGGCAGACCAAATGAATCCGATCACGAATTTGTTAATAATAATCGACGTTTGCCGGTTAACTAATAATGATAAATTATTTACCATTTTGTTTGTCACTGTTTAAAAAATTAAATATATACACCTAATCAATAGTGAATTGTTTCGTGTTCATCGCAGAGGTATTACTACGTTATTTTCAACGATTATTCATAAATATATTAAAACAATACCAAATAGAACTTGTTATTAAAATCAAAACTATTATTCTATTTCAGAGTTTTTAAGAATCAATTTGTGTACGCAAATACGTTATACATCAGAAATCAGACTACATATTTAGGACGATTTAGCTGAAATCTGATTGAGCACAATGCACCTTTTTTAAAACATTATTGAGCACAAAAATCATCGCGACGTGGCCAAATATAACACCTATATATTATAGAATTAATTAAATATGTATTACATTTTTTTAAATAAATACATATATTATTAGACAATTTTAAAAAATGTATACAATATCCAATTAAATAATGCGTGCGAGTAGTAAAATATTGGTTGCATGTAAAAATATTTAAAATAACATATGTATTATATTTATAAAAAAATTAAATAAATAAATAATTTGTTTAAAAATATTATAAATCAAATTGATTTCCCTGAAATGAAACGTGTCTCAGTTTTTTTGCGACCAGCAAGTGATATCAAGCACAATCGAACACCGAAAGGAAGATAATATTATATACATGTATATAATATTATATACATGATGTAATATTATATACACATATAAACTACTCTGTATACCTATTATTATAATTTATTGACCTACGCTATGTAGTGTAATGGCTTATTATATAGTACGAGTATATCTAAACGTATATATCAATTATGACAAATAAACATGTTTAGTTTGTTTACACACTAGTATACGTGATTACGGGAACGAATGGCTGGTTCAGGGGATCTCGTTCTCAGGTGTTGGCCGAATAAGTCCACTGATCACGAGCGTCTATGTGAATTGGATTGCAGACGCCAATCGGACAGAATCTCTTTTATACAAGTATATGCACGAAACCTCTATCGTTTTATATACGTAATACTTCTATTCTTTTCGTTTAACAAGTTGATTGTTTTTATTGTTTTAAATGTAATAAATAATATTTTCAGTATAAATTTGTGTTCCTTGTTTATCTAACATTTCCTTGTTACGATCACCAACACTTAGAAACATTTCAGTTACTTAATTAAATATTGTTATCTTACACCCACTCGACTGTTACAAACTCTATTCAATCGTAATGAGAAAACATAAGGAAATTGCACAGCTATCAAAGTGTTATTTCTAGTGTACTTAAATTTTATTCACAATTATATGTAACAGAGTAGCCGATTCGACGAAAACAAGTCTGTAAAAAAACACACAAGTTATGTAGTAGCAGTAGCGTATATTATTACGTGTCTCGTGCTACTGTTGTATGCACAGTGCCTTTGACTTTCTATGTTCTAAACAAAAACTTAAATAACATCTATTTCCAATCGTGATCCATTCATCTATTTTTACATATATTTCGTTCTTATAATTGATGCTATTAAAAACTTAAAAAGTATTTGAAATCATCTATAATTTTCAAATAATTATCTACTTCTGTAGAATCTAAATTCTTCTTTTGTTTTTCTCAGTATCACAACGTAATTTCCATCCTTAGATCATCATTTGTATCTCTTGTTATTTTGTTGAGATCTAATTTTAATAATCCCAGCGAAAGGGTGTCACCCTGCCTTAGGTTTTTTTTTCGAGATGTTTTGCAAAAATCGTAATCTGCTCAAGTTTCTTTCATAGTATACTTTTTATATATAAAGTATATGTGTATTTACCAAAATTATAATTACTTTCCATAACTCTTCTCTATGTACACTGTCGTACGTTTACTTGTTTGTAACCTACAAACACTAAATGCAAGTATATTTCAAATTAATTTCAGTCCGAAGACATCAATTTTACTGATAAATTTAAATTTAATTTAACACACACTAATGCTCAATCATTTCATTTGAATTAAATAAAACAATAACAAATTATGTTACGTATATAATATGAATGGAAAATTATGTATAAATATTTTATTAGTTTATTAATCCTCACAAGGTAATAAGCTAGTTGGATCATAATCGTAAATATATAAGTAGACAAATTGACTTCAATTGTATATCAACAAGTCTAATCCGACAAATTTAAATATGCGTATAAATAGTGGCAATTGGTTTAAACCATGTTAATCTATTTATATGACTTTAATCTGATTTATTTAATCTTTAGATCTATAAATATTAATTGAAAAATGTATTCTAAGTAAATATTAGTACAACAACGTGGGTATGATTTGTTTTTTTAATATAAATATTAATAGTGACAATTTGTTTAACTTTTTTCAAAATTTATCTGATTAGATTTTTTTATTTATAAAATACGAGTATATGAAGTGAAAATTGGTTTTAAATATTTTTGAGTTTGATTAATTATTTTTAACAATTGTTTAAGTATAAAAAAATATATTAAAATATAAATTGTCTACAGGTAAAAACAAAATTCTCACACCTCATGAAATTGTAAAAACTTGTTACACCACTAACCACTACATAATAATATACGTAAAAACGATCTATTTTCACAATTCAATACAATATGCGTTTTATGGAGTAACATAATACCTAGTGACGTAAATATTATATGATGTTTTCCTAGAAGCGTTTCCATGTTTTATGAATAGTTTTAATATTTTATAAATAAAAAAAAAATATTTTATAGTTATTTTCGGTGTGCGAACCCGAATTACCTTCTTACAACTACATCACTTAATTTTTTGGATCGAGTAAAATTATCGACTATTGAATTATTTGATTACTGCTATTTTAAACATTTTTTTTAACGTGATTATACTAATAGCACGATGTGTTGAGGTGATTTTATAGTTTGATTTAAACTCATTGAGTGAATTGATTTGCGAAGTCACGTACCTAAGACAGTAACACGTTTTTACGTAACAAGGTTTCATGAAAACATTTATATTATACATTTTTATAATTATTCCTATCCGATCGAGAATTTAATTCTCGTACTAATATACAATAAACGTGCAATACCTAGTGACAACTGCTTGTACAGTTATTCGTTATTATATTATTTTTCTTCCTTGTCTAAATAATAGAGTATAGGCACGTAGGCGAACGTGATAGTTTTCCTCTGTGTTTTATTAATTGCATCATCTTCTTTTTTATTCTTTATAAGATTAAAAAAAAAAATTCAACTGAAGAAGCATATTATGTCTAATAGAAAATTATACGTAATATTATGCGAGAATTTCTACTGTGACAGTGAAAGGAGAACAATTTCCATTAGTCATTTGGGTTTTTATTCCAAATATAAGCCCAGTGTATAATTTAATAACGGTCAAATAAGTATGTACATATATATAATATTAAAATGTGCAGATATTAAATTAAACGTTATTAATATTATTGAATGTGATTGAATATCATTTAAATGGAATTTACTGCACACGCATGTATTCCCTTATACAATATACGTGTGTGATAGAGATGAATCAATAAAACCATCAATTACCCATAAAACATTATAAATGTCCGGAAATAATATCTAAAATTTAACTATGTAAATTAAAGTATTAATATGTTTGATTTTACAAAAAAAATAAAAATGTAAAAAAAATCAATCAATTCATATTTTATTTTATATAGAATAGTTTTTTCTTTTTTAATAAAGTGCTTTAGATTATCATTTTTAATAATATTTCTTTTTTAATCAGTTGGTCTTTATTAAATGATCCGCATTAGTCACATATAAATATACCGTGGTCTACAATTTATTTCAAACTACAAATAAAATTAAAAAAATAAGAAATCGATTAAATACTTAACTGAGCGAGTTCATATAATATTTAAGTTTGCGACTTGTTTTTTCTGTATACGCTCTTATAAAAATGTGGTGCAATAGTTCACACGTAAATATTTAAGCTACAGGACATAACGGTATTTCTAGGTTTTTGTAAAATGTACGCACGACTAAATGCAACTCAATTAATTGATACCTACGAGACGAAAAGCTAACGGATTAAATGAAATTACTCTAGTCCGAAACCAAAGTAATAATTGTTAATCATTATGTAGGTGATATTTAACGAGCCGAATCCGCCTTTAAAGATTTGTTCTTTTTCGTTCGCTCTTAGTTATTTTTCATTATTATAAAACGTCATCAACGGGATCGACTCCAAAATATACAGCCGATATCTTCGAATATACTATACAGTTATTGTATGTACCGTGAAAATAATCATGTGCACGTGCATAACAATAAAAATAATATGCAATTCGAACACAATCTATAATCTATATAATATTTGTCGAGCCTATCGTTGCGTAAAGTCTTCACGCTGCAGCACATCTGTCATTCGGATCGACGACGATACGCGTGTATTTTTATAATTACAGGGAGTCGAATACAAAAGCCTGTATTTATATATCGCAATAAACGAAACGCGAGAATATTAAACCAGTTCGATAATCAAACGTGCACGCAGCACGTGAACAGACTCGCGTAGAGAAGAATATTATACCTGTTATGTTTACGATTTCCAAATAATCGTCGAATAACATCGGAGTCATGTACCGTGTGTTTACTGATAAAATATCTACCGTTTAGACATACTTGCTCGCCAAACTAGAAGTTGTATTTGATATATTATGCAAATTAGCTGTGAGTTTGAGTGAAAACCGGCTCTAAAAAATAATTTACACGCGCTTTATATTATTCGTGTCTAATCATTTTACACATTTACAATATTCGAACAATGACGAACTATATAATTAAAAAAATATATATTTTGTAAATAGATAGGGTATTATGTGCTTCTTGTTTAATCATTAGAACAACACTAATCATAGTTCATTTTTTCGTCAACATCGAAAATGAAATTGTAAATTCGATAATCATTTTTGTATATATATATATATATATATATATATATATACATATTGTATTCATTTATTTATACAACACGCGTGCGCGCGCGTAATATTATTTGTATATACTTGTACATAAATTGCCTATATTGTATCATCGAATAATTAGTGATTTAACTAGTGCAACTTAATTACAATTTTGAAAAATCAAATACGCAAAAATATCATGTTATGCCCAATTTGATTTTGATGAAAAAATGTTTCAATGCTTAACTAAATAACAAAACGATTAACTAAATATATTATATACAAAACTCATCCTAACCCCAATATGGTTATTGTTATTTAGACAGCTCGGCGTATACGCGAAAATCCAAATTGACGTCGTATTGAATGTAAATATAAAAATATGGACGTTTAGTATAGCGAAACTACAAAAATTAATCGATTTCATTTACAATAAACACTTTTATCGCAAACGTGACGTACTTCCAACAAATAAAATACAACAAAAAGATGCATACTTGTCGAAACCAGACGTTTTAAATTGATATCCCTCGTTATTCGCTGTGCGCGTCTGACTCGGTTCACCGCAAAATATGTATATAATGATAATAATAATAATAATAACCTTAAGCAGTTAAGACGCACTGTTATGATTGTTATTATTTTTTCCTTCTTGTCGAATTATTTGCCGAGTTCATGATTTTCCAAGGTTCTCAAAAATACGTTTGGACGAAAAATAAAATAAAAGAAACACTTCGAACGACGACGACAATACCGGCTATGACAACAATATGAAGTGCGCGAGGCGTACGAAGCAATACATGAAAACCGCATAAAAGATCGCTTCGATGTGATGATGATAATAACAATAACAATAACAATAACAATAATAATAATAATAATAATAATAATAATAATAATAATAGGTTGTCTTTCACACATGAAAGGGATACACAACATTGTGTTGAGTGATCGGGACAAACGAGACACGCACGACGCGAATAATGAAGCACATGTACACCGTTGCCTAGACCTTGCGGCCGTGCCGTGCACGTCGGTGGAGCGTTAAGGTTCCCGTCGCGGGGAAAAAAACAACGTTCCGACGCCCGGAGGGTGTAATCGCGGTATTTCCGCGACCTCGGGCGTGTTGCGAGGTTCGCGCGCGCGCCGGACTCGACAAGGGACGAGAACGTCCGTCGAGAGATTCGAGTCGTCCCACGAACCTCACGGTAGGCCGCACGGTAACGCGACTGCGGTCACCGTAGGACCGCGCGGGCGAATGGCGTTTAACGCGGTACAACGCATATAAATATCTCGGACACGACGCGAAATCAACAGGTTCGAAACGCGAAATCCGAAGGCGATCGGAGAGAGTTGATTGTACGCCGGTGTTCGGCTATTCGCACCGGCTGTTCGCGTCGTAACGTCACGCTCGGGACTGCCGGATACAACACGTCGGGCTTATCGAATATTTGAACCGTTGCCTATACCCTCGGCTTGGATTCCGCGAGACGCCGAGATTACGCGAGTTCGGTTCGAATCGCCAAGCCGATGTGATTGGTCACGTGTCAGTGGTGTTTGCGCGTGCGGAACGGTTCGACACAATAACCGTGTTCCGTTGAGACCCCGTCATGTAATAATAATAATAATATCAATAATAGTCGTACGAGTCGCGTTCTCGTCGGAGGACTACGCGATATATGAACACGCGCGTACCTAACCTAACCACGCGTGGTCTATAGTGGTCCTCTATAGGAATACGGCCCGACGATTCGCGGCTCGTAAGAACGTGAATTGTTCCGGCAAACCTCTACATCGAAAATGTCAATACGATACCGCGCAGTGGCACTGAACACTTAAGGTAGTGCATTTGCACCGCCTAAAATTATGGGTTGAATACTGGGTCATCATATTTTCAGGTCGTTGTTTCTGACGTATATTGGGTTCATGTTGAATATATTATTTGTAGATAATTGTTTTGTTCGGGTAGTATAATAAATTATTAAAAACCAACGGTTTAAACCTAAACTATTTTAAACGACACAAACTAGAGCGTTATATAGCTACAAGGCAGTTGGTTAATTCATTACGTGGATCTTAGATCGATGTGGTTTACTATTATTATTAAACAATTATTGAGTTGTCATTGTGGGCCTTACTCTTGGAATACTGATTACTGACAACTGCAACAACCGCTAACGTGTTTTTCACGTTTCAAAATAGATTTATACAATTGTATTAATACAATATTTTATATTTCAGATTGTGGAAAATCTAAATGGTTATACAAATTTTCGAGGAAAGAGTGGGTGGTGGTAAAAATTTGTGTTTGCACCATAAACTTAAAAATAGTTCCGCGCCACTGATACCGCGTACGCACGGCAACCTGACACGGTATCGCTTACCGGTACGACGTGTAATACTAACGCACTCACTGGTAAACGACGACGATCAGCTTTGTCTCCAAGGCGGTATGACAGAAGTCTGGCAACGGAAGGCGGCCTCGCGCGAAACGACGACGTGGTTTCGGACACGGCGAGAAGATGCGTTCCCGTCGGAGGACCGTGCGATGTGAACGCCCGTGGTATAGAGCGATCCTCTCCGACGGTCAGAGTTGTAAAGTGTTTGAGTACGAGTATTTGAATATTGGTATTCATATACTTTTTCAATATTGAATACTTTATTAAAAAAAAAAAATTCTTTCCTTTATTTGAGTAGTATTCAAATACTTTTTCATGATATTGAATAATAATTTTTTTTAAATACTTTTATACTTGTGTGTTATTATTTTATTAAAAATTAAAAAAATTTTACATCTCGCAAATTGTACAGAATTGATAGATAATGAAATTAGCCAATATTTAAGGACATCGCCAACAAAAAACTTGGATTGTTTACAATCGTTTCCTATACTTAAAAAAGTAAATATAAATATTTTCGTTTTTATGATTATAATAATAAAAAAATGTTATTAATTTTAATTTCTGTTGATAGATATTTATTAATTACAATACACCTCTCTTGAGCAGTGATACCGTTGAAAATATATTTAGCGTAGGGATGCTACGTAAACAAAAAAAAATAACATCAATAACCGACAAGCATTTTGAACAAATCACGTGGTTAAATATTATGTATTATTTATATATGAAAAATATGAATAAGTTATATTTGAAAATCATTTCGAATACTCTATTGATGTAATTGAGTATTTGCTCAAAACACTTTTTTTACAACAATATCTTTGTTGTTCGCTCGGATAATTTTTGAAAAGTATTCTACTACGGCTCTGCCGACGGTTCGCGGGTCGTACGAACGCGAGTGGTTCCGGCAGACGTCTACAACGAAAACGTCGTAGCGCGCGCGGAAACCTGGCACGGTGTCGGCCCATTTGGCACGACGCGTAATGGTAATTGCACTCACTGGTGTACGGAGACGATCAGCTTTCTCTCCGAGGGCGGTCCGGCGGAAGAGGCGGCCTCGCGCGTAACGACGGCGCGGCTACGGACACGGCGAGATGATGCGTTCGCGCGCGCTGCGACGTGCGGTGTGCCGGACCCGGCCGGACGGACGCGAAACGGTCTTTCCGAGCGTTCTCCCCCTCCTCGCCGGAAGACCGGACGACGACGCGGCTCGCCGGCCGGTCGAGCGCGTCCGGGTTCCCGGCGTTCGACACGTGCATCGGATTTGGTAAAAACGTTTTCGCGATGCGGCGACGGCGCGCCCGTCACCGTCGTGGCGTCGTGCTTGAAAACGGACGGGCGTTTTGTACACCGCGTTCGCAGCAATCGCCGACGTGCCGAACACGGCCCGAGACACTCTGACTGACACTCCCGTTGTCTCGTGCGAACGTGCACGCTTTTTACGAATATCGTCTACCGATTCCAACCACCGAACCGCTTTTTTGCGAAATGGATTATAAAACAAATATGCGAAATCGTCCATTCCCTCCACCGTCGTAAATCATATTACCGTTGCATGAAAACTACAAAACTACTCGACGGATTTTAATGCCGTGTTATCGGGCTGGCAACTCATATCGTGTTAACATATTCTGCTTTAGCTTACAATATCCTGTTTGTGTTCAATCCTGACGGCTTGTCGGTGTACAATCCTTGCGATTGTATTTTTTGTATCCGATTTTTATAATATATCATATATGTCAGTTGAACGTTTGGACAGGTAAACTGGTAAAACCTACCGCTGTGAATGAAACTGCAATTACTTTCTACTTCGTTATGGAACGATGTATGTATGTATATTATAATTTTAAAACATGTTACAAGACGATGATCAACATCGACGACATATTTTACAATGTAATAAATAACATGCACATAAAATATAAATAGCTCTGAATATGAGGCAATATCTCATATTTTATAAGCGATAAATACATGTTAACATTGCCATTTAGCATTTTATAAATATAATATACGTACCATATTGCAAATATTAAAAGCAAATATCTATAACCTATTGAAATTTTTGAATTTTATAAAAGTCAAATAAGTGTGAAATAAATATTGAAATCGAAAATATTCTATTGAGATATTATCTCTACTGTCAGAATAATATGTTCTACGAATATGTCTTTTAAATATTTACCTGCTTCGATCGACATACATAACCTAATAATTCACATTTAAAAACTATTTTAAATATTTATTATATGTTTTAAAATGACACGTATTAGTCTTGTTAACTTTCAAATCAAAATTTAAACAAATATACTTATCCAACATTTATTTTCAAAATTATAAGAGAAAACCGACGTTTAAAAATTATATTTACATTTTTAAAAAAACTCGTAAATTTAAGAAAACAATAGTGTAATATAATTGAAGAAATTTATAATTGTAGAAGAAAGAGAATTTATAATTGTAAGAACTGTGTTGTCGATTACAAATGTCTCACGTCTGAAAATAATACCATGCCACTGATATACAACATATTTACAAACATGTACGTATCTACCGATAAAATGCATAACGAAAACAAATGTCTTAGTACTGATAATATTTTATAGTTTACTCGATTTTATAGACAGACGATCGATATTTCGTTGACCACCAAAATATTTACATTTTACAAACATTATACAAATAAACCAACAAAAAATTTCAGTGTCCATTAAAAATTTGTCGACATTATATCCTATAATCCTATATATATATATATATCAGTAGCGGATTTTCAAAAATTTTCTGGGGGGTCCAAAAAAAAATAGTACATCAAATTAATATAAAAAAAGTATTGTAGTATTTTCGGTACTGGAATATGGATCACTACAGAGTGTCTGAAGGGGGGTCCAATACCCCTAGACCTCCCCCACCGTAAATCCGCCACTGATATATATTACAATATCAAACAAATCTATAACAGATATATTAAAAACAAAATCCTAAAATATGCAAAATAAAAATTTTTACCAAATCACTGCATTGAAATTGTACGAAAAAAAAAACAACCGCACACGTTCCCATTTCCTATTTATTACTATACAAATTGTAGTAGAGTTCGACTACACGTTTAAACTGCACACAACTTGACACACTTTTGAATTTTTTTTATGTGGTATCATGAGTTCACGTGTTAATAACTGTAATAAATACGTAAGTACCTATACAAATATATATATTTATAGGGATATACAAATATAATGCGTTACATTATTTTTAATATGAATTTAGTAGAAAATATTGCATTAATATAAACAATATACGAAAAAAAAATCTATAACACATTGTATTGTTAGTATAATAGTTACCAAGGTCAATGCTCACATATATATATATTATAATATACGTATATATGTGTGTAGTATTGTACATTCATTGTCCATTTTACGAATAGTTGATACGTCGGCTGTTTTTTGTTGATTATAGGCATAATATAAAACCACAATGGATATAGGTTTAAGTGATCGAAATATATCACTAGAGCCTGGTTTATAACGAAACGTATTTTATTGTATGTACCCAGGAATATTTATGATGTTCATTACACGTAAAAAACAGCAGTTATACAACCAGTATCTGCAAAATATAACAATCGAGTATCAACGTTTTAGGGTCCAAAATGTGAGTCTAAGGCCTAAAATTAATTAAAATGTCTGAGAATGGTTGGTTTAATCGGCTGCGGCATAGAATCTAATGTATATTGATATCCTTCTCCTACAATAATTATAAAGAAACGTTTTACAATTTCTATTACAGAAATCAATAGCTGTAGGCGTTTTTTCCAACCTCGTATAGAAATCTATTGCTGCTATGTTCTTGATTTAAGGAAATCTCCACGGTAAATGTGTATATTCGTTCCAAGTATACATAATTACGTAAAAAATCACTAAACACGTTCAAATACGCGCGTAGCTCGTGTTAAGGCGGGTTTACACGCAACGACTTATTGTACGTTTTATCGGATATGTTAAGCGGAAAATAAAACGTAAGTTTTATAGAATATAAATTCACATCTACACGTTCCTATCTACACGTTCCGTTTATTACTTAGTTTTTCATCTCAGTTTCAACTGAATTTATCGTCAATTTTTTTTAGTGATTTTGTCATTTTTCACGATATAGAAGAACCACTGTTGTAGTTTTTTATCATCATTTCTAGAGAAATAACTAATAAATAATTAAATAAAAACTATTGTACGGGTGCATCAGTTTATGGGGGGGGGAAGCTAATCATATGAAAGTGGTCAAGGAAATCGCTGTTAAAAAGAGGTCACTTTTACATTGACTCACATGTAAATATATTGAAAGAATGTGTAATGAATCAAATGACTGGCGTAATTATTTGCGTATGAACGCTACGACTTACAATCGATTGTTGAAATTATACCATAAACTGAAAACTTGTAAACTGAAACCTAACACCATACATAAAGAAAGATGACACTTGTATGAGAAAAACTATTTCATCATACGAAAGGCATTCCACAACTTTAAAATTGCTTGCTACAGGAAGAAGCCTTAAAAATAATATTTTTTTATGCTTATAACTCTACTCTTTGCTTTTTACTTGCCATATACAAGGGAAATTTTTGTACAGTTCAATGAACTCCTCAAAAAATGCACTGGAACATTGCCGTAGATTAGACATGTTCGCAAAAACCAAAATTAAGAAAATACCACTTGAACCAAATTATATTAAAAAGTATTAAATATAATACTAATGATATGTGTATGTGTAATATGCATGTGTCTTTAAGAGAGAACTAAATGAATGACGGATGAAAAGTTGTACAATGCATCAAACCTGTGTTTACATGTAACAACTTGTAGTTTAATTTCACAGAAATTGTTGAATTCGCGCCTATCAGTCTTTCGATCCAATCTTCAATTTCATTCCGATTTTATAAGATATACGATTTGCTGTGTTTACGCTCCGTTTTACTTGATATGATTTGTCGCTTTCAATAAAACGTACAATAATTCATAACGCGTAAATCCGCCTTTAGAAAAACAGAAATTATATACATTTTATACTTTTTGCAGCACAAATTCTATAAAATTCAAAATAATACAAAATTCTAATGTTTTGAACCTACGCTCGGGAATTTACAAACAATACATCAATAGTTAAGTGGAGTATTTTAGGGAAAGGGGTGCTCACTCTCACCAATATCGTCATGAATTAATTAAAAAGATTTTAATTTTATTTATTTATGATAAATTATTTTTTTTAATTTGGACTTCTTTTCTGTATGCATTGTTTTAAAAATTCAGTTTTCCTGTTAGTTTTCTTCCGCGTTACGTTTTTACTTGTCTGTACGATTTTACATACCTATAAATATGTTAATGTCAAGTTTGCATGGCATTATGGTAAGTTTTCATAGAATGAAATCAAATATGCCACCAAATTAATTTGTAGAAAACTTAAGTTAAAAAAAAAAACGCGCCTATATAATAATAAAAAATACTCGGGTATTTTTCAATGTGATAAAATAATATTGACCATCGGGTCTAAACTAAAGGAACGAATGCTTATTTTTATTCTTTAATAGTTATGTCGTGTATTGGTAGTGTATTGTATATGAATAGATACGACAATCGAGTTACCAGTTAACCAAACAATAACCCCCTTAGACAATTATTAACAATTTAAGACACCATAATTTAAGAAACGGATAATGTTCTAGAAGGTTTTATCGAGGTCGATCCCGAAATTATTATTTACAAGGACTAGCGATGCATGTAATTGGTACAAATTTCAATGAATCAGTTTGTTTCATGTTTGTCAAAATAGCATTCGCACATTGTCCGATTCATTTAAAAGTAGAATCAAAATTATGCAACGAATTGGCTACATTTTGCAATGCAAATTTAGAATTTGCTGCAGCATTGTTTTTGCCAAAAATCGAAAACAAATATGATAGTACTATCATACAATCAATAAATTACACCACATTTTGATTTTTGATCCATAGCAAAAAAAAAAAATGTTTTAATATTAAAATATTTATTGATCATTACCCTCAACCCGAAAATCCTGGCTACCCCAATGGTTTCACATAATCAACTTGTGAAACATTTATGAAATAAATGAATTTGTTGAACATTTTGTAATACATTCCCACATAGTTATTTCTCAAACTTTAATATATTATCCTTTAAGAAGTCTGGTCATGCAATATGTTTACACTAATTCAGTTTAATAATTTTGTGTACTTGACGATAGACAGTCGTTGTTTAGGTATGGGAAAAAATATGACCTCATGCATGTCGTACGAGAAACCTGACCCACGTGATGCGTCGCAATAATACATTTAGGAATAAAATACCTAAACGCGAATTTTATGTGAATTTGTCTATCTCACGTGAATTTGAAGATTTCACGTGGATGACGCGTGACGTAGACATTGCCCATCTGCTTATTGTTTTTATCTTTAAGATAATTTCTGTGGTGAAGACCGTAAAATAAAATTCATCACGAGACGGCCACACGAGTAATCTGCTATAGTCTGACTAAACAATTGTTAAATCCGACACTGGACTTGACGGACATGTTCGCGCACAGATACTGTACACATATGAGAATTATAAGTTATAAAAAACGTGGATATTTGCCTGATGCGAACACGAAATCACGGAGAAAAAGTGATTACATCTCATTTGGAAATGATATATACTGCACATGTAGTAATAACAATGATAATAATAATAAAACACGTGTACTGTATATATACTCTCCATTTAAATTTAAAATTATAGTTATTAATTTTAATAAATCACGTAGACATCATTTTGATCGTGTAAATATTTTAATTGTATTGTTAATTTCGTAATTTTTATTTTGCAAGCACTCGTTCACTACGCTGACGGAGTTGATATTATTCAATCTGGATACAAATAACAAATTCCACTATTCCATTTATTTTCCCCTTTCACGGAAATGTTACGATGGTGGGTGTTCATATAATCTACAGTGATGTGACAATAACACCTTGGTCATATATATTATATTATTAATATTAATTCATTTCTAAAATTGACGTTGGAGAAGTTGTTATTACATTTATTAATAGCTAAACGTTATGATACACCCATTTATGGATATATATATATATATATGATCGTATCATAGGTGACAGAAAATTGTGATTATCATATTATTTATCATCATTTGATTATTAAATAATTACATTAGAAGTTATTAAAAGATTTGCAATTATGCTGAACTGCTATGCACCTACGAAAACATATATATGATTCGTTGTTTTTCTGTGCAGCGGAGAAAAAATCAAGTAGTTTACTACGTTTTTTTTTTTACTTGACTCTTTACTACATTTTTAGATTTTGAACAAAAATGAAAAATGTATTAATTTTGCAATACTGTGTATGTATTTTTTTGTCTGTGTCAATTAAAATAATTGTAAATAACTGTTTAATCATTTGTAGACTACATTACGGGGTAATTTGCGTTAATTACAAAAGACACGTCGAAAATACAATATCGTAAAAATGTTAATTTATCTGTGAAATCTTCTAAAAATACGTATTTTTCGAAATAATAGCAAACTGTACTTATACAACAAATTAAATGCCGGTTGATTAATAATTTATTAATTTATATAAAATATCAAATTCATAATAATATAAATAACATTTATTTTTAACGATTTCCGTATAAAAATAATAAAATAAAGTTTAATCGCAAATTTTGTTGTGGAATGAATTTTAAAAACAAAAATAATTGAAACAAAATTTTGTTGTAAAAAAAATAATGATTATGGAACTAAAACACTTAATTTTATTCCATTTCAACGTTTAATTTAAAATATATTTATTTTTATTATTAAATTTATAATATTTTTTTATTAAACTTTTTTTTATTTAACAATAATTTAACATTTTTGGACTTAATAGTCTGATCTATGATATTATAAATGATATTTTATTTGAAGATCTACTTACATGTCTTACATAATTATTTAGAAATTAGTCATAAATTGGAAAATTTTAATGTTAACTAATAATAGTAAGCCATTAACAAACGGTATTGTATTAAAAACGATTATATTGCGCATTCAGTTGTACAAAATGTTTTTATGATCGATATGCGTTCGATCTAAAACAAAAAAAAAAAAAAATCTTGTAATAAACATAATTAAAAACATGTATAAACAATTATGTCCATTGAGGTAAATTCCTCAGAGAAAACTATTAACAGGCAGATTTTTAAATGTCTATAGAAACAGCTTAGTTAAAACAATAATAATAGGTGAATAGCTTTTATTATAAATAACAATCCTGATAACGGTCGGTAGTTATAGATTAGGATTGTTTTTGAAACTCTTGGAAATTTAAACAAATATAACGATGTTCGACATGACATTAACGTTATTTACGTATCATTATAGTTAGTGGGATTTCTTCACTGAAAATACAAAAACCGTTTGACAACATGCGGTAGTATTTTATTGTTTGAATTATTTTCAAAAACTCTTTATTAAGAGCACATAGTAAAATCACTCGACACAGTACATAAAGTTTGGTATTCAAGTTGAATTTAGTACTAAATAAATGATAACCGGATTCCAAGACAAGAATATTCTTAATAGCTTTTCATATCTCATAGTGATTTTGTAAACAATTGTCTTAAAAGATGTTATATAGTGTTTTGAGATTTTAATTTAGTTTGATAGTTGTAGCTTCATTGTAGGATGATATATAACGAAAAGGCTGTGTGCTCGAAATACATTAGTCTCTTCGAATTTGTTAGTAAGTGTTTAAGCACTAATCTTAACCGAAATACAACATATAAATCATTTTGCAGCGTCAATTTGCTAAGCGGTTCTTTAGATAGGCGATATCTCAAACCACACCAAAAATTATACATTTAAATAAATATACACAACAAGTTTATATATTAAAGCAAATAAAACAACTGCAACTGCAACAATATTATATATACACACACACAACATAATTCTTTGATGTGTTCTGATCTGTACTGCTTCATTGCTGGGCCTACCGTCAGATGAAATAATGAATTCATCTCCGCAGTTACGTTAGTCGATTTTTTTCGGAGGAAACTTTTGCTGAATATCTCCACGAGTCAATCAAATTCCAATTTATTGCCTGAACCTGATAGAGCTCGCACAACAGTTTTAACTCTAGTTCTGAAAAAATAATAACATTAACCGTTATACAATATGCTATTAATGAGATCGTAGTTTTAATAGTATTGGATTACGGACGAGAGACAAAAAATAGGGGATTGTTATCGCCGATTCTCTTAACCATTTGTCCCCGTCGAAATCATATATAAATGTATATAATGAGGTCATGGTGCACAAGCAAAATAACCAAAATATATTGGATTATAATGGAATAGAGCGATATTTGACACTATTAAGGTGTTGCAAATAATTTTTTAAAAACTACAATTTCGAATATTTTTTTAAACAATTTTTTACTTGTTATTACTCAGACGAAATTGTAAGATTTATTCTACTAGTCCGATTTAAATATTTAAATTTAATTATAACATTGATTATTCTTTTCTAAAAAAATAAGGATTCATTTTTGTGTAAAGTTAAGATTTAACCTATAGATGTACTACAATATATAATTTACAAGTAACAAAATGTTTAAAAGATTTTGAAATTTGTATACATAAAATCGAAATTTGTAAAAATTATTCGCTTCTGTTATTCTCTAGAAGTGATATAATCAATAGATTTGTAGACTTCTACAGAACAATTAGAATAAAAATCACAATATTTGTTTGAAGTAAAATCAAGTTCTTTTCAAATTATGGTTTGCTTAGATATATCCGAAAATTACAAGAGAGAAGGGGAAGAAACGTTCAAAAAATACTCCAATGCAGAAAACGCAGCTGCATAATATATTACATAATATTCATTATATAAACGTACCCTTATACATTTATGAGTCATCTTGTATATGTACTTATTGCTTTCAAAACTATATGTTATATTAAACATAGTCATTGATAACAATAATACTCCTAGTAGTTAAAAATCAAAACGTATAAGCGATATGACTATGTGATAAATTAACTATAGTAAAGCGACGACTTCAAAAATTAAAAAAAAATTGTTATGAGTGAAGTGAACGTGTAGCAAATATTTATAATGTACTGGGATATTGCCAAAAACGCATTCGATTTCTTGTTTTTGAACTGTCGTTATAATTATGTTATCTGACGAAGATTTGTTCGATCCATCCACACTTAATCCGACGATTGTTCAATTTTTTTTCATGGTAAAAACAGGTTAAATTTCCACTACTGATTACAGAGTTTTCCATTTCATCAAACGGGTTTTTACACGTAAGTCATTATATCAATATATTTTTATTTTTTTTTAACAATTACTTTTTTCGTGTCGTACTGTAATACGAAAGGAACTTGTCGTATGCACATTTCTTTAAATACATTTCATTAAAATATCAAGTTTGTCTCGAATATTTTTGACATTATCATTGCACGTATATTACCGGTCAATGATGTTTATATCTTTCAATTTAACTCGTTTTCAATTTTATAAAAATAAAAGTAGGTTGTATGAAAATCGGAAAATGGTAATCGACAAAATTTTTCAATTATAATTCATTTAGGCTTAGCGAAAACGATTAAAGCGTGAACATCCCTCAATAGTTAACGAGAAAATTGAATATAATGATATTTATGTGCTGGCTCGATGACATAATATGCTGCTCCTGTCAATACGTATACGCCTACAGTAGATCCACCGCGCTCACTCGTAGGAGAATTGCCTATTCGTAGTGCCGCGCTTGGTCGTCGATTACGAATAATTTTTACATTATTAAAATAAAAACCAAAACAAAAACATGCATCAATCATTATTGTGATTATAGTTTAAAAAATAAAATTATATATTTTATATATTTTCTATTTGAAGTTGGTTACTTATTTTTAATATTTTTTGTACTTAAATTTAATCGATATAAATACATATCTGTTTATATTATACATAAATATACTCATCATGACGCAGATGTCACTTTTCCAAACAATCTAAAAACTATGAATGTTTTTATTTGAAACATACTATTTTCAAACAATTGATCTATTTTTAAATTGTTTAATTGTCGAGAAATTATTCAAAATATAATTTTATATATATTTTAAAATATAATTCCGACGATACCGACGGACTTATCTATATATTTTAAATTCTTGCAGATTCCGGTGAATGTTTCATTTGGCTCCACAATAAGTAAGTCTCAGGGTTAAACATTCTCGCTGGTGGATATTGACTTGAGGAAGGAGTGCTGTTCTCATGAATAATTATGTTGGCTTATCTCGAGTGGGTTCTCATGATAACCAATACATTTTGATACTGGAAAAGATATAACTTAGTATACAGAGAAGGTTTAGTGTGAAGTACAAATTATTTTACTTACTGGTATTTTTCGAAAACAAATATAACAACAACTTGAGTAAATAGATATATGCCAATTATAAGCAGAGTCTTAGCCCTTAGTACAAATATATGTGTAACGTTATGATTAATGTGTTGAAAATAAAATAAAAATCAAAGTTAAACTTAAATCTTTTTTTTAAGTTATGAACATCATAAAACACATAATAGGTATTAAATAACGAATTGAACCAAATTTCAATCATATAAGTGGTGGTATTTTTTATAGGCAATGAATTGCACGGGAAGAGCAAATAATAATAATACAAATGTAAAAAAAATATTCATGTACCTATATGAAAAAACAGTTATAGGTTTTTTAAAAAAAAATAATTCATACTACGCGATTCGTTAAAAATTTTTAATCTAAAATAAAGCGTTACACTTTCTTTCAACAACATGTTGTCAGGTGGTGCGTGAGTTAGAGCAACCTGTTAACATTTTTCTGAAAAATAATGTTAGGTTTAAAGTATGTATCGGATTCTCAAAAATGTAAAATAAATGGTCAGTTTTTTGCATATGATCTAATTATTTATATTATTATCTTGAATAAATTGTATTTTCGTCGAGTCTTTTTTATATATGGCTAAAGCCAAATTTTGCGTTAAAGAAGTTGAAAACTTTGAAAATGTTATATATTTTAAAACCCACCCCCATTTTCCATAATTACGCCTACAGTCACTATAAATACTCAACTGCCCTTGCCATATATAATCACCTTCATTTTTGTAAAGTTATTGTGTTGTATACGATTTCTCGACCGCATGTGTATACAATTTAATATTGTTCCAATCATGTGTCGCTTAAAATAGCGGTAAAACGCGCTATTTTACCGCCATTTAACGTGACCAAATTGATTACAACGACCCAAAAATCAACGAAGAAGGGGAGGTGATATGATTAAAAATTCGCCGACTCAAAGTAAAATATTAGTCGACTCCAAATAATAAAATTACCGACTTCAAAAAATGTGTTGGTAATTTCATTGCTAAATTGCTGACTCAGAATTCTAATCACCTAGTTTAAGGGAATATCATAACTCCCTAGTACTCCCTTATTATCGACCTTGCAAAAACCACACTCATTCTAAATACATAGATCATGCAAAATATTTATGCTATTCAAGGAAAATATCGAAATACCCGATACACACCGATTTCCGCTACTGAGATTTTCATGTGCATGGAGTACGTGCCTTTATAATTTTGTTGATATCGGAATTTACGATAATACGTCTTATGACCTTTCAAAAGGATTAATTTCTGCGACGTGTGGTAGTTTCAATACACCACGTTATACCCACTTTTTCCCCGGTAAAAAACAAAAAAGTTAAATACCCGTCCGTCCCGCAGTTTCGGAAAATGGTGGAAATCACAATTTAATCCATTAAAGGGTTTTATATGTTCACGCACGGCGAACGATTAAAAGTATTTTTATTAAAACAATTATCACGAATAAACGGTGTAATGTTTTTCCTGATTTGTTGGTGTGTTAAAATCCAATACTTTAAATAGAGAATTCTCGTTTAAAGATCAGAAAATTCGTTTCTGACAACTGGTACTTTTGATGGACAAGTAAAAATAAAATTTGTTTCTCAATAATTTTGAGTTTGCCGCGCGGTCGTTTAAAGTGCTCGTTATAATTTACAGACACTGTTTAGTTGAAATTTTCCACTTTATAAATACTCAAGGAGGTCTGGACCAAAGGACCCCCATCCTCCCGTAATTGTGCCATTGGAGTATACAAAATGAAATTTTATTCTGAATATAAAATATATATATATATATATATATACATGTTGGCCGTATAGACAGTATAGTTGCTATTTATTTATTTCATCTCATGCTACAATATTTATTGAGTTCATTGCTTCGTTACCAGTAGACCGTAAACAATAAAGAGGGAACGTCGATAATACTTTTTTACCTTTATTGTTTATACAAATTCTTTTACATATATACAAGTACAACAATAAACAAGATGGATAATATATTGGAACAGGTAATAATAATATATTAAATAGTATTAAATAATCGCATTATAAGTATTTATTAAACCGGTAGCCTGCATTTATTTGTTTTTCAAAATTATACGCTAATATAAGCGATTTGCAAAGCCATTATTTACATTTATAAGCTCTAGCTGTACATTAAGTTTCAACTACATCACACCACTCCCTTAATAATTGATACGACATTCACGATAAGTTCGTCGTGAATTTGCAAGTATTTGTGATTTTTCAAAAATATTTAGAAAGAAATTATATTAATTATTGAGAGCAAAGAAATATATGAAAACAAATATCGTGTTACAAGGTACACTATAATTTTGTAACGGGACGTGTGAAATATATATATATATATATATATATATTGATGATAATTTAATTATCAGATATAGTAGATATAGTATTCAGCATGTGTATAAATATCGTGGTATGCTCGTTATGAAATCGTCTTTTTTTAATTAATTATAAATAATAATGAAAAACAATAATATACAGCATAATAGTTATACGCGTATCTTCGAACATGCCAATAATATTTTAACAGCAGTTTTACTATTTGTATATATCACTATACGTTGGTCAATAGGTGCTTCTAACAACGGAAACCTTTAATTATTATTGTTACTTATCGTTTAATATACTCGTAACCATGTGTAATGTATACAGATAATAAATGTGTAATAATAAATAATTGTTACACACTGCATTTTGATTACGTTTATCTGCGTATATGCAATATTGTTTAAATAGCTGTTTTGCTGTATACAGTGCTGTGTTAAACGACATATACTAAAGTATATAATCTATAAATAAATAAATAAAGCCCTATAATCATCATTATAAAGGATGAATCTACATTCTTTATTTTCTTCTTATTCTCCCTCGCCTATACCTCAGCTATTTGTGATCGTCCATCTGTGTCCTAAACCTTCACTTGACACGATCTCCCACATCAACTACGTACACACCAGTAGTTCTAATATCACACTTAATTGAATCCATCCACCTATTCTTCAGTCTTCATTTTCCTCTTCTTCATTCAACGTTCATTTCTACACGACCCACTCTATAATTTTTGCATAAAAAAAACTGTTTACAAATGTTTATTATATCTAAAATAATAAATATAAACAAAAAAATAATTTTGTTAAAACGACATTAATCATATAATCGGTATTAACGATTAACGATTAGAATTCATTACATGGTATTGCACAACTCTTATAAAATTCAAAACTCAAACTAGATTTCTAGTATTCATAGTATAAATATAAATCGCAAACAACGAACTAATGTAATTAAAATATTTAAGATCGCGTAATCTAACACGACGACAGTGCAATATACCTAAATGATATCTCTCACTTTCATTACCAATGGAAAACATCGTATTAATATACAAAATTTTCATCGTAATGGTCATCATAGGAACATCTCACTTTTTATGATTTTTACACAGTTTTGCTTTTTTTCCTGCTTTTTTTCCCCGCGTCGCTTAACGTTTCACAGTCCAAAAAATTTTGAAATTGCCCGCTCTTCCTTATCTCATGTTAAATGCGGCTCTGAATATATATCTATATCAATAGTAACCGGTCAACAGGTATTTATCATTGATTTTCGCGTTGTTGTCGGTACTCATTATCATATCTCACGGGTTTAATTATTTCGATATACGATTTCTTATCTAAATAATATTTTCATATACGCGTGTAACATACATTTTTATTCATAAAAACGTATAAATAAATAAATAAATTAATTAATTAATATATACGTGTGTGTGTTTGTGTGTTATTGAAAATAGTGACTTCGTATGTACGTCACATCAATATGATTGATACAATGTTATTCAACAGGTTGCAATGATCATAGAGTATACTTAACGTTAAATAATTACTGTTGAAGTATATAAGTAAACCTGAGTGATACTCCGTAGTAACTATATTCAGTAAAAGTACCATATGCAGAGTGATTTTTCTATCAACAACTAAACATTATCGTTAAAAAGTACATAGAAGTTATAGAATGTTTATTCAGTTCGATTTCAAACTGAAAATTATTATTAATTTTCATTTTTTTTTTTTATCAAAATAATTTAAAACTTTAATGGTAAATCAATATAGTACAGATTTAATCAAGACCGTAACAGGAACACATTTTAAAGGGGGTGGGGGGGGGTTTAAAACTAAATCATATATTTTCAACTACTAGATTATGTTGTGTATGACAAAATTGTGTTTAAATGCGGGTTAATATGTAGCGTGTAAATTGTTTTACGATTTTTTATTTTTATTTAGCCATTTAGACTCTTAACCGCCAAAATTTTTCCTTCCATCGTTCTCTATCATACGCCTACTCCCAGTCCACTTCTATTTCTTCTAATATTTCCTTGTTGCTATCCTTTCATCTTTTCCGTGGTTTCCCCTTGGTCTCTTTCCCTTCACCAAATATATCTTTGCTCCTTTCAACATACTTCCGCATCGGAACATCGGTCTGCCATACATGGCCTGCCCATTCTATTCTTGTTCCACTGATGAATTGGACTATATCTTCTCTTTTGTAAAGTTGGTATAGTTGGGCGTTAGATCTCATTTCCCATTTTTGTTTTGTATTGTTGAATATAGGTCCATAAACTTTCCTGAGAACTTTCTTTTCAACTAGACGTAGTTTTTCATCATCACCTCTCATCGTCGCTTATGTGGCACATTTTTTAAATTAAAAATTTTTTTTATTTTCATATCCTTTTTACTAGTTATTTATTTTTTCTTTTATTTTTACTACTATATTATCTAATAATAATTAACGATAATAGTAACAAAAATTTTAAAATAATAATTGGGTTTATTTCATCAATTAGTTTTAAATTTATAATGTCTAATTAATTATTTAAATTCAAAAACTAAATCTTGAAAAATAAATATAAATATCTTGTACACTTTATATAATAATATAATTAATTTCGTCATCTGAGTGATGAATATTATTTATTTACACCAAAGCTTTTTAGCTGGCTACACATAGAAACCAATAAATTCTCATTTTCCGTGACAACAGTTTTAATTATACAAATAATAATAATTTAAATAAATACAGTAATTAATTTCTTCCATTCAATCACCAGACGCCAAACGTTGAAGAAGTTACTTAATTATATTAAATTTATACACAGTAAGTAGGCTCATCAATAATGTTTCAGAGAAATCTAACTGAATTAATCAACAATGTGAGACAATCTTTTCAACACTATTTTCAAAATAAAATATCACAATTTAATAGGTACATACGAGAAGTGATGTGCCTATCAAATATTTTTGGTGAGTTTTGTAAAAGAATATTGTATATTTATTAGTGCAAATGGTTTATATTTAAGAAATTGATTTTAATTTTAAAAAAATAATCCAAATTCAAATTTTGCTAAACATGTTTTAGAAAATAATCATCTTATTACTTTTAATATACATAATGACTTAGAAATTTTAAATGTACGACATAATATTTATATTGATTCCGTTTTAGAAGAATTACATATTTATAAAGAAATTAAACAATAAATTTAAAAACATCTTAAATATACAAACAGATTTTAAAAATTACATTCTATATCAATATATATTGGATAATATTAATATCACACCATAGTTGCTTTTAATATATACACAAATTCTTTGCTATTTGATATATTTTTATTATATAGTTTTTTTTCATTTCACCTGACTATGTCTTTTTATTGTAATATTCATAAAATTCTCTATGTAAAATCTGTCTAATGTCTTTATGAATTTTTTCTTATTTACTTTACTTTTAATTTATTCTTCAGTTGTTTTTTATTTGTATTAACTTGATGATAACATTTTGTCGAAAACGGTAGTAATAAACACACATATACAAACACTTTTATATTTTAATTTTTTTCTTTAATCAACATAAGAATAATAATAATAATCATTGGCTTTTGTATGTTTAAGTATACATATATTTATGTTTATTTGGATATTTATATGTATATTTATATATATTTTTATTTGTGAGTATAAACTTATAATTTTTAGTTTATTTCTATTCGTTAATTCTTTTATATCTTTTCTTTTTTATTTCTTTATTTTTTAATTTTTTATTTTTTTTCTTGCATATCCATTTTAATCTTTATTTGTTTTTTCTTTTATTTTTATTACCATATTATTTATATATAAATATATAATTTCCAAAGTGTCTAATTATAATATAATAATGATAATAATAATAATATTAAAATGTATAATATATAATATAAAAACAACATGAAAAATTAAAAAATCAATAGACTTTATTTTTTAAATGTTAAATTTTTGGTCAAATTTAAAATGTAAAATTCCAATTTTTTAAATTATATGCCGTATTATTGAAAATGTAATAAACATTTGTTACGCTTACTTTTCTTGAAAATAAGTCACAATTTTCAATTTTACCATTTATCTTAAAAGTTAAATTAAATTAATTATTATATTTATAATTATTATTTCTAATATAAATTTCGAAATTCATAAAAATCCATAAAACCTCATATAAACATAATAATATTATAAGCGTTTAAATTTTCGTTTAAAATAAAATTTATCAATTTTAGGTGTTATTTATATAATAGTCTTAGCTATGGTCGTACTATAATTAAAATTACAATACTTCAGGTCATTAAATATTAAATATTATGATATAATATTAATAAATATTTCTGAATATTCGTTAAATTTAATAACTTTCTAGCTTCATTCAAAATCGATTTTCAAATAGAACGTTTTATTATGTTTTTCACATTTAAATTATTATAAAAAATTAAAATACAATTGTAATATATCTGTACAATATCTAACTCTAACGAAATCCACGACCTCAGCAGATCCGTTACCTTAGCGGTTGGTCGTCAAATCGTACAATATAGGAGCACTGTCCGTTAGGTTAAGACTGCGAATGTGACCTCAAGGAGCCCATCTTAGTTTGGCAGAGCGGCTTGACTAGCTGTTAATAGTAATAATAATAGTTAATAATAAATAATGAAGTTTATTTTAATATTAAACATGGCATACATTTTTATTCATACATTTTGACATTGACAGCTCCATTATAATTGCACGAACCCACAAATTTGAAAATCAAACATAACATTCTTGTTCACTAAATGTAATGGTGTACTTAGTTACGTGATACTGAACGGTGAAAGTTGCTGGCTACTCATAACAAAAGACACGAATTTTATCATGACAACCGTTCAAATGTACAAAAATTGAATTATATTTCTTTCATTCAATCAACGAACGCCGAACGTCAAATAACAAACTTAATAAAATATATTTTATTTTTATATAGTATGCTAATAACGTTTTTGTAAAATCTAGTGGAATCAGTCAACAGTCGACATAATAGTTGATAACGAAAATCTCGTTGCTCTGTTAAAATGATTCGACTAAATTCTATACTGTAAGTTATTTAACACAATTCTAATATTTTTATTTTTACTTATATATTATTATTTTAATTTTTTTATTGAAAATTTAATACAACTTCTATAATATGTTTTTTATATCATTAATTTGTTAACAGTCGTATTTTTTAATGTTATTGATAGATGTAAAAAATATTTTAAAATGGTCGGTCAAAAGTTGTTTTATTACGCGTTTGGTTTACTTTAATTAATTTTTTTTAAATTTTTTTTCAGCTCTTAATAAAACCAACTTTACTATTTTTGATATACTATTCTCCTTCACGAATTTCAAAATTAATAAAAGTCGATTTAACATTGTTATGTGTGATTAAATTTAATTTAATGCGAAATTCAATAATGTTATTTAGTGTTTTTAGTGTTTATTTTATTAATATACTCGTGTTACAATAAAAATTCATCATTATTAATTATAATCTACTTGTTTCCCATTTTCATTGAAAATAATTTTTTTGTATTGTTTTCAATTTTAAAAACTTCTTTTTTTTTAAGGAGAAATGGATATTACTACGTTCCCGTTACGTTCGTCGGCAAATCATACGCAGTAGAGGAACTCTGGCGACAGTTTTAAGACGGTGGCTAGCTAGCTTCCAACTTCCCGTGTGCACGCACATGCCATCGGGCGCGTCCCCGGGTTGCGGATAGGGGAACGCCCTGCAGATATGCAGGGTAGCCGTGATATAAGCCATACCGCCACTCACGCCGGTATCGGACGAATAAGCGGTCGCGGACAAGTGCACCGCCGGGGGGAGTGATCAACCCCCGGTGTCCCGGATGATCACGGACGACCTGAATGGAAAACCTGCGACGGGGATTAGGCTGATCCCTGCCAAGACGGCCCAGCCAACCCAAAACACAAACAATGAATAGTACAACAGAAAACAGAAACGATGTTACTGCTACAGGAGCTTCGGATACTCCAGAGCCGGCGGTCGGGGGACGGCGCTCGCCCCGGGTGTCGTCATCACCGGCAAGCGTCAAAAGCGTAGGAGCGTCGGGACAGGCTTCTACCGCCAGCCACGGGGCTGGTAACGATACTGTCTGCGGGGACGCTGAGCAGGTCCCCGCCGGTGGCGAAGAGGCCACCTCCGTTACTGCGAACGAAAAAGGACTATCCGAGTGCGTTGAAGATGAATATGAAACCCCGAAAAAATTACGAGAGACCCTAATCGTGACGGTGACGAATGGCATTCGCCATGTCATCATACGAAGCACAATACCCGAAGAAAAACAAGTAAGCGTGAGATTAAAAATTAAATTTTACATTTAATTTAGCTTATAATTATAATAAGTATGTGAAACATAATTAATGCGAATAACAATAAAAATAAAAAACGATATTCAACGAAATTTGCGTATGTCAGTTAAAGTGAGGCACATAAATACAAATTTTACAGATGTATTATTTTTTTGAATTTGAATAAAATCATTGTATTTGGAAAACGATTCAGAGCGACGCTACTAGGTTGTCACAATGGATATTATTTAAAATAGAAATTTCGACACAAATACAATTTTAAATGCATATAACATTTTTTGAATATAAACATAAATTTTGAAATTCACACAGGAAAAATATCCGTTAATGTTGTACTCAGTTAACGGCTACTTATTACATATATAGCACGTGTTATGAAATTAAATTAAGTCATTTTTCCGTTTTACCCAAAATTTTAAACATTAAACCCTTATGAAAAATTTTTTGGTAATTCTTAAACATGAATTCAAATAAGACATGATAGAGCGTGTATTATGATTTCAGGTTTTCAATCATAATAAATAAATCTTTATAATTTTAAAATATTTATTTTACTCAATTTAGCCTGATGTTGATAAAAATAATTTCAAAATGTCATTAACCTTTTTATATTATACTGGTATCTAATTGGCTAAATATTCATGTTTATCTAATATAATTTTGTAAACTAAAAAAAATAATTTAAATTTTAAGGCAATCGAACGTATTAACAATTTTTGAGTTTTTCGATTTTCGAATCTAAAAAATATCTGACTATCTATTCTAGAAATATACTTATTGATGCTAGAATATTAAATGACAAACCTTGTAATAAATTGTCAGGCCTTCTGTCCTAGAAATTATACATTTATTGATTCTAAAACATAAAAACCAGAAACGACTGAGATTTCCTATATTCTATATCTTGCTAAATACCGATTGAATTTTGTCTAAAACTATTGCATGTATAACCATTGTTAAAATAAATTATCGCTAAAAATTTTAAGAATTGTTTGCGATTTGTCACAATTGCTTTAGATAGTTTTTAGCCAAAACTACATTGAACTAAAAAAAAAATTTCATAGATTTCTCTATACATAAATGATTTAAAAAAACATCGCATTCAATAGTTTAATATATTGTATTATGTAAAATATTAGAATTAAATATAATATTATGGTTTATTGAGTGTATTATTTATATTACAATGTCGCCACTCGTTTTTCTAGAAGGTCGAACGCTTGCCCGTCACCGTTATGACGACGAACCAATATCACAGCATACCACCGAAAAGGGACATGATTGAAACTGACAAAGAAGTAAGCGCAGGGTTTAAAACGATTGAACGCATTTTAAAGTTTACCCAGTTTTTAAAATTATTTAAAACTTTCTAATCATTATTAGCTTGTGTTAGATTTTCTACCGACCTATTATTGATTACATTAGTATCATCAAAATTGAAATTCATTCTATATTTGTGTCATACATCATTAAATATTCACGGGCAAATTGTATTAAAAATAAGCATTTGATTTAGATGTTTTTTTTGCAAAAACTTAATTGAACTAAAAAAGAAATTATAATTTTCCTATAAGTAATAGTTTAAAAAAAATCTTTTTTAATAGTATAATATGAGAATTAAATGTAACAATTTCGTATTTCGAGTGTAAATTTTATGTTACAATTTTGACCCTCGTTTTTCCAGAAGGTCGAACGTTTGTCCGTCGCCGATACAGCGACGAACAAATATCACAGCATACCACCGAAAATTGACGTAATTGAAATGAGCAAGGAAGTAAGCACAGGGTTTAAGAATGTTGTAACGCATTTAAAAAACTACCTAATTTTTAAAATCATTTAAAACGTTCTAATCATTATTGGCGTGAGTTAGCTTTTCCACTGACCTACTATAGATTACATTACTTTCATAAAAATTGAAATTCATCCTATATTTGTGTCGTGTGTTATGTATGTATGTATTTGTCTTAACTTGTAGTTCTAAAAATAGTCTGATTTTTACTCTATATTGCACAGTTATATAACTAATGTCTTAAAATATTACCAATGCAACAGGTCACTTTACAATTTTAAATTTGTATTTATGTTTATTTGTTTATTTTTCGAAAAGAAAATGAGCCCATTTTTATTTTCTTTACGTGTGGGTAGACAATGCTTTAAATGTACTAAATATATTTAATGTCATTATAGGAAACATTAAACTTCACTAATTCTATAATGAATAATTTAAACGTAAACAATCTGAATACGATGGCACAAAAAATGATCGCTATAACGATTGGATCAAAATCCATATTAGAAGACGTGATGGAAGTAATACACCAAAAAGTAAATATGAAACGTCACGTACAGACTATGAATTCGACTATAAAAAAGCATAAAAAAAAAATTATATTGGGCGTAAACGCAGGTTAGCTCTCATGTGATATCAAAAGATTTGTTTTTTATTTTTTATGCAAAATGTGTATTTTTCATGTCGATTTTATCGGTACTTAGAAAAAACCAACGAACTTAAATTATCAAAATTTGATTTTTTCGATTATTTGCATTTTCTCATTTATATAATTACCGAAGAGCACGATAATGATCTATAATTTAATATAGATCATATTAATATTTATTTTTTTTTGTATTTATTATTAAAATGTTCTATGTAGGCACTGAGTAAACCAAATTTGAGTGGCGAATACGCTGAGATGTGTGCGATGATGGCTGGCGATCATTCGTTTACCACAAAATTGCAAGCATTGGACGTAACAGTGTTACAAGTGTTATTGCCTAAATGTTACGACATATTATATTCGCACAGACAGCAGAACAACATGCCGTCAGAAGACAAGGAAACTACCGTAAGACTCAATCGAATGCATATTACACAGGGGCGAACCCCGAAATATTAATATACCGAATTTAATGTAACGCGTTTATATTTTCTAGACGTCGCATACATCGTCGCACGAAAAATATGCTCGTCTTTTGGCTAATTCCGTGTAAGTTTTAATCTTTAATATATACACACGTAGTCACATATATGTATACACATTTGATCTCGTCGCCACAAAATATTATCTGGTACTCGGTCGAAAAGCCTTTAGTCGCGTTCTTTCCAAACTCGTATACGCACGTATTCGAAAGTGATTGTGTTTCCGTGTTTAGATTTATCGCAGAGTTATACAACAAAAGGGTGTTGCCGGAGTCGAACTTGTGGTCGTTCGTGATGGATCTAGTGCGAAACGATAACAACGCTCAAGTCCACTGTTTGGCCACGATTTTGAAGTCGGCCGGCCCACGATTGTCGAAAGTACGTGTATAAAAGGATGATCTACATAAACATTTGATATTAATCGTATTCAACATTTCGTTTTCGTACGCGTGTACAGACCTATAGCTTGGCGAGTATCGTCGGACATTTATTAATATTAGAAAATGAATCCGAAAGAGAAGAAGTTATGTGTTCCGACCTGCGAAATTTAATACACCATTTGAAAATACAACACGCAAAATATTGGATACACGAAGGTACAACTTTTCGTCTATTTTAATAGATATTTTAACGGACAATCTATTCGTAAATTGTATTTTAAACACTTTTAAAACCAACATTTCTTAAGTACATTCCTAATCGATTTTTTACGTCAGAAATCACGAAACCGTGTAATCGGTTATACAATTTCTAAAATAATTAGATTTAAACTCTTTTATTTGAATAAATTACAAAAATATCAATACAATTTTTCTTGTATAAAACAAAATTGTTGTAGAATAAACTTATCTCACGTCAAACTTATTCACTGTACTTTCTCTTTAATTTTATTACATGGATCCATACGATAAAGTATAAGAAAAAAGAATATTTCTAAATTAAAAATTTTCTAGTCGTATTTGCGTTCGAAAATTGGATAATTCGAAATACCTATCGTATTTCGATTTTCGATCTAGTTAAAATGAAATTTTAAATTTATTTTGTCATATTAATAATAAACTTTCTGAACGAAATTAACGTAAGATTATTTTTAAAAAAGCCGTACTTCAAATGTAAACCTTTTTTTTAAGTGAGAATTAACTATATACGTTTGAGTAAGATATGTGTTTGGTCGTCTAAAACTGCATATTACGTATAATCAAAAACATTTCTCGGCGTCTATTATTTTTTTTTTTGGGGTGTCCAAATTTATTTGCATTACTAGTTCGACTAAAAATAACTTTTTTATATGTATAAAACACAGTGCTGTAATATATTATTTTTTTAAATACACATCATTCGTAAGGATAAATATCATTATTTATATAGAGCCGGACAGGGCGGTGAAGGAGAACATGCGTCGTGTCAACGTGAAATTGATAAGACCAAACAAATCAGTTAGCGTAAGAGCAGAATACGCGTTGAATTTGATGGCGCATTGCACGTTGGTAGATTGTTGGGATTTACTTTCCACATTTAAATACTGGAAAAATTTGAACGTATGTACACAATTTCAGTCATCGGACGATAACTGTATATATAGTTCCGTGTTTTAAATTTGAAAGCAGGACGGAAATTCGTCAGATATTTTTCTAGGTTATTTTGAAAGTCAATTTTCGTTGAAAGTATTAATTTTATTGCCCATTTGTCAATCTTAAAGTTTAACTATCATTGTGATAACAATGTATCCAAATGGTTATTGGATTTATTATGAAACCAACGACTTGATGTCGATTATTTATAACACTTTTTTATATTCTATAGGTTATTATAATTTAAATTTTGTTAATTTAGAATTATTTTTTATTATTTTTACGACTGGTTGATCTCAAAAAACATCAAGATAAGTGCTTAATAAAATGAGCTTAATAATTTCATGCATATTATGAAAAACATGTTATTCTGACAAAAGATTTGAACTCGTGTTTTTGTCTGAATAATTAATGTTTTGTTCCTTCTTTTATTTAATTATACTAGGAAAACTTCGAATAATGTTCAAATCAACAAATTTGTAATTAAAATATAAAAATTGAATTCCAAAAAACCTTACAGAGTATAATAATTCAATTTTTTCAGAAAATATATTCTGTTCACCAGAAAAAACCAAATTTTCATCTAGTTTTTTCTTTTTTCTAAATAAATGATAATTTAATATGAACGCGTATCGTTTTCTCTCAGGAGGTAAAACATTTGCTGACGCCAGCGTTGAACGCTTTAATGAAAACCGACCAATTGGATTTTATCGTTCACATGGTCGTCATGGCCGTAAAAGAGACGTGTCCACGGAGCAGAGCGGACGCTGGCAAACTGTTGGCCGAACTCGTCAAGGCGAGATTGTTATCAAAACTCATAGTCTACTTAGGGTAAGTGGGACAGTGTGGAATGCGCGTTTTAGTGTATATGCATAGTAACTTCATCTCGAACTCGTATAAAGTGATTGAATATTGATTGTTGTATTATTGGATTAAAGGTTCGAAGAGGTGAGCAAAAACTACGCAAAGGACAAAAATATACAGGTTTTAGTGTCGGAATTGGATTCCGAATTTGTTCGTCAGCTGTAAGAGATCTGATTACTTATTATTTAAATTTGTTTCTATTTTGTTTGTTGTTGTGTATTTTGTACCTTTATTTTTATTTCTATTTTGTTCTATATGTTTTATATTTCGTTTTTTCATAATTATTTATTTGTATCACTTTTTCTGGAATTTGTAACCTATCATTTTTTTTTTTTAAATTTTATTTTGTTCTACTGATTGATTTGAATAGTATGTATCAAACTATTAATCTTTTAGAAGTTAAAAAAATTATACAAACTCAATATTTTTTTATTTTGTTTCATTTGTTACTGTTTTTGCTTTTTTAAGTTTTGTATTTTGTGAATTTTTTGCTGTTATTCCTTTCCAATTTTTTGTATTTTGTTTGTTTATTATATTTTTGTTATTGATTTATTGTTATTTTTTTACATTGTTTTGTTAAATAAATTGAATTTAATGTTGTATGTATTGCATTATCATTTAAAACAACGTCAAAATATTATTATTGTTTTACATGTTACACGGAGAGGATGTATATTTCGTCAATTGTTATGTTAAGGATATGTATACATTTAAATAAATGTTTAACAAATTATGTGTAAAATATTCCCTCACAGAATTATTTTTTTTGTTAACGTAATTTTCATAAACGTCTAAAGTCATAATTTGTGTAAGCGCACGTTAGCTAACGTTGTGAGGGTTGAATAATTTAAAACTCTCCACCATGTACAGTCACCACAAATACTCAATTACTGTCACCGTATATAAAACATATTTATTTTTGTAACATTTTTCGATTATATAAGTTTTTCTCAACCGTGTCTATACATACTTTGTATGTTTTAATCGTGTGTCGTGGATGTGCGTCCTAAAAAAATCACCTCGCGTCATCCTTCCACACACGTACGACGATATTTCGTTTTATATATGTCAGTCAACAAGTGGTTAGGAGATCAGGATCATCAATTGTTATTGTTACCTATTATGACATAACACGCGGTTTTAACGGTTACGATGTTCGATTCAATGTACTTTGTAACATACGTGATTATATCTTAAAACAGCGAATCCCAACCTCAGGTCACGAGAAAAATTAGGTTCGTGGAGCTTTTGACAGTGGGTCGCGGAAGAATGTTTCATATCTTATTTTAATATATTTCAAATTTATAATTCAGTGAAAAAAAAGAAAGAAAATATTATTAAAATTTGGTATATATGACGTAATTTTTATTTTTATTCATATTTTTCCTGGAATGTCACGACGGTCAAACCTAATCGCTGTAGACAAGTTATTAAATATATTCCTTTTTATTAAATTTTTATAGTAAATTAATTTTTATAATATTGTAACAAGTCTGTTAGAACAAGCAAGTTGATAATAAAAATATAATTTAAAATTTTAGGGTCACGCTCATAAAAGGTTGGAAACTACAGTCTTATATAGATCGAAAATTTGCTTTTTTATTCTACACAGCAGTTTATTATTTTATCTATAGCCGTGGCGGTTCTTTTTTCTTTTCCTTCTTTCCTAAACTAACCTATCGTTTTGATCTCATGCAATATCTCGTATACGTAAATAGTAATGAAACGTATACGACAATGCAGCAGGTATCAGTAATTTGGTGTACTTGACGTTACACAGTTGTTGTTTAGGTATGGGAAAAATATGACGTCATGCACGTCGTAGGAGAAACCCGACCCACGTGATGCGTCGCAGTAACACATTTAGGAAAAAAATACCTAAACTCGAATTTTATGTGAATTTGTCTATCTCACGTGAACTTGGATGACGTCTATCTCGCGTGTATGACGCGAGACGTAGACATTGTCCATCTGTTTGTTGTTTTTATCTTTAAGATAATTGCTGTGGTGAAGACCGCAGAACGAAATTCATCACGACACGGTCACACGAATAATCTATAATAATCTATAATACTATATATTATATTAAACATAGCCATTGATAACAATAATACTTTTAGTAGTTATAAATCAAAACGTATAATCGATATTACTATGTGATCAATTAGCTATAGTAAAGCTATAGTAGACGACTTAAAAAAATTTTAAAAATTAGTTTTGAGTGAAGTGAACGTGTAGTAAATAATATTTATAATGTACTGGGATATTGCCAAAAACGCTTGTTTTTTATTTGTATTAACTTGATGATAACATTTTGTCGAAAACGGTAGTAATAAACACACATATACAAACACTTTTATATATTCTTTTATATTTTAATTTTTTCTTTAATCAACATAAGAATAATAATAATAATCATTGGCTGATTCACAAGACTGCGAATGTGACCTCAAGGGGCCCATCTTAGTTTGGCAGAGCGGCTTGACTAGCTGTTAATAGTAATAATAATAGTTAATAATAAATAATGAAATTTATTTTAATATTAAACATGGCATACATTTTTATTCATACATTTTGACATTGACAACTCCATTATAATTGCACGAACCCACAAATATGGAAATCAAACATAACATTCTTGTTCACTAAATGTAATGGTGTACTTCGTTACGTGATACTGAACGGTGAAAGTTGCTGGCTACTCATAACAAAAGACACGAATTTTATCATGACAACCGTTCAAATGTACAAAAATTGAATTATATTTCTTTCATTCAATCAACGAACGCCGAACGTTAAATAACAAACTTAATAAAATATATTTTATTTTTATATAGTATGCTAATAACGTTTTTGTAAAATCTAGTGGAATCAGTCAACAGTCGACATAATAGTTGATAACGAAAATCTCGTTGCTCTGTTAAAATGATTCGACTAAATTCTATACTATAAGTTATTTAACACAACTCTAATATTTTTATTTTTACTTATATATTATTATTTTAATTTTTTTATTGAAAATTTAATACAACTTCTATAGTATGTTTTTTACATCATTAATTTGTTAATAGTCGTATTTTTTAATGTTATTGATAGATGTAAAAAATATTTTAAAATGGTCGGTCAAAAGAGGTTTTATTACGCGTTTGGTTTACTTTAATTAATTTTTCTTAAATTTTTTTTCAGCTCTTAATAAAACCAACTTTACTATTTTTGATATACTATTCTCCTTCACAAAATTCAAAATTAATAAAAGTCGATTTAACATTGTTATGTGAGATTAAATTAAATTTAATGCCAAATTCAATAATGTTATTTAGTGTTTTTAGTGTTTATTTTATTAATATACTCGTGTTACAATAAAAATTCATCATTATTAATTATAATCTACTTGTTTCCCATTTTCATTGAAAATATTTTTTTTGTTTTGTTTTCAATTTTAAAAACTTCTAGATACTAAAGGAGAAATGGATATTACTACGTTCCTGTTACGTTCGTCGGCAAATCATACGCAGTAGAGGAACTCTGGCGACAGGTTTAAGACGGTAGCTAGCTAGCTTCCAACTTCCCGTGTGCACGCACATGCCATCGGGCGCGTCCCCGGGTTGCGGATAGGGGAACGCCCTACAGATATGCAGGGTAGCCGTGATATAAGCCATACCGCCACTCACGCCGGTATCGGACGAATAAGCGGTCGCGGACAAGTGCACCGCCGGGGAGAGTGATCAACCCCCGGTGTCCCGGATGATCACGGACGACCTGAATGGAAAACCTGCGACGGGGATTAGGCTGATCCCTGCCAAGACGGCCCAGCCAACCCAAAACACAAACAATGAATAGTACAACAGAAAACAGAAACGATGTTACTGCTACAGGAGCTTCGGATACTCCAGAGCCGGCGGTCGGGGGACGGCGCTCGCCCCGGGTGTCGTCATCACCGGCAAGCGTCAAAAGCGTAGGAGCGTCGGGACAGGCTTCTACCGCCAGCCACGGGGCTGGTAACGATACTGTCTGCGGGGACGCTGAGCAGGTCCCCGCCGGTGGCGAAGAGGCCACCTCCGTTACTGCGAACCGAAAAAGACTATCCGAGTGCGTTGAAGATGAATATGAAACCCCAAAAAAAATTTTAAAAAGGGATCGTGCGTTATCGGTAATAATTTTTTTAATTGCCTTTTTTAAAAAATATATATATATGCTTAATTCGCGTGCTTTTCATGTCGAACGGAAATGAATTGGAACATTACAGACTTCAATCCGAAATAATAGAGGACCGTGCTCTCACAAAATATCCATATTCAGAGTTTTTCACGAACACGAAAACTTGTAATTAAAACATATTAACTAACTCTATCAATGCGTAAGAGTGTGCATGAGTATAGTGGTTTATTGTAAAGTATTCGGATATTATTGTTAAACATTGTCAGGCCCGACCCAAGTGGTAGGCGATATGAGCACACGACTTGGGTGGCAGTTCACGATTTGGTATTATGCGTGATTTTTATAAAAATGATTACATATTATATTGTGAAATGAAAAAAACGAATCTAAATTTTTTTGCTATAATATTTATATCAAAAGACACTTGAACTTGTATATCATATCCTTTGATTTTATATTCCAATAATAAATTACTAGTAACACCCCCACCCCCTCATTCACGCCTTAGAGAAAATATTGTATTTCTAGTAGTAGTGTCCGAGAAAAAATTATCTGTGGAAATCATGTATTCGATGTTTTTTAACGACCACTGTACTATACAAGATGTGTATCAAACACAGATTAAAAAACCTTTAATGTTCGTTTTAGATTTGTCCATAGAAAGCCAATACCAAACATAATGACGTATGATAAAATAATCATCATTGAAAATCAATTGATGTAATGATTGATCGAATATTTATACGCATTCATATTGTAATTAACTGATTTCGTTTCTTTAGAGAAATGGGTTTGTAGACATTCGGGAAGAACAATAGACGTTTACCTGTTAAATTCCGAACATCGCGGCATCAATAAAAATCTACTGAAATCGCAACGAAGCTTAACGAAGTACCAACAAGTACTATACGACTCGACAAATATAATTCGCATGGATCATTTACGTATTACGTTCTTGACGATTAATCGATTTGGTACGACGCACGTTGTTGTCCTATAATGTGTACAATTTTATTTCCAAAAAATTGTTATTCATCGTCATTAATTATTAACATTCTTCCAAATATCATTCACGACTCGATATACAATTTCAATTGGCTTATTTACTTAAAATTAAATAAATGCCGTCAAGTTTAACTTTAAATTCACCGATATTATACACCATAAATATCTCCGTTCAACTACTTGACAGAAAAATGTCTAATTACTTTTCTTGTTTGTATCCTGTGGAATAACAATGTTCTATTTTATACGATTTTTGAATTGTACAAACAATTATTGTTATACCATTCTTAAACCAAATCAAAACAATTTTACGACAAAAATCTAACAGCATTAAATTCAATAAAAATAATTGTGAACTTATTTATAATTGAGAATACGTATAAAATTTACCATGTTATGATCGATATTGGTTTATAAAATTAAAATGTTTAGTGAATTGTTTAAAACCTCTTCCTGATTTGAAATATTATTTCGATTAATATAGTTAGAATATTAATATTGTTATCTTTAATTGTTTTTAAATAAAATTTGTGTTATGCTGAATATTGTTTTCTTGAATATTTTATTTTCGTTTTAATCGATTAGTGCAATTTTTTTACACTGGTTTTCGATAAATAACACATACAAATTATTTGAACAATAATTATTTTTGTTTACAATCTTTTCAGTACGAGTCAATATTCTAATACAATGAAATTACATATAAATTAACTATTTTAAATATTGTCTGCTTCTCGGTCGAATTTTTTATTCGTGACTAGGAATCAGTCTGTGTGCTTCGGGATCGTTTAAATAAATTAGTTGACAGGATCACGAGATAAATTTACATCACCCCCCTAAAACCGTTTGACCACCACTGCTCCTCATATGACTGAGAATCAACATAAAAAAATTATCTGAACACGATTCATCAGGTAAGATTTGATTAAGTTGTATATGTATCTATTGTCTGTTTAAAATAATAACTCGACTAAAAAAAAAAAAATCATTAATTACATTATTATTTAATACGAATTTGTATTTGTTTGGTTTACATTATTCACACATATTCAATTAACTGAAGTAGTAATAATAATCATAATACTAACAATAGTATTAAAATGTCTTTCATTCAATCACCAAATGCTGAACGTTCAATAAGTTACAAAATAGAATTTATTATGTTTAAATATACGGGTAGTATGCTTATATAAAACGTTTTTGAGAAATCTAACCGAATTAATCAACTACGTGAACCCGTTTTAGATACTATTTTCTTCATTAAATGTCGCAAACAACTAGGTAAATATTAATAGTGTGTGCTAAAATTAAATTGTTGGTCTATAAGGTAACTGACATTATAGTATCCAAACTTTTTGTTTATGATAATATATACTTTTAGGACCTTTTTCTATTCAGTTCGCCTTTATTGCTAGCCGGTTACAACCGTTAATGGTTAACATACACAACAAGATGTATCATAAGATTCATAAAAACATTTTCTAAATATCAAAAGAGTCGTAAGTATCTAATAAAATAACTATTTTTTTTTAATGGATTTAAACCTAAAATGACCTAACACCATGAATCTGGAATATAATATAAATTGTATTTGGAATTTTTAGATTATGATTGTAGTAAAATATGTGTTATCTTTATTAGGATATGTTTTTTTGTTTGTAAATCCTTTTTTGTATACATAGTACAAAAGTTTCGAAATTTAAGTTCAAAGCCTAGTAGAAAATCGTATTTAGTTGGTACGTTATTTGACACTCTTTTCAAAATCGCTATTGATATTAAATTATTAATAATTGATGTAAAAGGTGAACTGTTTATTAAAAAAAAAAATTAGCAAGTAAAAAGAGAAATTTGTATTTAATGTACTCGGTATACGATGAAAATCAATTAGTTTTGGAAAAGACGTCGAAGTGATTGGATATTGAGATAAACACGACATTCTAACGCTTAGTAAAGCTATTTTACGGGACCACGATGGTCTTTCTTGAACCGGAGTGAACTGCAGCATGCTCTTGTGCTGTTGAGTGAATTATTGTTATAATTCTAATATGCTGATTTAATGAGTTTTTCGTAAATTCTTGATACTATCATTACGAATTAGCGTCCATTTTGTCCTAAATGTATTTAAGTTTTTTGCTTTTGAACAGTCGATCTAATCATATTGTCTGACAAAGATTCTTTGATCCATCCACACTTGCCGCGACGATTATTCAATTATTTTTATAATAAAAAACGAAATAAAAGAGGCTAAAAATTGAGCTGGTTCTATCTGATAATCGTTTACAAAAATTAATAAATAATCCGGTATTGAAACATTCTATACCTTGTGGATCTTATTTAGTAATGGTTTTATCGGATAACAAAATTATAAATTTCTGTAAACCGATATATATCGATTTTGCAGTGTTGGAAATCAACAAAACATTAATGTATGATTATCATTACAACGTTATGATATAAAATTAAAAAGGCAACATCAATATAATGTATATAAATACAGATATTATTACTGTATTTTAGTATTATTATATATTTGTAATATTTCCATAATATATTCTGATTCGTTGATATACCATATTATAATTTATGACTTCTATGCTGACTTAATTAACAACCCAAACCTATTTAGCCTAATGGATACCACACATCTCCCCCAAAACTACCCACACTAAATAATCGAGAAAAACAATATACCGGGGTTTTTTCGGATGAAATCGTTGGTCGTAAATAAAAACCACATGATGTTTGATGACCAAAAACGTTGCCTGTTTGATGACTTGATGCTACTCTACGTAGCGACCAGTATTAAACAATATCTCATGTGTTTAGACCGGTGTTCATAAATGTCGTGTAAATAAATCGGGATTTGTTCCTCGAAACCCATGCCGCGACTACCGATCGAGGTTGTGTATGTTAAACTCACGGGTCCTTACCGTGAGACTAGGTAAAAAAGATTTGGGGAGTAATACTAGACTTTTAAAACAAGCGAAATAAATCAGACTAGTGTTTTGTCTAACACGCATGCCGAAGTTCTAAAACATTTACCCTTTCAGACTTTTAGAAATCCTCGCGATAAACCTTTACTATCCGAATTTTAGTTACATTTCTATGTAATGAAGGGACTTGGATATTTAAATTGGTATTTTTTTACCGTGGTGCTTAAATATCCGTACATATATATATATATATATATATATATGACGTACATCCTTGTCGCCGAAATAATAATAATATGACCCGTACGGGAAGGAGACCGACGTATAATATAAATGCTGTTTAGATTTATACCGTAGTGTATTTAAAAACCATTTCTAAAAATCTATGGAGCTAGTGGAATTTCGGAAACGTTTTGCTAAATCGTATTGTGTAATAAAACTAGTTGGTTTATTTCATCAATTAGTTTTAAATTTATAATGTCTAATTAATTATTCAAACTTAAAAACTAAACCTTGAAAAATAAATATAAATGTCTTGTATACATTATAAAATAATATAATTAATTTCGTCATACTGAGTGATGAATATTATTTATTTACACCAAAACTTTCTTGCTGGCTACACGTAGGAACAAATAAATACGCATTTTCCATGACAACAGTTTTAATTATACAAATAATAATAAGTTTAATAAAAACAGTAATTAATTTCTTCCATTCAATCACCAGACGCTGAACGTTGAATAAGTTACTTAATAAATTATATTCAATTTATACACCGTAAGTAGGCTCATCAATAATGTTTATGAGAAATCTAACTGAATTAATCAACAATGTGAGATAATCTTGGAGACTATTTTCAAAATCAAATATCACAATTTACTAGGTACGTAAAAAAGGGACGTGTCGATCAAATTTTTTATGTAGGTTTTGTAAAAAAAAATTTATATGTAATACTGCAAATGGTTTAAATATATATATTTGAAATATTGGATAAAAATTATATCCAATGTATCTAATTATATTAAAATAATAATAATAATAATAATAGTAATAATAATAATAATATTAATAAAATATATAATAAAAAATATAAAATAATAATATTGATATAAAAAAATCTGAAAAAAATTAAAGATCCATAGACTTTGTTTTTTAAATGTTTTTTGTTAAAATTAAAGGAATTTAAATTGTTAAATTCCAATTTTTTAATTATATGCCGTACTATTGAAAATGTAATAAACATTAGTTATGCTTACTTTTGTTGAAAATATGTCACAATATTCAATCCTACTATTTAAAATTTAAGTTAAATTAAATTAATTGGTATAATTATACTTTTTTTCTATTGTAAATTTCAAAATTCATAAAAATCCTTAAAACCATAATCATATTATAAGCGTTTAAATTTTCGTTTAAAATAAAAGTCAACAATTTTAGGTATTATTTATTGAATAATCTTAGCTATAGTCGTATTTTAATTTAAATAACAATACTTAACAATACTAAATAATACTAAATAATAATACAGGGTATAAAATTCGTATAATTATATAATATTAATAATTACTTCTAAATATTCTTTTAATTTAATAAATTTCTAGCATTGTTCAAAATCGATTTTCAAATAGAACGTTGTATTATATTTTTCACATTTAAATTATTATAAAAAATTTAAATACAATTGTAATATATCTGTACAATATCTAACTCGAACGAAATCCACGACCTCAGCGGCTCCATTACTTTAGTGATAGGTCGTCAAATCGTACAATACAAGAGCACTGTCCGTTAGGTTAAGATTGTGAATGTGGACCTCGGGGGACCCATCATAACTGGGCTTAGCGGATGTCATAGTTATAATAATAGTTATATAAATAATGAAATTTATTTTAATATTATACATGACATACATTTTTATTCTGACATTTAGACATTAACAGCTCCATAATAATTTCAAGAACCCATAAATTTGAAAATGAAATATAACATTCTTGTTCACTAGATGTAATGGTGTACTTAGTTACGCGATGCTGAATATTGAAAATTGGTGGCTACTTTTAAGATATCAACAAACACGAATTTTAACATGACAACCGTTCAAATGTACAAATATTGAATTGTATTCCTTTCATTCAATCAACAAACGCCGAACGTTAAATAACAATCCTTATAAAATATATGATATTCTTGTATAGTATGCTAATAAAATTTTTGTAAAGCCTAGTGAAATCAGTCAACATTCGACATAATAGTTGACAAGGACAAACTCGTATTTCTGTTAAAATGATTCGACTAATTTCTAAACTGTAAGTTGTTTAAAACAATTATAATACTTTTGTTTTTACTGTTATTAAACTATTATATAAAACAATTAATTTTTTTTTTAAATAGATTTTTAAAACTTAATTTTTTCCATTGAAAATTCAATGCAACATTTATCATAAATTTATGATAAAATAAACATTCATTATTTTTAACATAAATGTTAAAAAAATTTTAAAATGGTTTATCAAAAGTAATTTATTACGCGTTTAATGTAGTTTAATTCGATATTTTTAAATGTATTTTTTTCAACTCTTAATAAGATCAACTTTACTATTGCAGGTATACTATTTTCCCTTACAAAATTCAAAATTAATAAAAGTCGATTTAACATTGTTATAGGTGTCTAAAATTTAATTGAATGCGAAATTCATTCATGTCGTCATTATAAAAAATAATCTGCTTGTATCCAATTTTGGTTTAAATAATATTTTTGTATTGTTTTCAATTTTAAAAACTTATTTTTCTTTTAAGGAGAAATAGATATTACTACGTTCCCGTTACGTTCGTCGGCAAATCATACGCAGTAGAGGAATTCTGGCGATAGGTCTAAGACGGTGGCTAGCTAGCTTCCAACTTCCCGTGTGCACGCACATGCCATCGGGCGCGTCCCCGGGTTGCGGATAGGGGAACGCCCTGCAGATATGCAGGGTAGCCGTGATATAAGCCATACCGCCACTCACGCCGGTATCGGACGAATAAGCGGTCGCGGACAAGTGCACCGCCGGGGAGAGTGATCAACCCCCGGTGTCCCGGATGATTACGGACGACCTGAACGGAAAACCTGCGACGGGGATTAGGCTGATCCCTGCCAAGACGGCCCAGCCAACCCAAAACAAAAACAATGAATAGTACAAAAGAAAACAGAAACGATGTTACTGCTACAGGAGCTTCGGATACTCCAGAGCCGGCGGTCGGGGGACGGCGCTCGCCCCGGGTGTCGTCATCACCGGCAAGCGTCAAAAGCGTAGGAGCGTCGGGACAGGCTTCTACCGCCAGCCACGGGGCTGGTAGCGATACTGTCTGTGGGGAAGCGAAGCAGGTCCCCGCAGGTGGCGAAGAGGCCACCTCCATTACTGCGAACCGAAAAAGGCGACTATCTGAGTGCGTTGAAGATGAATATGAAACCCCGAAAAAAATGTTAAAAAGGGATCGTGCGTTATCGGTGAGAATTTGTTTAATTGTCTTTTAAAAAAAAAAAATTATATGCTTAATTCGCGTGCTTTTCATGTCGAATCGAAATGAATTGGAACATTACAGACTTCAATCCGAAATAATAAAGGACCGTGCTCTCACAAAATGTCCATATTCAGAGTTTTTCACGAACACGAAAACTTGTAATTAAAACATATTAACTAACTATATCAATGCGTATGAGTGTGAATGAGTATAGTGGTTTATTATAAAGTTTTCGGATATTGTTGTTAAACATTGTCAGACCGGCCCAAGTGGTAGGCAATATGAGCACACGACTTGGGTGGCATTTCACCATTTAGTATTATGCGTGATTTTTATAAAAATTATTACATATTATATGTTATATGTTGTAATGAAAATTACGAATCCAAAAATTATTTTGCTATAATATTTATATCAAAAGACACTTGAACTTGTATAATATGCTCTTTGATTTTATATTCTAATTATAAATTACTAGACACACCCCCCTTCCTCATTTGCGCCTAAGAGAAAAAATTGTATTTCTCCTAGTTGTGTGTAAAACGCTCAAGCCGGGCTTGAATATTGTATTTCTAGTAGTAGTGTCTGAAAAACAATTATCTGTGGAAATCATGTATTCGATGTTTTTTAACGACCACTGTACTATACAAGATGTGTATCAAACACAGATTAAAAAACCTTTAATGTTCGTTTTAGATTTGTCCATAGAAAGCCAATACCAAACATAATGACGTATGATAAAATAATCATCATTGAAAATCAATTGATGTAATGATTGATCGAATATTTATACGCATTCATATTGTAATTAACTGATTTCGTTTCTTTAGAGAAATGGGTTTGTAGACATTCGGGAAGAACAATAGACGTTTACCTGTTAAATTCCGAACATCGCGGCATCAATAAAAATCTACTGAAATCGCAACGAAGCCTAACGAAGTACCAACAAGTACTACTCGACTCGACAAATATATTTCGCATCGATCATTTACGTATTACGTTCTTGACGATTGATCGATTTGGTACGACGCACGTTGTTGTCTTATAATGTGTACAATTTTATTTCCAAAAAATTATTATTCATCGTCATTAATTATTAACATTCTTCCAAATATCATTCACGACTCGACATATAATTTCAACTGACTTATTTACTTAAAATTAAATAAATTCCATCAAGTTTAATACAAGTTTATACACTATAAATATCTCCGTTCGACGACTTGACGGAAAAATGTCTAATTACTTTTCTTGTTTGCATTCTGTGGAATAACAATATTCTCTTTAATACGATTTTTAAATTGTATTACGATTATTGTTATACAATTTTTAAACCAAATCAAAACAATTTTACGACAAAAATCTTTCAGCATTAAATTCAATAAAAATAATTGTGAACTTATTTATAACTGAGAACACGTAGAAACTCACCTTGTTATGATCGACAATCATTTATAAAATTAAAAGTTTTTGTGAAATATTTAAAACTTCTTCTTGTCATAAAATTATTTGAAATATTGTTTTGATTCATAGAATTAGAATATTAATATTGTTAACTTTAATTGTTGTTGAATAAAATATGTGTTCATGCTGAAAATCGTTTTCTAGAATATTTTACGTTTGGACCCATTGATTAGTGCAATTTTTTACACGGATTTTCGATAAGTAACATATACAAATTATTTCAATAATAATTATTTTTGTTTTCGATCTGTACAGTATGATTCAATATTCTAATACAATGTAATTACACATTAACAATTTCAAATGTTGGGACCATTTAAATACATTAGTTGACAGGATCACGAGGGTAATTTTTTTGACTTTTCCTGTGAGTTGTATGGACCCTAAACTCATATAATAGGATAAACATATCGGATACTGTACGCGGTAAACTTTTGATTGTTCTATCTTATTTCCTTCTCGTCAGTGGTGGTCAAATGATTTAGTCATGGGGGTATAAGACTGATTTTTCAACAGGAACTTTGATCTTTGAAAACATAAGTAATCATTTAAGGATATAAATTTACTATATAAAAAATTTTTACTATCATTTAATTATTAAATCTATTTTTTTTTGCCAATTCAACAATTCTTCATCTGTGGCGGGGGAGAAAACACGAGGCCTTCTTTTTTATTTAATAATATAATTTATTACTAATTAATTAATTCGAAATAAAACAATTGTATCAAACTACCGAATGTTTTTCCGAAAGGTTAGATTCGAGTACTCTTTTTTACTAGTCGACTATGGAACCAGTGTGTCATCACTGGAAGTCGGTGAATTTCGTTGTCCGTTGAACGTTGGCGAGACCCCTCCGTCATTAAAAAAAAAGCATTTATAAAATATTAAATATATTACGTTATACGTTATAATTCAAATTATTTGTGTTCTTGTTCACATCAAAACTTTTAAAATTATTATACTAGATACTACTTCAATTTTATAAATTTACTTTATAAATTACATATACTTAAAAGATCAATTTTTTTTATGCATATATGATATTACTTATTAAATAATTTAAATGTGTTTCAAAAATGATTTTTTTAATAATTGTCGATTATAAATAATTTAAAATCCTCGAAAAAAACACATATGTAAAACTAAAAAAGGTAAAAAATTAATTGTATGTAACTTTTAAACAAATAACAGACACAACACATGTACAAGTATATACTGAACATACAATATATTATAAACATTAAACTGATTAAACAAAAGCGATTAAAATCCTAATTGATCTTCCACAATCAACATAAATACCGAATTTGTAATAAATATGACTTATTTTTAAATCATATACTCTTATACTAGTGTCATATTCAAAAGTTCGAGTGGTACGCATAAACTTGACTCGAAGACGATTCCAATATTTCTGACCGATTTCAACTAACAAAATTATTAATAGTATCCTCAAAATTTTGTTTACATATTCGGAATAAAATACACACATATCTGTGTATATTCTTTGTATTACATAATTTAACTCCTAGTCTATAACTTATAATTCATGTCGTTTTCACGATGACGGTTCAATATCTGACCACACATTGGGTTGACCTTACCTGGACGATCAAATTTTGTATACTTGCATGATACAATTAAATATTATTGCAATCATATGAAATCTATTTCGACGTCACTAGATTTATACAAACATGAACGCCGAAAACAGGCCGAGTTGATGATGTGAACACAAGATTACATACCATATGCTTTAAATATACAACATTGATAAGACACATCGACGAGCAGGCAGCAAAACGCCAGTAGTCTCTTTGCGTCTAAGGACGCGGTAAAAACTAAAAAAAAAACCTCCAAATCCTTGGAATTTAAAACAGTGACCAATTCTGATTACACCGTGTTTTTTTATGCACGTTATAATCAAAAATTTCTCGTGACATACGAAATCTTAAAAACTCAGCGGCCATGACTTAGGTGTACTTAAAATACCCGCGCATTATAACTACTAACCAACAAGGACGGAATATATTATATATTTAATTGGAAGCAACATTGTTTTATTAAGAATATAACCAACATACTTGCTAAATACAATTTTAAAGACTCGCGTAAAATTGTACATAAACCTTTATTTTTTATTTACTTAGTTATTTTTATTAATTTAAGTTTATAATTATTATAAACTTTTTATTTATAGAAATTAGATAATATCTATGTGTATAGATATATTATAGTATATAATATACTATATTCCATAGTATTTATGGAAACTTTCTGTCTTGACTAGACAATTTATATTTTTTAAACTATTGCAGTATTAATGTATATACTATTGTCTGTTTCATATTCCAAACAATATTAAACTATATATAACCTTGTGTAAGACCAATTGGATGTTGTAAATAGTAGGAGGAAAGTGACATTTAACTAAAGTCCAGATTCAAGATGAAAATTACTAATTTGCATATTGATGCCGGTCGAAGTAATATAACTCATAATATTAAAAATAAATAAATACATAATTCAAAAAGAAAGAAATACAAAACACTTAATACAGTTTGTACACCTACCACTTTAACTTTAGAAACATATTATTTTTTTGTTGATAATACGCATGGTCACGTACATCAGAGACACTACAATTCGAAGAGGAAAAGTTAATTCAAAAATGTTTTAGAAAAAGACATTATTATCCGTGTCCTATCACAGTATAATAATAAAATAGTTTATCGTGAACTAAAGACACGAAACCGAAATCTAGCGCACTGATATCTATATAAAATATATAGATAGAACACAACAGAGGGAACACTATCTAGACATAACTGCATATCACAAGAAATTTTTGATTTTTTTTTTACGTTTTTGAACAAATTAATCGGTACAATTACTATATGAAGCAAGCAATAGAAGAGTTAATATAGTTTTTAACTGAAATAAGGCTGAAAAGATTATTCGAATAAAAGTGTTTAAATTAATTTTTCATATTCAAATGCTATTCGAATACGTATTCTAAATATTTTGTTTAGAATTTATATTTTTGTCGCAAAATACTTTTTGTAAAATATAAAAAAAAATCATAGAAAGTAACACAATAACTCGTTTTTATATCATTAAAGAAAATCAATTCTTCTGATTGATTTGATAGATGAGTATTAAAGAAAATAATTTAAATAAAACATTACATCACATAATATATAAAACAGTACTTAACAAAATATGTTGTAGAACAAAAATAATAACTTATGAGTTTAAATATGAAATGTTAAAATTCGATTTAGTTTAACTTTTAAGAGAACTAAAAATATGATAAATGTGTATACAGAACATAAAATATATTATAGACACAAGACTAGTAAAAATATACTGTGCTTGTATTCATTTTTTAATATAAAATAAATTATAAATGCTCATTTTGTGTATAGATTTCTATACGTATTTCTTATTTAATTTTTAAATTGATCACTGAATTACACTATAAGAAAATAAAATAAAAAAATTACGCAATTTAATGGCGTATATTTACGTGATAATGTGTGTTTTAAACTAAAGAGTAATACATAAATCTATAAAAGTTACAATGTAGGTATGTTTATAAATAAATACAATTTTATAACTGGTTTTATAAATATTGATGTTGGAGATCACAGCAATGAATTAATAAAATGGACAGATATAACGAGAATATAAAATAATGTGTATATAGAAATCTAAAACTTAAATACATTTAAGTTTAAATCGATTGTCAATCATATGCGTCAATTTACTATTTGTATCTAAAACATAATTGACTTGAGCAGGCAGTTGGTTTTATTTTAAAAATCTGGGGTTTTTATAAAATCTTACAAAACTCAAACATTAATACCCCAATCCTGTTTAATTAAATCCGATCCTTTTTCAGCGATCATGACGACTGCTGCGTTAGTATGTGCCGATACGATGTCGGGCATTATCGAGGCATCGATAACTCTCAGCCCTTTAAAACCGTGAATATTTAACCTTGGATCCACCACAGCCGTGGGATCACCCGCTGGGCCCATCTTACATGTTCCAGACAAATGGTATATGGTTAACGTTAAATGTCTAACGGCGCATTTCCAGTAATTGTCTGAGTTAAATTGCAAATGTTCACAACCGGGTATGGGCTTGGCCCACAATTTAGCATCCACACGTTTCATGGCATCCGTTTGTATTAACCGTTCACTTATTCTTACGCCCTTCACTATTATGTCCAGATCGCTTTCGTCGGAAAAATAATTCGGGTGGATTGCCGGATACCGAAACGGATTGCGATCTTTCAACTCTATCCATCCTTTGCTTTTCGGTCTCATGATCATTGGAAATATCTGGAATACATTTTCTTTTTCAATTTCTTGAAATACACTGTTATACACATTATCGTCAATGCTAAATGCTTTTTTAATTGTCGCGTCTGAGCTGATAGCCGCGGTTATAAACAATAATTCAAGGTCAGGATGGCCATTAACATCATTAGGTTGACTCAAATCGAAAAAAGCCAATGCCTCTGTTCCACCGGGAATTGCCAATGGTCCTGTACGATATTTTATGAAATCGTGGAGGTTTTCGGGAGCACTCAAAATCCTATCTGTTATTATTGTACTTGTATCATTAACAATAAATGTTAAACCCCCTAAAGCCACATGATCCATTAAGTTACGGCCTACCGGTAAGTCGCGTAAAACATTGATGCCTATTGACTTCAAATGATCCCCTGGTCCTATTCCTGATAACATAAGTAATTGAGGAGAATTAATCGCTCCAGCTGAGATTATAACTTCTTTTCGGGCGAAAACTCTATACTTCCTTTTTCGCCGGTAGTATTCTACTCCGATTGCTCTTCGACCGGTTTTATCAAACAATATCCGAGTCACCTGACTCTTTTCCTTATGTGCAAATTTTTTCGTTCGCGTACCGGATAAAGGAATGCTACGTTAGTACTATGTCTTAATCCATTTTTCATTGTCAGTTGATGAAAATTGAATCCTATTTGGCTTTCTCCGTTTAAGTCCCTTATAGGATATCCAGATTCACGTCTCGCTTGAATAAATGTTTTGACTAATGAACTCCTATATGGTATTTCCGATACTGAAAGGGGTCCTCCTTCTTGATGAAAAACAGGATCACGAAGAGTGATATTTGCATTCTCTGATTTAAGAAAATACTTTAGTACTTCATTTGAATCCCAACCTAAAATAATTTTTGCGATTTTTACGATTTTGTAAAATTAGATTACATATAATATTCGAATATTTAAGTAACTACGTATATCATTATTTACTTACCTATATTTCCTCTATTTGCCCATGCATCATAATCTTTTTTATTACCTCTAGTATATATCATATAGTTGAGTACGCTTGAACCTCCCATAACTTTTCCTCTTGGAAAATTACACTGTCTGTTATCATGACCTGAAATATTCGATAATTTATATTTAAGTGTAGTAATTAAAGTTTGACCAAAAATAAATAAAAATCTTCGGCTTGTAATAAATTTTCTATAACTATTGACATAACTTATATTGTGAGGATCGTTGATGACCAATAAATAAATCTTATAACTTTGGTTCTAGGCTATATTTTATAATTATAATTGTTTTTTGCTTTTTAACAACTTCTGCACGTCTGCGCTACAATTATAGAATTTCTTTTTTTATTCTTATTTTTAAATTAAGAAAATACTTTTTTAAACATTTAAAATATTTTTTTTGCATTTCGAAATATCCATTTTTTAACTTTTATTTTAGACGAATTTGACGATAAAACCTTTCTTAATACTTAATTCATTATTTTCTATGCGGTTCTATGAATTTTATGAATTGAATATATGAATTACTGGAGATATATTTTAAACCGATATTTATCTTAAATGAAATCAATAAAATTTTTACTTATGAATGTAAATAAATCCTCGATCCACACAACAATTCCAAGCCATAATTATGGTTTAATTACCATGGTTTAAGTCCAATATGATTACGCTGACAGTGCTACAAGCAAAAAGTCACTTCTAAATTAGTACGATAGTGTAACCTTGGGCATATATGTTATCTCTTTAAAAAAATGTGGTATGAATGATAAGTATGAAACTTTTTAGAAGTTTCTTACTAGCATGTTACCATTTAACAGTAAAATATGAATTTCACGATTTTTAATCGTAGCTGAAAAAATTACCAATGACAAATAATAGTATTGCATCTCATTACGGAATATACACGAGAAATTGACATGTTCGCTACTTACCATATTTTGGTAATACTACCATATTGGTGTGTATATGTAAATTAAAATTAGCACTTTTGGTATCCTCAACACTGTTACCCAAACAATTTCGACGAAAGCTGCTAGTAATAACTTTAAATGACAATCTATCTAATATGTTCAATTCAAGACATGAATGATTTTTATGAATTATTTTAAAACTCAATCTCTTTAAGACTGTGTAAATATTCAAATTAGTAATATTTACTCAGTAGTCTATTAAAATTTCCTATATAGTTCAAATAAATAAACATAATCTATAGTTCTCGTTATTCATTCAGTCCAAAATAAAAACAAAAATCATCCTGTATGAAATATATATGTTATACTCAATGAAATAAAAAATAAACACGCACGTTAATCGATTCAATAGTTTTTAAGATTACTTCTGATATTAAAAAAAAATGCTGTATAAATACGAGTAATAGATATAAATTACCTATATCTTATATATATCTTATTTCAAAAGAAAAAGAATTCTTAATTTTATAATTATTATAGTAATATTATTTGATGAATAAGTGCTCGGAAAGTTTAGATGATAATGTATCATTCAGTATTTTGATATAGATATCCATTTTTTAGCTTCTTCTTGGTATGTATACGATATTATGTGCCTATTATAATAAACTAAGAAAGCTAATACGCACCCTCTCAAACACAATAAGTAACTATGAATGACAATCACCTAAACAATATTTGTCCGAAGGTTCTGTTTTATATTTCCAATTAGCTTCTGTGAACTGCAAATAATGAGCAATCACAGGAATGTCCATTACAAGTTGTTCGTCTTCGCCGGCTTCTATCAATAGCACTTTCCACGTGTTCACCTGAAATAATTTTATTGGTTTTTTTTTTTTTTACTAGTTTTTGTTAGTTGCAAAATTTTGCGAAAAGAAATTCTGTGACATCAGTTCCGAAAATTGTAAGTCGTCATCATGTCATACAATAAATAAACTCATATTCCAATATTCTATACGTGATAATTCACTCGATACCACTTAAAACTGGTAAATTATTATATATTTCAAAACCAATATTTATTGTCTCAAAATATGGCGATACTCGTATCTATTAATTACATTTTATAATATTAGGTAAAAGGTAATATTTTTTTATTGAAGTAATAATATGAAAGCAACATAATAGTAACTGTTCTATATAGGAAGTTTTAATTGAACATTTAGCAAAAATTAAAAATAACCGAATTTTGAAAAATATGTTTAGAACTTACTAATTATATTAATATCTCATAACAGTATCAATTTTGAATGTCACGTAAACTCAAAAATTGTGGAAAAAGATTTTCATAAACTTTTTATGATACGTTTAATTCCTCTGACGGAACATCTTTATTATCTTCTACAAAATAGAATAATTAATATGTTGACACAAATGAAATATTTAATATTTTAATTCACAAAAAAAAAATATATATATATGTATATTTCTAATTATAACAGTAAAAATAAATCCATGAATACCTTATATCATACAATAAAAATAAAATAAATATTTTATATATAATGTATAATTTATATCATATAGTCAATTATTTAAACTTATTCTTATTAGTTATATGACGGAAAGATAATTTCTATCAATATATAATCTTCAAGCAATAATATACCTGGTTATAAATTGAATTTAAAGGATAGACATACAGATTGACTTATATGAATTATAAATTGGTATATTTAATATTTTTTTTTTCGAAAACAATATTCTAGACACGTACATGTTTGTTAGTAAAACTCCGGGTATTATCGTAGGTAATATTTTGTTCCTGTCTAAAACTTTTATTTGTTTTTGTTTTTTTTGTCTTATACAGAGGTTATAGTTGTTGAAAACTCTATTATTATGAAATTATGTATTTGTTCACTCACTTCTGACAATCTGTTAGCCACTACTGCTCCTGCGCTACCGGCTCCGACGATTATAAAATCGTACGCCGGCTAACGCGTTCGTTTCGTCCCTTGTCTGGTGGTCCGCAAAATCTTGCATTTGAATGGTAACGTTCAATAAATCCTCGAAAAGTGGTGGATAACCAATGGCTGCGTCTAGTCGACCGGTTTTAGCCGCAGACAGCAGCAAGACGATACACAACAATTCATTCATTGGCTCGCTGTTACGGTGTGGTACAGAAAATCATTTAATTTATACGTGTCGATATTATGCTTTTATATGTCTTAAGACCACGAAACATTTTAATGTAATTTAAGACAAAACATTTTTCACTATTATTCCTACACAACGTTTATGGAATATCATCGATCTTGTTAATTAAATGACAAGGCAAAATTGATGACAAACCTAGTCCATCGAGTCGCTCAGCGAAAGTCGATAAAGTATTCGTTTTAAAAGCACAAAACTTGTATGTGCAATGTACGATCCGGAGGTATAACATTGCATAATTTAGCCTTTTCTCGATAATTTAATATTATATAATTATTGCGACCTATGTTTTGATTCATATTGCATATATACTGAAAATTATGAATAATAAATAATAAATGATGGAGAGAATATATAATTCGTAAATGTCTAGCTGATTTTCTATTTTATTATCAGTCGCCCTAAATACACACTTCGATTACCCAAAGTCTTAACAGTTAATATATCTATCGTATATTTTACTACCGTATATTATTATCATCCGATCGTGAGTATCGTGTTAAAGTAATGAGTGGTTAATTAATTAAATTTTTCTTTGTTTTCATAATTACTGACCTACTGTTATGTTTAATTTTATGAAGAGAGCTATAGAAAATAACTGAAGTACACATTTGTAATATGTCAATAATTTGTATAATTAATTTAAAGTACAACACTTACCAACTGTTTTAAATAGAAATAGGTTTATCAATATTTCATATTAATGAAAAATTAAATTATTTCGTTGTATACATTTGGATTCGTCTCGCTCCGCTTATTTTATTGCAAGCTATTATTTTATTATTATTTTTAATTTGAAGGCAATTATTTAAAATAGTAAAGTCTACCTGTAGTTATTATAAAATTCTGTTAATGACTCTCACGTATTATGCGAAACTTTAATTTAATATTTTTATCTTTTTTTAAAAAAAAAAAAATGTAATATAAAACATTTTTTTACAATTTTATCGTAAAAACTGTAAGACAAAATCATATTTTTGGAGATATAAAATATATGATTTTTACTTGTGCATATGTTATTTATATATGTATTATTATCATCATAAACTTTAGTACAGTTATGCATTCCATTTTATTTTTTAAATGAAATTTAAGTTTAAATTTGGATTGGTAAGTACAACAATAATTTTACGTCTTTTTTAACATAACAATAAAGTACATTTTGTGTAAATATTGTGAATCTGCTGTAATCATCTGTAAAACCTGTAGCTAAAAAGAGTAAGTTGCTAAAACAATAATAATAATTTAAAATTATTAAAAATTATCAAACCGATATAACTTTTTCTTCCTATAAGAAATAATAATTATTTTCGTATTCAAATGGAGGTCTAGGCCAAAAAACAATTATATTTCGAATACAATAACCACAAAATCAAAGCGAATAATGAATTTAAATGATAAAAGATAAATATATAAACGAAAAATGAATTATAATTAATTATATACACAAATAATAAATTTGATCAAAAATGGCGAAACTTTGGGGCCGTAATATTGAATTAATTTTGGGAGCCCTAAAATTCAATTTTAAATAATAATTACCTATATTATTTGTTTTATGAATTAATAATTAATAATTTAATTAATAACATACTCACACCCACATCTGTATTAATTAAAATAATAATAAAATTAAAATAATAACATAATCTTGAGTATAACTGATGTACATTCTACAGGTAGAAATAAAAAATAATTGTAGACATTTCAAATTGTATTGTATTTTTCCCCACTAAAAATGGAAAAAGAAGAATATTCGTCGTCATTGCGTTTGATTACTATTCAAGCCATTAACAAACCCCCAAAAACATACATATGATTCATTGATTTTCCGTGCATCGGAAAAAATATCAAGTAGTTGATTAGTACTACGGTTTCGGCACCCTCTCACTCAACTTAAACATTTTTTCGTTTAATAACCTACTTTTTTTTTCTCGCGTTTTTCGCGTTTTTCATCGTTATTGAAATAAAGTAAATACATTTTTTTTAAACATTTCTTTGGCGCGTCACACATGTAAAACTAAAAAACTATAATTTCCAATTGTGGTTAATAAAGAAAATGCCTAAAAATGAATATCCCGTATTTAATACAAAATTAGTCGAAGCAGTTGAAAAATGTCCATGTTTGTATAATTATAATTCGTCGTTTAAATTACGTCATCCTCTTTAGAAGACATTTTGAAAACTAATATTTCATTATTATATAGTTTCATTATTCGAGTTTCTTTAATGTATAAATCAACGAAAATCTAGTTTCCGAAACAAATTGCATGTAAAAAGTTACACGTTATACATTTCTCTGATGTGTGGCTAGCCTTCACTAATCTCGTCCGTATACGAGTTTTAAATTTGAAAAATATTAATATAATGCGTCAAGGCCGTATCCAGATTTTTTTGGGGGAGGGGGTCCATAATATATTTTATAACTTTCCAGTCTTTATTATACAGAATTTATATTTTAACATTTGTTTATTAAATAAGTATTTGTTTTGTGGTTCATTTGCTGATTGTTATGATAGAATATATTAATATTTATGTCAAAAGTGATGATTTATTACTTATATAAAAAAATGATTAAATGTCTCGTAAATTATTGAAAAAAAATTTTGGGGAGAGAGTCCAGACCCCATGGACTCCCCTCCCCCCCTTCAGACACAGCCTTGTAATGCGTATGAACAAATGGTTCTGAACGAGAGAAAGCGAGATAAATGAATTTATGATTAGAAGTAAATTATTACACTTATTTTTCATAAAAACACTTCTTGAATTCACATGTTGTATGTATCATGCGCTTTCAATAACTTACAGTAAAATTTAATAATGTAAAATATTACGAAATGTACAAAAAAAAAAAAAAAAATATTTACATCATAACATATTAGATAATTCAGATATTTCAAGAGACTAAAATATCCGATCCGTACCCAGTAATAAACAATGATTCAGATAAACATCAGTCATCGCGCAGTGTTTAAACAACACAATAGTGGGCACCATAGATCGTCAATTAAGATCTGGTTGTACAGTTTTACGCGAGTAACTTCTCGAATGTAATTAGCGCCGGATGTTGATGCCGCCGAGTGTGACAAAAATATTATTGTTTCGTATGTTATTGTAATTATTAGGTTTTTGTTTTTGTTTTTTTTCGTCGGCAGAGTGCAAGATCAAAGGTGATCATAATAAATATCTGACACTGTACGAAGGCCTTCTTGTTCGACGTGGACATATATACGTATATAAATTACAGTTATGATTATAGTGGATGAACCGACCGCAATCGTACTTATATTAAATATATATATATATATTTAGTACATATATCTAACAAATTTTGTTCACTGTTTTTGAACGGATAGCAAATTCAAATCGACAACAAATTTACGTGATTTCTACTACCGCCGTTTTGTGAACATACCGTAATCAAATACAACACAATGTTAAATGATGAATTAGATATTTATTGAACACGTATCTTAATGTTCCGTATTATGTCCAGAATATTATGATCTCGTGCGTCCGACATAATATTTATGATAATTATAATGTATAATATAGCAAACGCGATTATCATTCTAAATAATTCGACAGTTTAAATTTAATGAATTTTAGGCAACACAAATAATTAATGTTTACATTGTCCTGTAACTATTTATGATAAATCTAAAAGCTAGGCAATCAAATTGCCTTATAATAGATTATATTTTTTTTAAATGGATACTATTCATGGTGGATCTATTGAACGATGTAACGATATTAATATATTATTAATAATATTAAAATACCCAAGACTACGATTTATATTTAAATAAAACTTTTGGTGTAGATAATTGCATGGTTTATATGATTATTATATCTATATTATTTTAGAATAGTAATATTTAGAATAATTTAGTTAACTTGTGTATGTCCAGATATTCGAAATTAAAAAGCAAATATTACAACATATATGAATCTGTGATAATATCTTGACAGTGTTTTTTTTTGTATTGTATTGTTTACGTAACACGTTTTGGTCAAGAAAATTATAATCTTTTTTCATACATTTTACATCTCAAGTCAAGGAATTAAATACAATGATCGAACACTCGGCACGATATCATTAAATTAATTGTACGAGAATTAAACTTGGAAATGTGACCACATAAGTACTACGTACAATACACATTAATGTAAATAGATGTTTTCATTATTTATGTTGTGCTTTGCTAAAAATCAAAAATTAAAATAGATTTTTCTCTGCCTTATTTTCTAATTAATCCAATTTCTATATTCATTTCAGAACATCGTAAAGCATCTTAAATAATTTAATGTTTATAAATACATGATAGTGCATTTATAAAATATGTTATTTTTAAAACAATCCACCACAATATAAACACATTATATAATAGGATATTTCTTTAGATAATTACTACCGCAGTGCATTAGAAATAAAGTTTAATTTTAAATTAATTTATTGATTCGCAAATTTTTTATTTTTAAAAACATATTTTAATTATTTTAGGGGCGTAAATCCATATATACATATCGTTTTTTTTTTTAGTGCACGAACATTGGACCCTTGATAATGAATTGTTGAATAAATATAATAATACATTGCTGTTTTTTAGATTAGAAAAACAAACGTGCCGAAACGTTCCTCGGGTGATAATATTTTGCTTTTTCCTTACAAAAAAACAATACAAATAAAATACATTTTTGTTCTCTACATTTCATGAAATAAATTCCTGCTGGTTGCCTGATCACGTAATTAATCAATTCATGTAAATTGTTTGTTATCACTACATATAAATAAAAGCAGATCATTACATTTTGAGAATTTACGAAATAGAAAATCATTTGACAGTAAACTAGTAGTGTTATGTGTAGTCGGATAATCAACATGCGAAGGTATTTACGAGTGTCGAGTATGTTGACATTCCACTAGATATATTGTCGTGTTAAAAACTCGCCTTCGATAATAAATACACAAAATATATAAATACTACTATTAAATTATCATGCTCACCTGTAGGTATTGAATTTGTGCTCACAAAACTATAATTTTATATACCGATAAACAAAATATATACATTCGTTTTTTTTCAATATCTAGTAAGTATGGGCATTTTTGTTTAAACTACACGTTTTATAACTACACATTTAAAAAGAATTTGAAAACTTAACTTAAACACCAAAAAAATTCTGAATACTTATTCAGCATACCAAGACTAGATTAGTTATGTACTACCCACCAATGTTGCGCACGACAGTCGACGGTGTGTCTTATGACATTGAAGTCCCACCAAACATCCCAATATTATTTGTATACTAGTATGAATACATTTATTTCATAATATTAATGTTGTCAAAAACTGCGATATACTTGTAACTATTTATTTGCAAGGCCGTAAACGAAAAGAAGTTGGTAGGAGAGTTCAAAATAAATACACGTGTTATTTTTTATTTTATTCTTAATTTATATTTCATTACTAAATTCATTACTAAACATACCGGAACAATATGCACATATCATCATTATATTCACATAGTTGTAAAATACATACATTGTAAACAATTCACTATCCGTACAAATAGTTGTAATATTATACAAAATAAATAAAATACAAAAATAGTTTTTGTTCTCGCTCTCCTCGGAATACTGAACTCCGTAATTAAATTTAAATATTTTCGATTTCACATACGTTGCAGCCGATTTTCTCACGGAACCACCGGCGAAATAACATTAGTATCCATTGCATTTATAATAATAATAATAATAATAATAATAATAATAATAATAATAATAATAACTACCGCACACGTGAAAGAAGTAAATTATGGCCAATAACAACAAAAAAATCATATTCAAACGATCGTATAACAGTTTCAAAAGGCGTGAGAACTGTCTCGCGTAATCAAGTACTCAAAAAGTTTTGGCCAAACGCCATAACAGAATAACGCAATCGCTGGTTTTGCTGAATTTGCGTGGTGAACACTAAGACCTTACCACTGGACCTTTGTCGATAGCGACAATCTCAAGCCCACCCGACAAGCTATCACAGTAACACGCAATACTCGGTGTGTCTTTGGATGTACAAAGCGTACGTGAGCATACTCCCTAAAGCGAATTGATTTCAAAATTTGTTTTCAGAGTAGGAACAAACTTGTAGTGTTTGTTGTTACGAAAAAAAAAACCCCGGTTGTTAAATATTTTCGTTAATTCGCTTTCGTCGTTGACTTTAATCGACTCGAGGCTGCCAACTGCCCAACCTGTTATAAACATTTAAAATTATCATACTTCCCCACGGTTATTCGTGACGTCAAGAAAGAGATCGTCAATGTTTAGAGTAACAGCCTACATACTACCGTCCGAAAAAGAGTAGCGGGGTAAGAATAACTAAAAAAAAAAAAAAAAATAACTTGTTTGTTTATCTCAGCGTTTTACCAGTTTAACGTTTTTCGACCTTACGTTTCCGGAACACTCCTTCAGATGGCAGAAGTACTCTATGTTTATGTTATGTTATGGCTTATACTCTATGTTTGTACACTTTGGAATATTACAGTACGTAACAATTGAAAATATATTATTTAACAATTATATGAATCAAAATAAATATAATTAATAAATTCAATTTACTAACTAATCAATTTAGTCGTTAGTAAATAAAAATATTTTTATTTACTTATTAGCTTTGCTTCTTCTTTTCGTTATGAAAACTGACTAATTACTATTCAAATGGAAACGAATATTTTTACTTACGTAAACAAAATAATGCACTTGACCATTTCACCAATCTTCTTAAACGGAATTACATAGTTTTTATCGATGAAAATATTCTTTTGATTTTGTCGATTTACGCTGTACATCTGTAGTTGATCGAATTCACTGATGAAGATAAAAATCTTTGTAAATATTTTTTAAGTTATACTTCTAATCGCCTATTAAGTCCATGTATAGGTTCAGTAGATTTTTTTTCTCGAAGACTTAATTCGGCCAACATTGAATTCGAATCTATAATATCACGATAGAAATTAAAATTAGAAATTTATTCTATTGATGAATCAATAGATTTTTTCAACCCTTCTATAATGTATTTAGATTTAATATCCCTAATATGTGAAATGAAACCCTAATAGGAGGTGAGGAGTGAACGGACACTTGACCTTTAAATTTATAACAGTAATGCTTTACCTCATTCACCCGTACATTCCAAGTAATTGTATCTATCTCCAATTGAGGATCGTTTAAATATTTCAAACCTGAAATTTGTATAGATATCGGCCCCTAAGCATTATCAGTGTTTTTTTTTTTTTACGTCATAAGTTAATCTTTACTATTTTTATAAAATGTATTTTCGTCTGATTCTATATAAGTATAGTTAATTAATAATTTTAAGTAATGTAACTAAATAATTATTGGAATGGATATGGCTAATATTAAAGCATGTTTTGATAACATTAGTTCTAAAAACTAAACGTATATAGAGCAAAGTATAACTATTATTATTAATATTACAGTAATTATAATTATTTGTAACCCAACGTCATTGAATTTTGTTAATTTTAATAAATGTTTTTTTCAAAATAATGTGATAAATATACGAAAATTTTTTTAAAAAAAACTTGGCTTTTAGAGAAAATTAGTTAGTTATTAAATCAGTTTCGTATAAAGCTTCATACCTGATAATTTGACAAATAAAACAAAACACAATATAATATTCAAATGAACTGAACGTTAATGAAATAATTAAATAATTAAATAAAAAATAATGCACTTCCTATAAAAGTAAATGTACAATCTAATGTTTACTTATTGAAAAATTAAAGTAAATATTATGTATAATCAAATAAATAAACTATTATATATGTTTGCATGACATTGATTGTAGTTTCCCAAAATTTCTCGGCTTTGACTTAATATTTTTTAAGTGACATTTTCATTAAAAATAAACTAAACAGCTAATATTAAATCTATTTAATGAAGGTGAAAAAAGTAAATTCGTATTGACTAATTTTTAAAAAATGTATACAGACATTGTTTATGCAGCAATCGATAACAACATGTCGTGTTTTTTAATTTAGAAAAGTGTATAACATTTATTTTAAATCTTTTTTAAATGTTTAAGAATAATAAACCTTAAATAAACTATAATGAAATATTTTAAATGTGCATTACTAATATATTCTTTACTACTAGTAGTGTAATACAACAGAACGTTCTGAAAACAAGATATCGAACTAACACTATAAAACAATAATCGTCCAATTGAAATTTTCCTAAAAATTCGCCAACCCAATTAATTTTTGATTAAAACTATTGTGCATAACACGTTGAACTCGTTAAAAAATATTTTTCATTTATAATAACAATTATACAACAAATTAAGTAATAGAAAAAAAATTATTTTTCTAAAAATACATACTTTTAAAATGTACGTATTAATTTGAAGGTATACAGGAAAGCCGGTTTTTGTTCGGTTAACTTTCAAATTATTTTTAACGAGAGCTTTAAAAATTGAACAAAAAAAAAATAATTGTATTTCACTAGATTTGGCGATTCATCATTTTTGCACACCCGCCTGGTATTTGTTTTTTTTCGAGACACTGGACACGTGCAAATTTGACGAAATTCGTTTTCGTAGTATGATTTATAATGAAACTACGGACTTTCCTTTGACATGTTTTTGTCGTGCAATCGATTGTTTTTAAAAAGTTTAGATTTAGGTTCTAAACATAGCTGTGATTTAGGTTCAAAGCTAGTATAAAAATGATTAACGCATACGAGTCCGCGTTAAGTGAGACATTTTATGTCTTATGGGTGAAAATTTTTTTTCAAATTCAAATTTAAATTTTTTCAAAACCGAAACAATAGTTGCCATGGAAACAAACCATAAGGGAGATTTAGGTTTTTTTTTCTGTAACGCTTTTTCGTGACAATCCCCAGTGGGTATCTTAATTTAGGTAACGCTTTTCGTGGACACTTTTTGGTGGACACTTTTTCGTGGCGGTTTTTTATTTTAATGTGCCAAAGTAAAGACATAAAATATCAAAAACAATTAACGCTTCTTTGGTTTTTATTGTAATTACTAACCTGTATACATAATCTAATTATTCCGTTTAAAAACTTCTTCAATGATTTTTCACAAATTAAAAATCTAACTAAATCGCTTTCTTCTCGACACTTTTTATTCAAAATCTTTAGGATATTTTTGTAATCGAAAAGACATAATGTGTATAATTACACATAAATACAATACATATATATTATGTGTACAATAATTATTTTCTTAATATAGGATTTGTACCATTACTTTGAGTTTTAGTATATAGATTTTTTTTATTTATTTCATAAATTTCAATTTTAATTTATTTTAATAACTTATGCAAATTAAAAAAAAATGTATAAATACTTATCTACTTTAACACGTGGAAATAGAAATTCTAAAATATTAAATTCTTTAATCAGTTCACACCATGGACTAATAAATTCTTGCGAAAACTCCGCAAATATTAAAATCGATTCGAGGGCGTGAATGTTAAATCCGCAGGCCAACTGTAAAACATTAATTTAAGGTAGACCACATTCTATACACTCTTAACTCGCCCGTTAACCACAAACTGCAATATATATATATATATATATATATATATATATATATATAATATATGTATATGTATAATATTATCACAATCCACCTCAATTGATATGGCCTTGTTTGTTTATATCAATTATTGTCAATATCGCAATAATGATATTATAAAATTAAATGCACAATTTATATAATAATCGCTTAAATGTAAACATACCCGTATATAACAATAAATGTATAATATATGTATATAACAATAAATGATTTTTCATTTTGATCAGAACATGAAAATGTTTTTAAAAGAAATCAAGATAAATAAAACCAAAACACTAAAATTAATTGAATTACATTTTCGCTCTGTCCAATTTAAACAGTTTATACTGAATAAACCTGTTAGTATACAATTTATTCTCGTTATTTAATTATATGAACGTAAACATTCAGATTAGTTAATATTTCGGTTATTATCGAATTAAACTATGGGTGGGTTCATGTTTAATACAATTAATTGGTTTATTAATACTCGCACGTTTTTTTGTAAAAAATAATCAGACTTTGAAATTTGTCGAATTAATTCTTCGTTTTTTATGTTTGCATATAATTGTTTATAAAATAATACACCTTACCAAATCGTATACACGTTAAATACGTTTGAAAATATTATTAATAAAATGAAATTAGTTTTGTTTTACATATTTCGTAATAAATACAGGTTTTCACTTAAAATTATTTGACGTACTTTACTGAATTTCATAAATATATTATACAAATTGGTATGACAGAAACAATTTCATCATTGATACTTTCTATTTAATTTGCACAAAACCACCTAAGATATTTTAAATTTTTTACTATTTCTAATACATATTTTCAAATAAAAAATATGTTTAACTATTCTGGCTTTAAACTACATTATTTGTTCCAAATGTGTATATTAATATATATGTGACATAACCTAGGAATGTTTTTCATTAATTACTGAAGTCTGAAATGCGGCAACAAAAAATAAAGTATTCCGCAACAAGCATTATGAGCACGGTCTCATGGCTATTGTATTTCGTGTTGTTCATTCATCTCATAACCTGTAAAATAATTGCGTGTAATTGTCTATATTTATGTAGGATATCTTTGAGAATTTACCACCGTTTTTACGTCCTAATTGTACAAGACAGGTGCTCGACAGATACTCCATAAGTCATAAGTCATAGGTAAATAAATAAATATAAAAAATTATACATAAAAAAAGTTTTTCATAGGTGATATCTCTACCAAAACGTTTAAGGTTGTCAAGGTTAAGAAAATCTTGTTTGTTAAACTAGAAAAAATTTTATTTTTTTAATTGTAAAGCATTTATATTTTATTTATTTAACCTTATAGGTATTTCGATTTTAGGTATACATACGATTATGATTATACGAAATATACAATGCTTATATATCCCCATGGTGGTCAATCCTATCAATTTATCGCTTTGATCACCAATTAAAATATGGACGAAATGTTTTTTTTTCTATTGTTAAGAAGCATTACAGCAAGGCAATAACGTGAAAGAAAAAAATATTTTTTACAAAAGGTTCAATTGGGAAGCCTGCGCATAGATAAAATTAATAATAGAATAGATAACAATAGGCGAACGGGAGTTAAGGAGGAGATTCGAATTTGGCAAGAGGTGAACCAAAGAGGATACTAAAAGTGAAAGGAAGAAAGTGTCTGCTGGGAAGGATAAAAGGACGGTTGAATATTATGCTATTTAAATCACAGACTGTCCTCGCCTGGTGCAGGGGACATAGAGAAGATGAATTTAATGAACTGTGGAATGAGTGGTACAAGAATTAAACTATGGTTGACCTGAAGAAGGAAAAAGGTATTTATAAGACGTTAAGGGAATTCTAGACCTACGAGCCATGGGTAGAGGAGAAATGGATCTAGATGGCCAGGCATTGCGCAAGTTTGCGATCGGCGAGGAGGAGATCCGTTGCCGGAATTTCAAATGGACAAACATAGATATGGAATTTAGTAGAAAATGTTAGAAGGTTCGCGGGCCCATATCCGGCACTTCAGATGGAATGGTGTGTGATTGTTAGTTTATAATTAATATACACACCCACCAGAAACCGTCTGGCGCGCGCAAATGTGTAAATGAAACGAAATGAAGGAGACTTTTACCTAACCTTAGACGAAACGACGAAACGAAGGTATAAAAATATCATAACCTTTATGATTCACTGTTATAATGTCAGTAACGTATTAATTTATCACCAATAAAATATAAATCATGTGCAGGAAATACAGAATCTATCGAATTCGTTGCTTTTCCTATTGGCCGTTATATAATAGCGCTTTATTATTCATCAATCATTGTTGATGTTCATCGTTTTCGAGATTGATTGACAGTAATAAAACCGTCTACAAAACGACTACTATCGTCGGCCGTATAATAATTGTTGTGTAATGAAATGTGTTCGATTCAGTTGTAAACCAAATAGACAAAAAAACAGACATTATTTATACACACACATATTTTGTATATAAATAGACTTCCTGCGTTCAAAACCATATTATCCGGAATCGAGAACATTGTTTTATACATATAGTCTTTATGATTTATATTTTATAACTTTTACGAATCGAGGCATAAACGATTTGACAAAAATACGGAATACGCGAATGGAATCTTCACCACATGATGGTAAACCGTCAAGCAGACGGTATCTAAAATTCTTGAACGATCGGCACGAGGCGATTAATTCGGTATGAGAAATGCTTCTTGACTAAACTCAGGAAGCGATAAAGAAGCATTTTCTCAATGTACTATATACTAATACGAATTATTGTATGTCAGAAAAATGTTTCATTCTTACATCACCGTCTACGTCCATGAACTTAATAACAATATTGTTTTCAATCGTAGTTATTGAATTCTAATAAATAATATTTGTTATTGATGTACTAACGTGTTTTGATAACGAATTCTTTTTGTAGTCCACATAAACTTTTCTGAACGGTGGAAATGTATATTGTGTGTCCTACGGGAATAATATATATATATATATACACTTGTTAATCCAACGCGTTTCGAACTGACTAAACTGAACTAATACGTTATTTAATTTTACTCTCTACACAAGAATTAAGACATATTTAAATTCATATTTCAGAAAACTGTAAACATTTTAGTGTCTAACTAATTAATTTATAAATAAATACGAATTAATAATGTTGCGTAAGTATAGCACACGACCGTATAAAGGAGAATATTATACTCGTGTATTTGTCTAAAGAAGCGGGGAAATAATAATACTTGTCACTAAGACAAAATAATCGTTAAAACATCTACAGACGATCAACGTTTACTGATAACTGAATTATTTGGAATACAAGTACAATCGTCAAAACAAAATAGACATCCATTGATGGAATAGACTTTATCTATGGAATAGCGTTATTTAACGTACAGATGTATTATTTAGTAGTGTCTATTAATTAGTGTCTAGCGTCGATTAAAATTTGATTTCATCGTTGAATAAAAATAATTAGTCGCAGCCAGGTCATATTATCATAGGAAGACAAACAATTTTAATAATCGTTAATTAACCAGCGTATACCAATAATGTTTTCGTTCTTTTCAAAGGCATACTCGAAAACTCGAAAACATGGATCCGCGTACACCGCCCAATACACCGTCGATTATATATTTATGGGTGTATTGATATTTTTCGTAATGCGTCCGACACGCAGCGGCGCGGCGTAAGATAACGGGCTTTTTTTTAAAAAAAAAAACTAAACTAATAAAAAAATGTCGCACTCTCATATATAGCTGCTGCTATAGGTCAGAGATAGCGAACCTGTGACACGCGTATCGCGGAATGATACGAACACGCGTCTTTTTTTAGTGACGCGCGCAATTGTTTAAGAAAATATCATTCGTCGTAAAAAAAAAACTTTTGTCGAATTGGAACTTGGTTCTTTTAAGTGGTAAAATATTGAAAACATAGAAATGGAGTGAATAGAATTTCGGGGATGTAATATTTTGGTGGAATTAAGTGTGTCGGGCAATAACCATAAGGAAATACTAAACCGAATTAACTCGGCTAATGGGCGTTTCTTCGCATTAAAGACAATCCTGTAATCTAAACTATAGTATCAAACAGATCTAAATTAACTTTAAATAATGTAATGATACGCCCGATAGCGCTGTGTGCACGTGAAACCCGGGCTATAACAAAAACAGACGAACAAAATCCAGCGAGATTTGAGAGAAAGATGTTACGACAAATCTTTAGCCCCGGAAGAAACCAAAACACGGGTGAGTACGATCGAAGAAAGAACGAAGAAGTATTAAGCGTGTTAGAGAATTCGGACATAATAGCTACGATGACAAGTAAAAGGATAGGCTGGGCAGGGCATGCATGGCGGGGTCGAGAACAGACAATCGGCCAAGTTACAAAATGGATACCGAAAAGCGAAAGACCACTGGGTTGTTCAAGACAACGCACAGTGGGCCAGAATGTATTTATATGTATGTAAAATTATTTTTTTGGATTTTTCACTTGATTTGAAATTATATAATGCTATAATGTAATTAAAAATATTTATTTTTAAATAAATGTAAAGTTACATAATGTTTCTACACACTCTTTATAATTTAATTTAACAATATAAGACCAAAATTACAAATTCACAAATTTTATATAGTTTAATTTAATTTTAATTAAATTATTTTTTTTTTTAATAACAATACATTTACTGATAGTTTAATAGGTACTATATTATAGTTTATGAACATTAATATGGAATTTTATTTTAACCTTCAGTGTTTATATCCGTTTCATTTGCAGAGTCACTTTCTTGGTCACTATCAAAGTTTTCAGGATTTTTTTCAGTATAAATCCATAAACTTTTGGCTTCATTACTTAATTGTTTTTTTTTTTTTTAGTATGAGTTTGTTTTCTTAAACTAGATATAAAAGGATCTGAGGACACTAATAAATTATTTAATAGATCCTGCATAATGTTGATTCGTGAATTTTTCCGGGTATTGCATTTTCGATATTTTTTAATATCTTTATTTCTAGCTTCTTGCGCCTCTTCTGGTAATTGTTCAATAGGAACCAAAGCAAATTTAATTATATCAGAACCATGCACTAAAATTTTATGTACACTTACTGGCATATTGAACCAACGATAGATAGACAGAGTCCATAAAGACCTTTCCATGCTAAGAATTGTGAACGGTGAAGTGTTAGTTACAGAAAGAGACGAATGAAGATGAGTTGTGGTGGTGACGAAGGACTTGAATGGTCTATATAAATATATATATATATATATATTTGGAGAAACAAATATATTAATTTGAGCTAGAACCTCTGTGAAGTTGGTAACAATGATAAATCGAAGAATTTGATTCTTATTGAGTGGACAATTCTTCCAAATATTTTAGCTTCTATGAAAAAACTATAGCAATTGATTTATTGACAATGTTTGGATGTACTTATTGTGCGTGGACAATTATTTTCTTCAGCGAATTCAAATAAATCGATTGTGAGAAATCGTCTCGGAACAGATTTAAGTTCAACTGAAATCAACCAATTACAGTCGACTGAATCATTAGCCAATAAAACACATCAACAGCTTTCTCGTTAATAATTAATGTATAAAAGAATGTTTTCAAAATTCGAATTTTTTTTTTTTATAAATTCAGAATTCGTTTAGCGTGTTTATGTATTATCGATTATATTTTTAGGCAGTGGCGTCATTTCGGTTTTTGAAAGTGGGGGTGGGGCAAACATTTTATTCGATCAATTTAACGACATTTAAATAATTATTGAAATTTATTACTTTTCAACTAAAATCATTGTCATTTATGACTAGTAATTATTACCTGAGATTCAAGTTCCGACGTTGCTCTTCTCATCACATTAAACATGTTATAAATGTTTTGTGGACAGTTCTGAGCAGCTCGTTCGAGTTTAATTTTTTCTCTCTCTCGTCTTGGCTGCACCACCTTTCGATTTTTCATTTCATTTTTTACGCTTTTTACGCACCAAAAAAAAAAAAAACGAACCAAAAAAATACAAAAAACAAAAACGTGATTGTCTCTCAAACGGCCCAAACGATAAACATGGTAACGGCCATGGACATATACTTTGAATCAAGGTTAATAATTTACACAGTGCCTAATACGATACCCGTTACCGTGTTAAATGAAAAAGCACATAACTGCGGTAAGTTATAACCACGATTCAAGACCTGTGGTCTTAATCAAAATGTTGGTAAAGCTTACATCCGCAGTTTAGGACGTCGATTAAACAATACAATGTATTTATTCAATAGGTAGGATTAGGATAACTTAAGCCTATTTAGTATTTGCATATACAAGCAAATGCCCCACCACCAAAAACGCCACTGCTTTCAAGTGTATTTAAACTTTTTATAATGTTGGTAAAGCACGAATTAAATGTTCAAGCCACAGATGTAAGAATTTTTTAGGTCCGACGAGCAACCTAACCTAACACGCAGGGCAAATAAAACATCTGACCAAAAATGTAATTCGACCCGTATAGACGGTAGTGACACAAGTGAGGTTCGCCATCGTTGCTGCAGGCCGTTCCGACGTCTACCGTTTTCACCCGTACCGATATTTTGTACTGCAATTTTGATCCGATGCGTTTTTGCCAAACACGTGCGTGTGTAATCGAACGTTACGTTTATGTATTTACGTACACAATGTCACGGTACACGTTATATTCCGACAGCTTTGGTCGTCCGAACAACGTCCTCTGCGCGCGCGTTGGGCTGCATCCGCGTTTGGACGGGCGCGGGAAACGAGAGCCGTTTTCCGGTCAAGCGCGTACCATCGGACGACGAGTTTGTGTGATTAGTTCGCTGTCCGAACGAGCGGACGAGTGGCCAACTCCTCTAGCCAACATCTAATTGTACAAGAACATAACCGATGAACACAAAAACCAAAAATCGAAGACTAATTAAATAATATTTTAAATATGTCAATATGTCGTCGTTAAAACAATTCGCCGTTATGAACAACTGCTAGACGTCCGTGACCGGAATAGACAACGACGAATGGCTGGTGGGCTCGTACGCCCAAGATGATATATAAGAAATAAATCCCATTCAAAAAAGTTTTTTAATACATTTATTATGTACATAAACGTCTATTAACTTTGAGCTTTTTTTATCGCTTCATCGTTAAATCCTATGCCTGGGGCTTGTGTGCCTGAGCCCACAGACCTTAGACACCGCAATGCTCACAGTCCCCAATGTCGTCCGAGACGTCTGGACCATTACCATCGGAGACCTTTGATTTTATGCAGTGCGTGCGATCGTTCAAACCGCGAACCGCTGCTATTTGTTTCCCTGGAATGCTACCGGTCATCCCCCGGATAGCTTTTACAGCGTATTTTTGTCAATGCTTTCTGGCAGGTCAAATATGTACATATTTTTATACGTTTAACATTGATTGTTATACATAGTTTTGAGTTTAGGTACTTTTAATGTTAACCGTTCATTTTGGTTTGTTTGCAACTAACATTACTGTAATTAGTGAAATTAATATTTTTATCGATTACGAGAAAACAGAAATAATGTATACTATTTGTATTTGACGAAATCAATTCTTCATTATCATATTCTAATATTTTCGTTAAATGATCAGATTCTTTTAAATATTGTTTAAACAATAAAGGCAATCCAACTTTCAAAATGTTAATCATGTTTAGCCTAAATATACAGTAATAAAAATTGAAGCGTTACCATTTTAAATATTTAATATAATACAAGTATATAATTGAAAAACTCAAAACACGATGGGTTCGAAATTTTTTAACAATATAACAAATATTATTTAAAAATATATATATTACAATCAAAAAACATTGTCTAGAAGCCAGGCATACAGACGTTAACTCAAAATGTTACATTATCATAGAAAACGTTGAACAAATAGACACTTAAAAGTAAGAAATAGTTTCTTTAAAAAAATAATATATACACAATACTCAAACTTGTCACATATTGATTAACAATAAAAAACTATATCCATAAACTTAAAACTGAATATTTAAAAAAAACTTATATTTAATTATAGATAATAATAAAACTCTAAAGTTTGAATAAACAGTATTGAATTTAAAAACAGTCGATTGCATTTTTTTTTCAAGCAATCAATTATCATAATCAATAATTCATATAGCAAGCTTACAACAATAAATATAATTTAAAACCTATGACTATTTCAGATTTAGAAAAATTTAATTTAATAAAAAATAATTTAGAAGACAGATCTTTAACGTTAATTTTACTTAAATTATGTTTAAAAACTCGAGCAATATATTATCATTAGGCAATGAACACAAAATGCTGTATAATTTTAATGGTAAAAAAAAAATCTGATTGTTTCCAACAGACAATATGAGTTAGAATAGCGGTTTTTAAAATGTGGTCCACGGCCCCCTGAGGATCTGTGACACTTATGTCGGAGTCTGTGGTGGCTCTATCAGTGGTTCCAGCCTGGACACATAACATACGTGACACGTGTGCACTAATACAATTGTTGAGTAAATTTGAAAGTGTATTATTTTTTTCATGTAGTTTATCTTATTTTTATTACACTGGCATGAGATTTAATAAAATTCAATACAATTAGGTACCTACACTTCATTGTAACCATAATAATCATTATCATTATAATTTCTGGTTGTATGTTCAAAAAGATTATCTAGAATTATTGAGTAAAGTTCTGAAAGTTTTAATACCATTCCCCACAAATTATTTAAGTGAAAAAGCCTTCTCCCCCTTGTTTATATTAAGAATAAGTTTTGAAACTGAATAGAAAACATAGTCTCATAATTAAAACTTTTTAATGTCGAGCCTGGTGTTCGAAAACTGATGTCTGAAATGCAACACGATCCTTCGCATTAAGTAAATAAAAATTAAATTTTATTTGTATTAAAAATAAAATATTAATTTATTATGAAAAATTAAGTATAATAAAATTAATTATAAATGTGTATGTTTTTATGTACCTACTTATGTGATTTGTAATATAAAATGAATATTAATATATTGATTATGATTACATGAGATATTTTGTAAAAAAAAGGTATTCGAAAGATAATTGGTGAGAGGGTCCGTGATTTCTAAGTCTTTCATCAGGGGTTTGTGTTCTATAAAAGTTTAAGAAACGCTGAGTTAAAAGGTTAATTCTTCAGGATATTCTCCAGTGAGACATGCTGTACAATGTCCAACTTGAATTGCATTTTTGTTTGGCATTTTTTCCGTAACTGCTTCTTTGAGACCTTCCACAGACAGATAAGCAAGAGTGTTGGCACCTGTAATTTAAATGTTACAATTTGAAATTATGCACATATCGTTTGTTTGGGTTATTCCAACTGGCTATACTTACCAATATGTTTGGCAAGTTGTTCATTGGTCAGCTTATTAGCAATGAGTTCGGCTTTAGTTGGTATATTAATTCCCATGTTACATGTGAATTTGAGAGGAGGAGAAGCCACTCGTATATGTACTTCCTTTGCACCTGCATCTCTCAGTAATTTTATAATTGGCCCTATTGTTGTTCCTCTTACAATGGAATCATCAATGAGAATTATTCTCTTGCCAGCTAAGTTTTCAACGATAGCACCAAATTTCTTGGCGACCCCCAACCTCCTTAATCGTGGATTTGGTTGAATGAATGTTCGGCCAACATATCGATTTTTACACAACACTTCTGCGAACGGTATATTCGACTAAAAATACATTGTCAATTGTAAAAATACAAATGCTTTAAAGTTACTGGCAAAATTGAAACTAAAATACTCACTTCCATTGAAAATCCATGGGCAGCAGCAGTTCCTGATTCTGGAACTGAGCTAACAATATCAGCTTCAACGAAACTTTCTCTGGCTAATACAATTCCACTTCTCAATCTTACTGAATAAACCATTTGTCCTAAATAATATTAACACACAATTATTAAACAAATTTAATGATATATTTAAAATATCATTAATTTTCATGATGTATTAAAAGTAGAACAAGGAGATTAATCTAGATATACAACAAGCATACATATTGATGTTTTTACCTTCGTATATACTATCAGGTCTAGCAAAATACACATATTCAAAAATACAAAATGCTTGAGGACGGTTGTGAGGTCGTCCCATTACAGATACTGTATGAAATCCTTCTTTTGTAAACTCTACAATTTCTCCAGGATAAACATCTCTAACATATTTGGCACCCATTGAAAGGAAACCACACGATTCAGATGACACAACCCAACCTTCTTCTATTTAAAAAAAAAACAATAGTAAAAAAAAAAAAAGATAATTTATTTATAAGTGTATTAATATTTTAAAATTAATCACCTTTATTTGGTTCATTTAAAGACATTAATTTGCCAATGCAGAGAGGTCTGTTACCGTATGGATCACGTACACCGAATATTCTGTCTTTTTCCATTATAACAATCGAATAAGCCAACTTGGTAAGTTCCATAAAGTGCCTAATACGGGCTGGCCAATCAGGACCATCAATTTCAATATCGGGGGGATTCAAACACAGAGCTTGTGTGATTAATTCACTGTCCGAATGAGTGGAAAGACCAACTCCTCTAGCCAATACCTAATTTAATAAGAACATAACTAATGAACACAAATACCAAAAATCAATAATTAATAAAATTATATTTACCATACGCCTCAATCTCCCGGCATTAAACAATTCACCATTATGAGCTACTGCTAAAGCTCCGTGAGCGGAATGGACAACGAATGGTTGGCAATTGACTTCTTCGGAATCAGCACTAGTAGAATACCTTGTATGCCCAATTCCAAGATTACCTATTAAAAAAATAACAAAAATCCCATTTAAAAAATGTCAGCATTTTTATACACATGTATTATGTATAAACATCCTATATAATTACCTTTGAGTTTTTTTATTGCTTCGTCATTAAATATATTACTGACTAAGCCCATGCCTTTCTTGACATTAAAGTGGGTATGGTTGTCGCCTTCACTCATAGCAATACCAGCACTCTCTTGGCCTCTACGAAAATTTTAAATAACATTATTATTAACAAAATATAATTTTTATTCAAAAATTGATTAAAAAATAAAACCGACAAGTTGTATGTGTTTTACATTATAATATAAAAGATATACTATAATCTTATGTTGGAATATGTAACGTTTGTAGTGATTAAGAATGAAACATTAAATATGTAATAAGTAATTAGAGCTAATGAACCTTTTGAATTGATATTAGGCAATATAAACTTTTTTGATAGTCACACGCACAATAAAATTGTATAATAAAATTACCTATGTTGCAACGCTAGCAATCCAAGACAAATAACTTGAGCTACATCTACATCCTTTGGCCACGGATCGGACACTATACAACCAAAAACACCACATTCATGGCGTAACTGCCTGTCGTCTTCTTCAACAGACATGTTTGGCTCTAAAACAAATATATTTAGAACTATTAATACAATACTCGCACAATGTAAACCGAGTTTAAATACAAATTTAACAATAATGAACCATCGTTAATGGTTGTAAGTTACAATATAAAAATTGTATTCAAATGAAAATATGAATCAGTTTCAAACATGTGTATGGAATATATTGATACATACCTACTCCAAGTGTAAAATGTCGAAATATTTTATAGAATTTTATATGTAAATGACAGATTGGTTTAGTGAAAAACAAACAATTTTATTGGTAGTTATGAATCAATCAGTTTCCTTTTTTTTTTTTTTTTTAGAATATTTTAGGCAGTTCGAATGTTAACGTGACATTGACCCGGCGAGTGTTGGACGATTAAAAAACGATAAAACGATTGTTAGGCGCGTAGACATTAAAATATAACAGGCGGTTTTGTGGGCCGTGAACCGAAGATGTCGAGAGTTTATCTGCAGAAACTGACGTCTTATCTCGTTTCGCCGGCTTTTCCCAACAATTACGAAAATCAACCACAATCGCCGGCGAACGTCGGGCGCAACGTACAACTACACTATTTTTATTGTGCAGAGATTTCAATAAAACAAAAGAAAAAAAAAACAAACAAACAAACAAACAACGCGATAAACGCACACCCGGAGACCAAAGTCGACTGCGGAGGAGACACAGCCACACACACGCGGGACGTCTCGGTCGAACGGCATGAGAGCAGACACGAGTTCTTCGAAAATCACCAGCGCGATAGAAAAATCCTTTACACTTTCATTTCAACAAGTCGCGCGTAGACAGTCGGCAACGCACCGATACAACAAATAAACGACAATCCCGTTCGTAGGTTTAGACCCGTTATCAAGAGCGCCGGGACGTTTGGCGGGAACCGCGATTTATCGTTATAATAATAATATCACGTTTCGGTTTCGGCCGTCGGCCGGCGTTTTGAAAATACAAAGAGGAAACGTGAGAACGTCGTAACGAACAATACTTTTGACAGTATCAAATACGGCGTACACGAAATGGGTAGCCGATCTTATGGTAACGTTACAATATCAATTTTTTAATTTGGTGGTTTTTTTTTTTTTTTTTTGAAAAGTGTTTCGTCATTACATGATTGACCGGGTGTGGTTTGTTTGTCAGGTGTCGACTTGGGCGCTGTGATTGTCGAGGGCAAAACGAAAATTGTATACGACATCGTAGAAACGGACAACGTGTTGATGGTGAGCAAAGACAGGATTACCGCTTGGAACGGAGCCAAAGGTGATTTTATGGAAGGCAAAGCGGCCATATCTACAGCCACCACCACAGCTGTATTTAAAGTCTTACAAGATTTAGGTAAACACATACATTCGTACAATTCGTTTTGAACTCTCATTTCAACTTGTTTCGTTTTAGGTATAAGTACATCGTTTGTTTCGACAAACGATTCATACGACAACACTTTCATCAGCAAAAAATGTAGTATGATACCAGTCGAATGGGTATCTCGGCGTATCGCGACAGGGTCTTTCCTAAAACGCAATCCTGGTGTCAAAGAAGGTTATAGATTCACTCCACCGTTGGTGGAAACTTTTTTCAAGGTAAATGCACTAATCCACATTTTCAACATTTCAAAGGCATATGAGTATCCATCTCACCCCTTCTCCCAAAGATGATTTTCACATTTTCATATGTACATTCTATTACTTTAAATGTAAGATTGGTATAAATCTCAAGGAATAAAATGTTATAATCATTGTCTAAATGTTTTGTTTTTAAATAGGATGACAAGAACGATGATCCTCAATGGTCTGAGCAACAGTTGTTGTCGGTAGAGTTTAAGATTGGAAATATTGTTATTGGAAGTGATGAGTATGAACTTATGAGAAAAACAACCATCTGTGTATTTGAAGTGTTAGAAAAATTGTGGGCATCCAAGAACGTTGCTCTAGTAGATATGAAAATTGAATTTGGTGTTAGCTCTGAAGGTATTTATTTATTAACTAAAACTTTAGCAAACATTAACTTTTAATTATTTAGATGTTAATAATATTATTTACATAATAATATAGTATTATATATTAAAATTATAATAATTTAATTTAATTTTTATAATTTTATTATATAAATATATTTTAGGGAAAATATTAGTAGCAGACGTCATTGACAATGATTCTTGGAGGTTATGGCCCAGTGGAGATAAAAGATTAATGGTAGACAAACAAGTGTACAGGAATTTAAGCTCCGTCACAGATGCTGCTATGGAAACAATTAAGACAAATTTCAAATGGGTTTGTGAACAAGTTCAAAGTTTATATCAACCGCCGAGTGGTTTGGTATGCATTTGTTTTTAGTTTATAAATACTTACAAGGTCCAAAATGCACAGTAAACAGACTTTAATCAATGTTGAAAGAATTATAATGCATTTTTTAGGTTGTGATCATTATGGGTTCAAGCAGTGATGAAAGCTTTGGTAAAAAAATTGCCCACTACACAAAAAATGTTATGGGTATCAACACTGAAATTAGAATTGCATCTGCTCATAAGAGTACTGAGATTGTTTTAAAAATGATTAATAAATACGAAGGTAGTATGTTATAATAAATTATTGTATATTATTTAAAAATATGAATTATTAATTAATTTACGCTTTAGGTTTAAATGTTCCAGTCGTAATAGTTGCTGTAGCTGGCCGTAGTAATGGTTTAGGCCCAGTAATAGCAGGCTATACTAATTTGCCAGTAATAAACTGTCCGCCATTAAATGCATCTAATGTTAATCTCGATATTTGGTCATCATTAAATGTTCCTTCTGGTAACAAGAACCATTTTAACGTATATAGACTTATACATATGATATATCATTTATTAAAAAATTATCTTTTAATTAGGTTTGGGTTGTGTAACTGTACGGGAAGAGGAAGGAGCTGCTTTAGCCGCATCTCGTATTATTGGATTGACTGATCCAATAGTTTGGTGTAAACTGAAAGTACAACAATTGGAAAAATATATCACATTAATAAAGAGTGATCAAGAAATTGTATCAAAGAATTTATAAACCCAATATGAAATATAACTAAATATTAAAAAATATAACTATTCCAATATTTGCAAATAATATTTTATTTTATCGGTGTTATTTTTAAACAATTATTGCATTATGTTTTGAAAGTTGAAGCCACAATTAATAAAATCCTACATTTATTTATTATGCTCCTTATTTTTTGAAGTCCATTGCATACAACTATAATTAGTCATCAGTCTAAAGTTAACTGATAAATCAATGTTACATACATAATTAACACTTTTGTCTTTCTTAATAAACATTGATATGCTTCATATTTTCTTTCTGATAGGTCATTAATAATAAATTGGTTCATTTTCACTTGATCTAACCCAATGCATATTTTACTTTGAACATTAAAACTATGGTGTAGATAACACTGATTTGTAAGTGATTATCTACTTTATTGACTTTCTTTTAATTGCCATTACAGTGATAAATAATAATATAATATTAATAGTACATACTATATTATGATAAAACACAGTTTAGGGCATTACATAATTAACAATATAATTCATACTCTATTATGAAATAATTATACTTTTTACAATTTATTTACGTGTCCATATAATCTATAACTCAATAGTTTATCATATTTTTAAAATTATTAATAATGATTTTATAAACAGTTTTACAGATTAAATAATTTATCAATACATTACTATTAAGGATTTTCATCTGAATTAATACAAGGTTAGTAAAACATCTTAAAAATATAATATATAATTCATAGGGCTCTATTGTTTTATCATTTTAATATTACTTTAATATTTATATCAATAATTTAAACTATGTAATTACAAAATAAAAATTGCAAATTGTATTTTTATAGGAATAAAGTAGAAAGGCTAGAAATACATTGATATCCACAAAAAATATATATAAAACTATATATTATTACTTATTATGTGCATCTTATTAAATAATATTAACTAATTCAAAAAAACACTTCTGTAATATTGTTATAAAAAATAAAAAATAAAAAAATATATAATTAATATTAATAATGGAGGGGTGTGGGTCCAAGAATTGTTTAGGGAAAGATGACATTTAAAAATAAAGCATCAAAATTCTATTAAATTATATAAATATAGTATCAATATTGTGTTTTTTCCTTACATTGCTGCCCGCACTTGACTTTTTATTATGTCAGCAAATATAATTGACCATGTATGAGGGTTAAAAAAATGTATTTGATTGCTGCCTTCACTTCAAAGTTGAATTCAATAATAAAATAAATAAGCCAATAATCGTTTATGTTGGTGTGCAATATTAAACTTGTCCTGTGGAAAACCAATTTCGTTTGGAGAAGTAGCTCATAGCTGGAGTGTGAGGAGATAAGATCATCGACAGGCTTAGAGTGTAGTTGTTTGTGTTTTATGATTCTTTTACTAAGTCAGATAATGGTGGTGGTATATATAATACATCATTGTTATACATTTACAATTTTATATAACTGATCGAAAACTATGTATTATTTAACATCAATCTGAAATGCAAGTACACTTTATCGTTAACTTTAATATTAGAATGAGAAAATATATCCAGAGCAAAATAAATTTAATAATAATATACATATAAATTGAATTAATAACTGACGACTTACATAGTCTTTTCTTTTTTGGTCATTTCTAAACTTTTACGAGTAGATCCAACATATTGTAAATCACTCGCACATCTATTATCATAAAGAGGATCGATTGGTTTGGCATCATTACTTTTTTCAAAAAACATGGCTGTTCCCATTATATATTTCCATTCGTTAAAACGATAAACCTACAAAAGAAATTATAAATATTAAAATGTAATGATTAATAATTTGTACTATAGATTAAACACGTGTTTAATCTATGTTAGTACATATGAAACAAATTGAAAAACATGAAAATATGTTAAAATATCAATAAAAAATGTCATATATCTGACTACAAGGAAGTCACAAATACATTTTTTAAAACATAATCGAAATAAGCACATTCTATCCATCACAGCTCAGAAATATGTGAAATTGAAAACATGGTGTGTTTTTATTTTATTTATCAATAGCAAAAAAATTTAAACAACAAATTAAAATAGTGATTTTGACGATTCTTAACTTCTTTTATTTTATAAAATATATTTCTAATTTAATAAATGTATTATATTAAGGATTGGAATACAATGTTGTTGTTGTGTAGTGTAATATGAATGAGGATACCCCACCGATCTGTTGGACTTAAACTTATCAGTGTCTCAAAGTCAATAATTGAAATTAAATTTAAAAATTACTTTGTTTTCAATTTGCAGCGCTGGAGAATCTGAATCTACCCCTATTAGTTGAACATTACTGTTTACGTTCACGGTGGACATATCGTCTGGGTTGTCCATGACAACATGGATCAACGATTCCTCGACAATTTCCTCGTAATCCGAACAGTCGGTCTCTTCGTCTTCGTGATCCATAACACCTGTTGGCGACATAATTGTAAAATATTAGGTACCTATAAAACAAAAAAACCAATTGAAATAAGTGCGTACCTAAATAATGTCGTTGTCGTCGTATGTTGTCCGCTCACGTTTTATGTCGGCTACAATCAATGACGATTCCGGCTATGCATTCACGTCGCGCTATGAACATTTCAAATAAGCGAATTGGAAAATATCATGCGTTTGGCGCGTAAACAATAATCAGAAAAAAACACCAATGCGACACGACAAACACTAAATAAATACTCGCGTTTGTTTACGACTCGTTTCAAATGTTTACGGAGATTATTATCTACGAGTGTAACCGTGAATTGTGATAACGACCATACCGTTAATACCAGTTATACCGCAGATGTCCCGACCGTAGAAGACAGACATATAATATATATTATATGTCTATGGTAGAAGATTGTCTCTTGTATAAGTAGGGTTACCATCATAAGTCCGGATTTGAGAAATATCTGGTTTTTACGTTTAACATGGCTATATCGATACAAAAAGTTATGTCAGGCGACAGATCTTCGTGTTCACTCTGTATAAAGGTTTAATATGTAATTTTTATTTTTGTTCATATTTTTTCACGGAACTTCACGATAAGCGACGCCCATTACTATTGTTGGCATAAAATAAAAGATTAACGTATTATTAAATGTAGTCCTACTAAATTATTATTTTTATTCGTGTGTTAATTTGTTCACATGTAACGTGCACTGGAAAACTGCTCGTATAAATGTCTAATTCACTCGACAATTTCTTTACTGTTTTATGTGTGGAGAAGAGGTTTTTCTTGTGGTTGTATTGTTCTTGAAATATTAGTATTATAGTTTTGTTGATTCAGGCGCGGATCCAGAACTTATTTACGGGGGGGGGGCATCTTAATCAAAACAACTTTAATCCTCATTTTGTCACATCGAATAATAAAATATTTTCCAAAACGTTTTATTGGAAATTGTTTGCGATACACCGTAAAATCCCATAGCTACAACTTCATTTTAAATTGTCTTTCTATAGTATCATAGATAAGAGTTAGAATTATAAAACGATACTAGTAAAAAAAATTTAACAAGAGTCTACGGGGGGGGGGGGGCGATCGCCCCTTGGCACCCCCCTTGGATCCGCGCCTGTGTTGATTTACGGTACTACGTCTTCGAGAAATGCTTAAACGTAAATGTTTTTTTACCGACAAACGAAATGAAAAATACAAGTTTCTGAAACAGTGTCATCATAGTAATGACCGCGTGAGATGTTGGACATGCAATTCCGAATTTTCTGTGGAGCATCGAGGACGGTGTGATATTGAATAAATTAAATAATAAATTAATGAAGTACCAATGTTGTTTATCTTTAACTTTACCCTCCCCCACAACCCCCCGAAACGGAACTTTGATGTACGGATTTGGTCTAAAAACATTATGGTAACCCTACGTATAGGTGTGTAATAAATAACATACCCGTTGGCGACGTAATCATTCGATCGAAGGCTCCCTACGATTTTATCGTGACACATTGTATGGTAAGGTATTTTTTTTCTTCTAGTAAAACAATCACACGCACAGTATGTATTGATAATAGTACTATTTATATTGAGTCATACGCACATATTGTTATCAGTCTTATGTGCGCTACATCCGAAAAACGACTACAATACCCATTATTGTCCCACACCAACCGTTTGAAAATGCCCTTTCAGACCCGATCGGTTTTTCATAAATACGACAACGATTTGGCTACTTGTTAGTGCTCTCGTTTGAATTTCAAAAACAGTTTTGAAATCGTCTAATATTTTACACCGATCGAAGCGTTAAAAATTGATATTTTAGCAACAATTTTTTATGATAAAAGTTTGTTTACGTTTTCAAAAAAAAGAAAAAAAATGTTCAATATGAAAAATGTGCTTTGACCGATGCGAAGCAAACTTGTTGACGAAATCAAGTATATTTTTCATTTTTTCAATTAAATGTTTATTGAAAATATCAAATTACACTATATATTATTTAAATAAACTCATTTGGTTAACATTTGTATAATATTCGGTAGTCTTACACCATTCTCCGAGTGAAAAACACCAATATTACGAATATTACTAGTTTTCGTTTTTTTAAACAGTTAAATACTTTCTATGTTCTTCTCCGATTTATATAATATATATGTTTGAACTACAACGCTAAATTATAATTATAATCGGCACAATATATATACATTTTTATACGTAAATGGCAAATGGTATTTCAAAATATTCATTGTATGACAATTTTTTTCAAAAACAAATCATCTCAAAAATAATGAGTGCTTACTCAATATTTTTTTGAATTTTATATTTGAGACCGGAATTGTACACAATTTAATTAGATAATTTCCATACAAGAAATATGCATATATGTATACATGTATTTTTATTCCAAAAACTCTTACGTTTTGGTTATAGTTTTTGATGGAGATTAAAATCGTTCTGTTAGGAAAAATTTGAACGGGAATACAGTTACGAGGAAAATTTAAAGTGAACGACGCGCGAGTGTCCATGACGATATCATATATGAATGGTTGTTTTTGACGTGATAAGAGCTGATGTAATAACTCGTTCGAAAATTCGGCACAGTCATATAAACACATTTATATATATATATATATACATCTTCTAAAGATTTTTGTTGTCAATTTGGCAGATATGTAAATATAAAATATGTAAAAAATCAAAAAATAACTCGCAGTAAAACTTTTTTTCCTTTCTACATCAAAAATAGTTATTATTAATTTAAGATTCTCTGATATGTCAGAATTAAGTTCACATTTTGTAATAAACACAAGAATATTGTAATTTCCAAAATCTGAAAATCTAGACAGTGAGTACATCGACGTCACTGCAAATAGTTACGAAAATCAGTAAATTAACTTGTAACTGTGGAGATAGTTTTTATTTTTTACAATAGTAACTATACTGTAACTGTTAATGATTTACAGTTTGTATTGATTTTGAAGTCAATGATAGTTGAACATATAAAGTTAATTATGTGTTTTGTTTTATACATTTAAAATTAAAAACAAATAAAATTATTTTTTGAATATTTTTTATTGTTTTTTTTTTTTTTTTGTTAAATCGATAATTTGTACTTATTGTAAACACTTTTCTTTACAGATTATAAAATCACTAAATTAAAAATAAAACAAGATAATTTGATGTATTACCAGCGCTGAAGCAATGTCTCAGACAATGTGTGATTCCATCGTCGTTATTGAGGATGATCGACGAAGTTTTCCGAGGACGACCTTATAGGGCTTATATTGGGCCATCTCATTTCAGCCATTAGCCTTCGACTCGCGAATGAGGTGCTTCAGATCCCTTCGAGCTGATCTGAAATCGTTCAAGGCGATGGCTGCGGCATCCATGTCGCTCTTGCCGCGAAGCTTTGTGAGCCTCCTCCTCTTTCGAATGCACTCTGTTCGCGCGATGGCGATTTCGTCGTTCCACCAATAAGGCTGAGGTCTTTCGTCGGGGAGTGGTTTCATCGATGGGATGGCTACATCGCAGGCCACAGTCACGCACTGAACCAAGCGTTCAGACTTAAATTCTGCGTCACCGGATTGAGGAGGTAATTCTGGGGTCCAGGGGATTCCCGTCCACTCGGACAACATCTTGGAGACCACGAAAAAGTCGACATCCATCTCAGCTGTAGACCAGCCCAAACGACGGCAGCCTGTAATAATTGTCCCCTATTTGAAAATAAAATTATAATAGTATTTAAAAACATAAAAATTATTGTATAATATTATAATGTTTCCAACATTTTATTATTTGCTATTAAGTATTATTATGGCCACTTGATAAATTACCTAACTATGAAAATAAAAAAGTTATGATGGATAATGGTTGCTACATAAAAATAAACTATTAATTAAAAACATTTTTTTCTATTCTGTCCAATAAAATTAAAACCCAGTTTATTTATTAATATTATGTAATCATAAACAGACATACAGCGAATGTAATTGATATTGGATAAAAATAAGTATTTATATACTGAACTCTGATTTTTGGTTAATATTAAAAAACTAAAAAAGCTTGTACACAGTTCAACCAAATAATTCATTAAAACAAAATTTGTTTTTCAATTTTGCGAATTCGGAGGTATTTAAAAGGGCTAAACCCCTCCAAAATGCATTCCAAAAATTAAGTTCTAAACAATTATATTAGGTTGTAATAATAATTATAACTTGCAACGCACAAAGCTCAGAAATATTCATAAACATAATATATCATGATAATGACAAACATAAAAATTACCTAGTTGATACCTTTTTCTTTAGATATTAAAAGACAGTTAGTATTCATATTCAAAAACCTTCTCTAACTAATTTCTATAGTAATAGGTCTCCCATTACTGTTACAATAATTTCAATATTTTTTAATAATTTTCTTCGTATAACATTAAGAATTTAAAAAAAAATGATTTTAATAAAAAGGCAAAATAACGACTCTTAACTTCAATTATTTTATAAAATATATTTCTAATTTAATAATTGTATTATATTAGAGATTGGAATAAAATGCTGTTGTGTAGAGTTTCAGTAATATGAAAGAGAATACCCCAGCAGTCTGTTTGACTTAAACTTATCGGTGCTTCCAATAATTGAAATTTATGCCTAAACAACGAACAAGTGAAAGCCACTTTTCATACTAGGACATACAAGTGATACAATACCATAATAAATTTATATAATATTAATAATAGATACACCAACGAAAAAATAAAAAAATTACCTTATTTTCAATTTTCAGTGCTGGAGAATCTGAGTCCACTGCTATTAGCCGACCATTACTGTTTATGTTCACAGTGGACATATCGTCTGGGTTGTCCTTGGTGACATGAATCAACGATTCCTCACAATCGGAAAAGTCGGTCACTTTGACTCCGTGATCCATAACACCTTTTGGCGACATTATTGCAAATTATTAGGTACCTATAAAAAAAAATAATTCAAATAATTGCATACCTATATAATGTTGTATTCGTAGTACGTTGTGTGTTCACGTTTTATGCCGGTCACAACCAATGACGATTCTAACCATGCATTCACGTCGCGCTATGAACATAAACAATTCAATAAGCTAACTGGAAAATATCGCGCGGTTTTTGCATAAACAAATAGTGAATAAATACTCGCGTTTGTTTAACAACCCATTTCAAATATTCACGGAGATCATTATCTATGAGTGTAATCGCGAACCGAGATAACGACCGTGCCGTTAAATACCAGTTATACCGCAGATACCCCGACCGTAGAAGATTACGTCTCCTGTGTAGACATAATAATGGCTTACTTAACTGTTCGCGACGGGTGGGGATGACAAGAAATCGACGACTATCGCGCGATATATCGCATGCCCATTATCTGTACTATTGGTGTGTGGACCACAATTTAATCGATATATCGTTCACAATATAAATCCCGATTTATTATATTGAGGAGATGATCATCCTCGTCGTGCGTGTCCGTGATGTTATCGTTATTACTGATATTTAAATTTAAATTGTTCGTACTGTCGACTTCAGCCACCACTTTGTCATGCGTTTTATAATGGCTACGCGAGTCTATTTTTTTTTCAAACTTTAACCCCAATGCGCAAACTGAAGATATAAACTTAGAATTTATTAATTATATTTTCCTTATTTATGATACCAAACTGCAACTTTCTCGCACTGTTGCACTGCCGAAACAAAAAAAATAGTTTTTCCCGACCCACCCTACTGTACATACACATTGGAAAGCGATCGATAACGTTTCAATCACATTTTATCAATAAAGATAAAAATTTTAAAATAGCCATTGTAATAAATACCTATTTTATTGTCAAAATGTTACAAAATAAGGTGAAATTATATTGAGTATACATTCACAATTAACCAGTGGAAAACAAAATATATTTATATCTCACGGAACGACAGTAATGACATAAATTTACAAGTAGAATCTTAAGTTTTTGAAAAAGTATCAGCGTTTAAATATTTAGGGATAAATATAAACAACAAAAATAACGTACACGAAGAAATAAAAGAACGAGTAGCTAGCGCGAACAGATGTTATTACAGTTTACTAAAACTATTCAAATCGAAGTTATTATCGAGAGAATCGAAGATAATTTTATACATACGTTACTTAAGACCAGTGTTGACATATGGGTGTGAGACGTGGACTACTACAAAAGGTGACTACTCTAAATTAAGTACAACAGAAAGAAAAATGCTCAGAAAAATATTTGGCCCAGTTTTTAACATGGAAATGAGAACGTACGAAAGAAGACATAATAATGACTTACAAAATACGAGTATGTATGGAAGGCCAAATATACTATCGTTTAACAGAAGCAAAAGGATAGAATGGGCTGGACATTGTAACGTCCAAATAAAATAAAATTTAAATATACACATAGATGAACCTGCACCGTGCCATGATCGAGGACAGGTCCATGATAACTGTGGGCCCACCTCCGCTGTCACCGGTCGGCGTACAGTCATTATCGGCATTAATTAAAATATATAATGTATCGGCCGATTTAATAACAAAAAAATCTGGGGTACTAGATAATGCTACTTCTTCCAGTTTAGGTTCCCAATATCAGGTTCCTTAGTGTGGTACGTCATGTCTTCGTTTGCGCTACTTGGTCCTTGTCTGTTTAATAGTGTTTCAAAATATTTTTTAAATAACTCTACCATTTCTCCTTTATCCGTAACTAATTCTACTTTCTCATTTAAAAGCATTTTTGTTTGTAGTTTGAAACCTTCTTTAATTTGATTGCTGTTTTCAAAGAATTTTTTGGGGTTTTTCTGTTTTCTTCTATTTCTGTTATTTTTGTCTTCATATCAATTTTTTTTCAGATAGAGATTGTAACACCTTCTTTCTAAGTTCAATTCGTTTTTTTACTGTTTCTCGATACTTATCATTAAACCATCGTTTTCCTTCTCGTTTTGGTGCATTTCCAACAACCACCGAGACGCAGTCTGTTATGATTTGTTTTATTTAGCTCCATTGATTTTCTATATCCTCTATCAAGTTCTCTTCATTATTTTTCTTTATCTCATTCCGTATTAGTTTTTCATACTGTTTTGTTATCTCTTGGTCTCTTAATCTTTCAACATTGAATTTTGAATTGTTCGTTTTTGATGTTCGTTTCCATTTCGATGATAGTCTTACCCTGAAATGAGCTATTATCAAATAGTGGTCGATATCCGCATCTGTACCTCTGTTACTTCTCGCGTTACTTATCCAACTCATATGTTTTTTACTGATCATTACATGATCTACTTGGTTTTAGGTTATTCCATTTGGAGATATCCATGTGTGCTTGTGTATATTCTTACGGGGAATATAAGTACTACTGATCTAACTCTTTTGACATTGCCATGTTTATTAATCGTGTTCTGTTGTCGTTACTATTTTCATGAAGACTGTCTTTACCTATTGTTGGTCTATACATAGTCTCCCGACCAACTTTAGCATTAAAATCCCCTAAAAATATTTTAATACTGTGCGTAGGTAGTCTGTCATAAACTTCTTCCAGTTTCTCATAAAATTTATTTTTTTTTTCGTCTTCCTTTTCTTCGGTTGGATCATAATAGGATATTACTACAATATCGAAAAATTTTCCCTTTAAGAGTATGTAGCATATTCTGTCATTTACTGGTTCAAATACTTTAACATGTGGTAGTAAGCGTTCATGTACTATGATGCCCACACCATTATCACATACACTGTTATTTGTTTACTGTAGAATAAGGTCATATTTTCTTTAGTTAGGTTTACTTTATTTGGCCATCTCACTTCTTGTAAGGCTAATAACTGTATTTTATATGCTTTAACTGTATCTAAGACACATTGTAATGCACCCGGTGTGTTTAAAGTTCTAATGTTCTATGATTCCAATTTTATTCCATTTCCTAGTTCCAGTTGTTTATCCGTCCAGATCCGAGGCTTGTTTTTTGGTGGTTTCTTAACCAAGAGATTTTCCACAGGATGAGGGGTTGGCCCATCGCAGTAACCCCCAACCTGGAGGACCAGATCACTCCAGTCACTTAAGGCAAGAATGATAGCTATTGCAGCACTCAATGATAGTACTGGGTGGTGGGAGCGCCCATTTCCCTACGCCAGTATAAAAATTAAATTAATATTATATATGATATCGTAATTAAAAATAAATATAATTTAAACACAATCAATAGAATACATAAAAAAATGAAAGAAAACATAAAAAGCCTAAACAAATAAATAATGTAATTAATTATTGAAGTGTGAAATATCAAAATTTATTATCAGAAAAATTCGCAAAAATTTTAAATAATAATGTTGTAAATAATATTAAAATCCCATTCAATACTAATAATAATTTAATCAAACAAGTAAATTATAAAATAAAACAATTTCCAAATAATAATTTCAATAAATTTAATTTTCCTGGTATTTACAAACTTTAGTGTAGTTGTAATAAGTTTTATGTTGGTAAAACGAATAGATATTTTAATATAAGATATAAAGAACACATCTCTGAAATAAGATTAAAAAAAACTAATCCAAATTCAAATTTTGCAAAACACGTTTTAGAAAATAATCATCTTATTACTTTTAATATACATAATGACTTAGAAATTTTAAATATATAACATAATATTTATATCAATTCCGTATTGGAAGAATTACATATTTATAAAGAAATTAAACACAATAAATTTAAAAATATCTTAAATATACAAACAGATTTTAAAAATAACATTCTATATCAATATATATTAGATAATATTAATATCACACCATTTATGATAATGTTATACGTAATTATACATAACGTTGCTTTCATTATATACACAATTTCTTTGTTTTTTGAAATATTTTTATTGTAAATTTTTTTTTTCATCTAATTCTATGTCTTTTTATTGTAATATTCATAATAATCTATATGTAATTTTTTCTTATTTCTTTATGCAATTTTTTAATTAACTTTACATTTATTCTTCAGTTGTATTTTATTTGTATCAACCTGATGATGACATTTTGTCGAAACCGGTAGTAATAAACACACATATACAACAACTTTTATATTTTCTTTCTTTTTACTTTAATCAACGTAATACTCATTGGCTTTTTTTATATTTAAGTATACATAAATAAATAAATAAATATATATATATATATATATATATATTATTTATAAAAATTTGATATTTATAGTGGAAAGGGAACGTGTGTTTAACCTCCCGTTGAAAATAATTGAATTTAAACCTAATATACTATATCAATTTCTAGTGTCGTCACATACATTATGATTTACCATAATTTTGTTAATAATTACATATTGTTATACAATAATTTACAAAAATAAATTTAGTTTGTATACTGTAACTGTGATTAAGTATTTTTTTGTAAAAAATTATACACAACTGTACTTGGTGGAAAGGGTCTTAATTATTCAACCCTCTCAACGTTTTTAACGTATGTTTACACAAATGTTGACTTTAGCCTTTAAATAGTTTTAAGAAACAATATTTTACGAATGATTTGCTGAAAATTTTTAAAAAATAGCCACAAATCTTTATATTGATAACTGATGAAGTTATATAACGAATTAACGCGTTTAGCTTCATTTACTGGTGCATTTATTTAGCCTCCCACCTCTACGCAAAATAAACATTGATTCCATCCATATGACATTTGTAATAATGATCAATTTTTTAACTTTTTTAAAAATAGTAATGTAGATAAAAAAACCGCAGGAGAAAACAGAATATGTGAAAAATTACAAAGTTAGGAGGACTTAATCTAGCAAATGAGATATTCAAACTTATATCGTTGATATAGCATAAAGAAGAAATTCTGGTTGAATAGGAATATCAATTATCTGCTCAATGCTAAAGAAAGGTGATCCAAAACGCGTGAAAAACTATAGAGGTATATCTTTTTTAGATGTAGTGTATAAGGTATCGTCTTTATTCCTATTAAGAAGAATACTGGAATTATCCGAACGAGTAATTGGAGACTACCAGTGTGACTTCAGGAAAGAGAAATCAACGACAGGCCACATACTCGCAGTACGGCAAATTCTAAGCAAGCATTATAAATATAACAAAGCTATCCATTTAGTGTTTGTGAATGTCAAACAAGTTTATAATAATATAATTAGAGAAAAATTATGGAAGATATTAACGAACCTGGGTATCCCAACTAAAATTGTAAATTTAATAAAGCAATGTAACAGTAACACAAAACGTATGGTCAGGGTACAAGGAGAATTTTCAGATCCGTTTAAAACATGTAAAGGAATAAGACAGGGTGATACATTATTACCTGTGCTTTTTAATCTAACTTGGGAAAGTATTAATATAAATAGATTCAAAACAAGATATTACAAATAATATGTCAAACCTAATGAAAATAGACAGATACGTGGGGTTGTCAGTAAATGACAAGAAGACTAAATATGACCAGAAACGTACGAGAGGATAAGAACGAGTCAAACCTAGAAGTACACGGAATACCCTCTTAACAAGTACAGGAATTTAAATATCTCAGAATCAATATTAATAACAGAAACTGCATGCATAACGAAACCAAATTACATTTGAAAGCTGGAAACGGATGTTTCTTTACCATATAACCAGACGCGCCGACTTACAAAAAATATTGGGGGGGCCCATTCCGGGGGTCTTGCCTCAGAGAATTTTCTAAATTTTAGATGAAAAATAGTGAGTTTTAAAGTTTTTTTTAAGCATTTTAGAGTTATATGATCAACATTAGAACCCCGAAAACTCGACTCTCGATAACTCTACATTCCGGGAAACTCGACAAGTCTGACACATTTTTTGGCTTTGAAGAAAGAAACAAAACATAAACACGCACGTTATTTTCAAAAAAAGCTAATTTAATTTAAAGTAATAATTATACTTATAGACTATTACAGAGCAGTGAATATATAGCTTTGAAAAGACTGAAATTATATTTAAATAAATCCTAAATTATTATTAAAAGAATAAAACATAAAATATTGCTGTCGCACAGTTATAGCACTTTGATTAATAAGTGAAATAGCTAATTTAAGCCTACTTTGATAAGGCTTTAATAAGGGTTCATTAAATAAAAATAATATCTTAAAGTTTATGCTTTAATACAGTTAATAAAGTTAATACAGTATGCCTAATACTTATAGTCAAAAAGTATGCAAATAGCGGGTTTTAATTGGGTCTTACACCCTAAAATATTTAAGTATTTGAAAATAACTAATACAGTACTATAGTAATATAGAAATTACAGTACTAAACTATTATTAATATTTCGAAACTGAAAATTTAACATTCTTTATGTATTTAATTCTCTATTTTATAAAGATTTTTAATATTGCTCTAAATACCATTATTAGGGCTAGAGTGTCTTTAGAAAGGTGCAAATGTCAACCGTCTGACTGGATTACTGAGTATGAAGTCGTTGATGACTGGTCGGATATCTAATTCATCCAAAACATCTCGGTGGGCATGAAGAATAGCCAAGTTGTTCAATCGCTTCTGTCCCATTGTTGTTCGGAGATATGACTTCAGACGTTTAAGGGCCCTAAATGACCGTTCTGCTGTTACTGTCGTGATTGGAACTACTTGGAGAAGCTTAATGCACTTCACTACTTCACATAACATTTCTCCAACTGCAGGCTCTTGTGTAATGTACTTTCTTACATCACGCATGTTTTTTAAGACCAGTTGTTTTTTATTAGCGATATCGGCTAACATATTCAAGTGTAAGTGCAGTCCCTCAATGTCTAGGTCATTTTTGAAAAACTCAGTTGATTTTTCAAAATTTGTTTTACCTCTGTTTACTAAAAGCAAGCACTCTTGTTCAACTGCAATAACTTGTGTGAGTCCAGTTGATGCAAACCGCTCAGTAATGCAAGATTGCACTGTTTCACAAACTTCAATGTAAATAGCTTTGTAGTATGCCTTTGGGGTTTTAAAAGTGTGCGGTGAGCAGGCTTCGTCGTTTTCATACTTCTTTGGTATACGTCGATTCCGAGGAAGTGAAGGATCATCAACTTGTGAAGGTTTTTCTTTTAAACACAATTCCCAAAAGTGTTCAAAACTATCACGCCTTCCATTCAATATACAAATCAAGTCGTCATATATTTTTTCCAGATCAGCAACACTTAGATGAGGGCATTGAATGTTTTCATTGACATCCTCTACTGGGTTCATTGCATGGCGATAAAGACGTAAAAAGAAATAAGTCTTGAATTGTAACATTGACTCAAGGTAGCCTGCACATTTGTAACCTGCCTCTGTTTTGTCCTCTGCAGAAAATGTTTCAAAAAACTCTAGAAGTTCTTCAAAGTTTTTCAATATTCTCAAGATACTAGAAGCTCGCATAGTCCATCGAGTCGGGCAAAGGGGTCGTAGACCAGCTTGGTCGTTGGCGCTCTCACAGCGTATGGTTCTGAAAAGTCCCATCCTTTTGGTGGATTCCCTTACAGTGTTTATTAAGTCCTTGGCTAAAGCCATAGTATCCCTCATAGACGTAAGATGGCGGAGACTGTCTACAATTGCCAAGTTTAAACTGTGAGCAGTGCAGTGCGCATAACGTGCTTTTGGTTGTATATATAAAACTAACTTTTTTATAGATGGTCCTGTGCACTGTCCTCTTAAGTTATCCATTGACAAATCAAGCCGAGCAAAAACGTCATTTAAAATACTAAATATAGTTTGTGATTCAGTATTGGGGGTCTCGTATAAACCAATATTGTCTTCGTTGATGGTTAAGGAATCATTGACAGTACGAATACAAAATTACACTTATTCGTTAATCGAAGAATCACTTGTTTCGTCAACCATAATAGAAAAATGTTCAGTCTTCTTGATTGAAGCCAATACCTTTCTCAACACAGACTTTCCTAGTAGATCAATGATCTCGTTTTGAATATCGTGGGACGTCCACTTATACCCTGAACAAAAAATTTGAGTTTACATCTTCGTGCCCTCTAATTGCTAGTCCTTGTCGGCATAGAAATTGCACGGTAGTAAAAATTGTCTCAAGAGCTAAACGGCCTTTCTTCATATCACTATCTAACTGTTCATTCAATTGGGAGGCTACACTTCGGTTAGTGATAGAATTTAGTTTCAGAACACCTTCTTTATGTGTAAACGTATTTTCATGAAGACGGAATTTTTCCAAAGCCTTTTTCCAGTTAGAAAACCCTACGGAAATAAATGCATCTTCTTTTTTTGAAGAAAATTGTAATAGATTTTTTGCGTCTGCTTCTTTGCAGGTTTTGCAAAAAACATTTTCGGTAGATGTTTCATATTCTAGCCATGTATATTTGATCAACCAAGACTTCTGAAATGATCTGCCCTTACCGGATTGTCCAGGTTTCGGCTGTGAACGGTTCTCGCCTGAAGACGACGAAGCAATTGACGACGAAATAATTGTCGGAGATTGACTTGCAGTATTATCAACTTCCAAGCGCGCCTTCTTGGTAACAAATTTATCCATTGCAAACTTAATTCACAATACACTAAGAGACTAAAGTAAACGAATAAAATATATTCATATAAAAGAGTCCACTAAACACTTAAGTCAAAACACTAAACACGTCTGCAGCATGCATTGAACGAAACTATTCACATTTTTCCAACATCGTCGAGTAATAATTGTATACAATTGCTTTATTTATAACGAAAATGTTTTCAACAATAAAATATGATTGAAAACAATTTTTATTATAGTCTATAATATACAACAAAATATAACATAAACAACCCGTCATAATATGAATAGTCGGGAAACCGTGCAAAGGCTGTGAAAATAATAACACCTGTTTAAGTCAAAAATACTGTCAAACAAAACCAAGGAAACTCTATATTCCACGTATTCCGAGGCATTGGTCAGGGTCCAGCGTTGGGCGGCCATCAGGAGCGCTTATGTGTACCACACAGTCTCCTACGGCACTGTGCAGGTCGTTGCGCGGACACTGCCGATCGACCTTCAGGCTGTCGAGCGCGTCTCCATGTATAACGCCAGGAGGCTGATGCCACCGGCAACAAACGGACGGCCTCCGGAAACTCCGATGACGTCGAACAACCCGAGAGCCACGACGATGGACTAGTGTCATGGAGGGTAGTAAGATGAGACGCTTCTGCCGGAAGCGGCCGGGAGTGGACCCGGACGCTGATACCCCACTCGCTCCTCGACCGGTAGGTGAGGAGGTCGCACGGTGAGATGACATTCCATCTCTCCCAGTTATTAACGAAGCATGACTGTTTCAACCGGTTTCTACACCGGATCGGCCGTGCTCCGGAGAGCAGGTGTTCCAACTATGGACTGCCCGACTCTTACAGTGTGGAGGATGACGACGCGTCTCACACGCTTGTTCGTTGCAAGGTATTCAAGTGGGCCAGAAACGACCTTATACGCGTTATAGGTCGTTTTCGGCCGCGCGATCTCGTAGTCCACATGTTGGAGTCCCCGGCCAAGTGGAAAGCGGTGGTCCAATTTGCATCGACCGTGATGGGTGTAAAAAAGGAAGCTGAGCGCGAGAGGCAGTCTCTGCAGGGATAGCTTCATAGTGGCACTATAAGAGTGGGAGGGTGATAAGGACCCGCCCTTAATTAAGATAAGGTTCTTTCTAAGGGAAAGAGCATGAAGCATTATTCTGCCACTTCTCCTCAAAAACGAGTATACAAGGTGTGTTCAAAAAAAGACCGGATTGCTCGAATAAAAATTTTGTTTTGAAAGTTACCTCTCAATCGTGCTTGTCGCCTTCAAAGTACATCCCTTGGCTAGCGACATATCGCTGCCAGCGTTTGTTCCAGCTTTCAAACGCCTTCTGGAACACTTCTTTCGGGATCCTCTTTAGGTCCACCGTACAATTTTTTTTGATGTCTTCGATTGAGTCGAATTGGCACTCTTTCAAGGTAGATTTTAATTTCGGAAACAAAAAAAAGTCGGTGGAAGCCACGTCTGGAGAGTAGGGAGGCTGTGGGATTACCAGCGATATGTGAGCCGGCGCGTTGTCATGGTGAAACTTCCACGTTCTGTTTTGCCACATTTCAGGTCGTTTCCTCGACACAAGCCTCTTCATAACCTTAAGGTAGAACTCCTTATTAACTGTCTGTCCTTGAGGGACGTATTCATAGTGAACCAAACCTTGCCAGTCGAAGGAAGCTATCAGCATGACCTTCACGTTGGACCGAGATATCCTAGCTATTTTTGGTCGGGGAGTGGTTGGGTCCTTCCACTGAGAAGACTGAGCCTTGGTTTCCATGTCATATCCGTAAACCCAGGTTTCGTCACTGGTTATTATGGTCTTCATGAAATCTGGATCGATATCAGCTTGATCAAACAGGTCCTGACAGATTTCTACGCGTGTCCTTTTCTGCTCCTCTGTTAACACACGCGGCACAAACTTTGACGCCACGCGTGCCATACCCAAAGTCTCTGTTAAAATTGCGTGACAGGATCCCACACTGATATTGACCTCTTCGGCAATCTCCCTGATAGTTAAACGACGGTTTGCACGCACCATAGTGTTGAATAGGTTCACGTGGTTTTCATCCGTCGACGTGGAGGGTCGTCCACTTCGGGGATCTTCATCGGTCGAAGTTCTTCCAGATTTAAAGCGGTTATACCACTTAAAACACTGGGACCGGCTCATAGATTCACCAGGGAAGGCTTTTTGAATCATTTTAAATGTTTCTGTAGCACTTTTAACAAGTTTAAAACAAAATTTCACACACACACGCTGCTCTTCCAACTTTTTCATTTTCGCTGTCACGGAAATTTCGCAAGTCGGTGCAGGCTCAGACAAGATTAGCTATTGCGCTGCAACGATACGTCGTAGAGCGACGCGCCAAGCGGCGTTTGAGTTGTTATGGATACCGCTAGATAACCCAATCCGGCCCATTTCAATCCGTCAAACGGTTCGCGCGTACTGAGCTCAGTCCGGTCTTTTTTTGAACACAGGGTTATGTGCAATTTTGTATGAATTTTATTTGTAAGGGGCGGTGTGTCTGAGGATTGTCCGGTCACACACCCCAGTGTTTAATTAGTTATTTTGTTATTATTAAATAAACGATGGTGACCCACTGTCCCAAGCATTGCTTAACAGGCTTTCAGGGCAGTGGGTGTATTGCCGATTCAAAAAAATAAAACATTTTATAGGAAATTATGTAAATTTATTTAAATTTGTGCAAATGTATGTAAATTTATGTGAATTTATAAAAAGAGTTGAGTACCATTAGGTTAGGTCGAAACAAGGGCCGACGAAGGGAAGCAGAGCGAGAGGGAGAAGGAGGATAAAGAGGAGAAGGAGCAGGAGGAGGAGGTGCTGGAAGCTCCCAAAATATGCTACTACTCTTTTAAGTAATATTTTGTTTGTTGGAATTAAGCTCCCTTTCCTTCGACCCATTGAAAATTTTATATATGATAATTTATTTTGAATACAGTTCACCATCTTTGTAAATATTATTAAATCATTTGTATTGTCATTCGTCCACGTTCACTCTCCTTTTAACAAAATTATTATTTCTTCTTCGGCAGTTTGTTCATTATCACAGCAGTACGACACCAACCTTAGACGGAAGAACCTTTGTTAGACGTGTTGTCCTATCATACAATACAATACAATTATTGAATTATTAATACATTGTATTGTAATGCATTAAAAAGGAATAAAATATCTTAAAAATTCGTAATTTATATTTGCTATTAAAATAATCGAACTTCTTGTTGAAAAAATTATGCACAAATGGTTAGCTTATATTTAACGAGATACTGATGAATTTCTTAAAACAAAAATTAATGGATCAAAACCATTTATTCATAAATATATTAAAATAATAATTTAAAGCACACACCCAAATATATGTTGAAATAAAATGAATTTAGTAACAAGACGGATTAAAATACAAAATTATCAACGACTTTTAATATTGCATCACACGTACATAAATTATTAATTTGTAACAAAAATAGTGTTTTCAAAATTTTAATTGTAAATTATTCATAACCCTAAAAAATCTTCAAACACCATTGTTCTGGATGTAATGTATTATCTGAAAATGCAATAAATCGGATGTAATTATACCAAAAAATCGATGCCTTCAATTGCAATAGGAGAATAATTATTATGCGGTATATATCGGTTAGTATTAATATAGTTTTTCAAATTACTTATAACTGTTGCCGCGATGTTCATGTCCTTAAAGTACGTTCGCGCATATACTATAATGTAAGTATTGTGTTAATAAATTAATTAATAGTAATAATATACCGAAAGAAATTTAAAAATATTTCTACTAAGCTACCTTCGTCTTCAGTGAAATTATCTAAAGCTATAAAATATTAAAATTTATAATATAGTAGTGAAAACAAAAGAAAAAACAAACAAAGAGTAAAAAGGATATGTAAAAAAAAAAAAAATAAAAAATGAAGAAATAAAAAAGAGAAGAGAAATAAAAGAATTGACGAATAGAAATAAAAATATATAACATAATAACATATATATATATGTATACTTAAATATACAAAAAGCCAATTAGTATTACGTTGATTAAAGAAAAAAGGAAGAAAATATAAAAGTTTTTGTATATGTGTAGATTAAGATTATATGACCAATGCAAATTTTTAAAACATTAAAATTGTTGTCGAATTTACATATACTTCATGTAAATGTTTACCCCATATTTATTATCACAATAAGGTAAAAATAAGGATAATAAAAAAAAATAACAACACAATAAGGATAATAACAGTGAAACCTGTATATAAAGGACAGTCACGGGATCATAAAAGTGCCCGTTATAGACAGGAAAATATTGTACATAATTTTAAAAAAGAATGCTATTATATTATTAAACTATAAAAAACATATAATAGGTATACACAAAAATTGTGTATAAATATTTACTACATATTTATTATCAGAATAATGTACAGTGAAACCTGTATATAATGGACAGTCACGGGAACATCAAAAGTGCTCGTTATAGACAGGAAAATATTGTACGTATTTATAGAAGAAAACCTATTATATTTTGATATTATAAAATAACATTTTAGGCATACACGTACATTACACATACATAATACATATTATTAAACAATTATTATTTGATCAAAAAATTATTGAATTAATGTTTGTTTTTTGGATTTTATCATTTCCAGATCGTGACGGATTAATTCACTAACGTATGAAAACCCTTTTCCGCTACTTTTTTCAAATAAAATTCCTTCAAGTGACTAAGCTGTCTAAGAGCTTCTGAATTGTTTTCAGATCTTTTAATTTCAGTGTTCTGTTTTCATTTTGCACATCACCTTATTCCATGGGACTTAATTCAGAGCAAAAGTTGAATTTCTCTGAAACAACTTTATTAATTAACTTATATGGCTCATTTCTCTGGAATCTATAAGGTTTTTAATTTGTTGCATTTATGGTGTATGGACTCAAAATCTCATTTTTATATTTCAAAATATTGGCCACTTGTGTTTTTCCGTTGTCAAATTTTTCGGCGAGTTTACGACTAGACCATTTGAAAGATTGGTATTTACAATATATGCGTAAATAATACACAGTATTTTTCTGGTTATATTATTTTTAAATAACTGTACAATAACATTTTTATATAAACCACCAAATGTCACCTTTACCCTCGAAAAACCATCTAACTTTAATAGATATGATACAAATATAGTTATGGGTGATTTTAATAGTCGGAGAGAAGCATCAATTAAGGAATTATGTAATTTAAAAAAAACAAAAATAGTAGCTTTAACAAAATCCGGGAAAACCTCAAAGGTCCAAAAAACTATAAGCCGATATTTCTACTTAGCTTTATGAACGATTTATCATGAACTGTGTAAAAGACCAAGTTGAAATAATAATTATCGCAAAACAAGCTGGCTTTAGACCAGTGAAAGCGTGCAAAGGACAGATTCCATATTTACGCCAACACTTCAAAGATGGTTTTGAACAAAAAAAGGTTACTAGGGTGGTTTTTGTGGATTTAATGGCTGCATACGATACAGTTAATCACAATCTATTACTAAAGGAAGTGTAAAAGTTTCTAAAAGTTATAAAGAACGATTGGTATTTTGTACAAATAGTAGCCTCAATGCTACACAACAGATGTTTCATAGTATCACTTAATAATAAATGGAACCAGTGGAGAAGTCAACGTAACGGACTATCCCAAGGTAGCGTCTTGACACCTATGCTCTTTAATTTATATACAAACAACCAACCCATCCCGGAAGATATCAAACATTTTCTGTACGCAGATTACTTAGCAATTACAGCACAAAAAACCACTTTTGATACTGTTGAATGCAAATTCAAGAAAACCGAGATACCAAAAGAGAATTAAAAACCGTATGACTTGGAGAATAATTAAAGAATACTGATCTCCAGGTGTATCTTGGTGTCACACTAGACAGGACGCTTACATTTAAAGAGCATTGCAAGAAAACGAAAATGAAGGTACAGACAAAAAATAATTTACTCCGAAAATGAAGCGAATAAGGAGCAAGACAGTACGAATAAGTAGCTTAGCACTATATTTCTCCGCTGGGGAGTACGTATTTAGTGGAACGAGTCAAAACATACTAAACATGTTAATACTGCACTTAACAAAACATGTAGACATATAATAGGGTGCATTAGACCAAAAACAATAAGAAGTACCTACCCACTAACTGGGATAGCACCACCAAAAATAAGAAGATATGCAACAACGAATTTAGAACGAAGAAAATAAGCACCTGATCATAGACATCTCATGAACAGCTATACAGAAACTCAAATTAGACAAGTCACGAAGATAATTTATGAATGCATTGAAAGAGAACATCTTCGAATACAATGCTAGAAAACAGTATTGCAAATAGAGACGCTCCCTATCTCCAGCTGAATATTTACCACCTAGAGGAAATTTGCCATGGCCCTTATGGAAAACATTAAAAAGACTGAAAGCAGGGGTAGCTAAGATGAAAGCCAACATGGCTAAATGGGGGTATGCTGAAGAAACTGCAATTTGCGATTGCGATGAGAGCCAAACTGACAATTCTCTATTACGGTGCAGACTAGTTCTAGTAGGGAGCACAAAAAATTACTTAATTTTAGCTAATAACCAAGCAATAATTGTAGCAACTTACTGGCTCTCAAAAAAGCTTTGACTACTACATAATTATGTACACGTTAATATTATTTAAACCATTACTAAGATCTCTATTATTTTATATTCCTCTATATGTATATACTTTATGATTATTGATATTCTATACTTATATTTGTATTCTTCATGATACTATACTTATATTAATATTCTATACGATACTTATCGATAATAATATTGTCTAGCACCGGACACAAAAATAAGAAGAATGAGAAAAGAGTGATATTTTGTCGACTGTCAATATTTCTACCAAATTTGCGATTTACTGATTGACAAAACCCCTTGAGCAAATAGACACCTCACTACCATACCACCTATCCAACGGAACACCCTTGCATACGACTTGTGTACTCAGCTAGTGATACTTGCGATGTTTGTACTTTAAATTTGTACAATAATGATGCTACTACACGACTCGTATGCTCGCCAATTATTCGTCAATTTAGGGAATCCAAAATCAAAATTTCTTATTAATACGAGTTACTCTTGTTGTTTCCGACACCAACGAGAAACCGCGGTTGACCCAGCGAGTAAAAATAATCGTTGTACTTTACGGTTAAATGTCTCCCGTACGACTCGCCAAGTATAATGATTGCCGAATATGCGCTGAGTATACGAGTCGTGTGGGACCGGCTTATGTATACTGTATACGTATGCAATTATATTTGAGTTTGAATGAAGATTCTTCTTCATTATCAATTTATTGGAACGAAATATTACTGCCTGCGTTCGTATTAGAAAGAGTCCGCTATAGACTGGTCGAAATACATTGAAATATCTATTTTTTTGTCGGGGACATAATTATATTGCCCGTTCGATGTAGGTGTATATTAAGACAAATTTCTCTGTGATAATATAAATAAGAAGAAGAATCGTTTTTTAATTAATCAATCATAATAACGTGTAATTCGTATGTATTCCTTTATAATTAATAAAAATGAATAACATACTCATTTCTCTGAATGCGTAATTGAAACTGTAAATTATTTGGTGTGAACTCAACAAATCTTAAACATTTATAATTTATTTTATTAATACATTTGTTATGTACTCTAGATTCTTGAAAAAGAGTCTAAAATAATATATATAATGATTAATTTTTAAAAACATTAGAATGAAACAAGATATGTTTGAATTTTTTGAAATTTTGAATTATTAAATCAATATATACATTGCCTATAGGTTTTTAACAGTTGATTCCTGATATTAAACTAAAACAATCCTCTACTTCTATTTTATAGAATAAATTTTAATTTATAAATTTTTGAACCCTAGCGAAAATAATATAGAATCCCGACATACTACCTTGTATATTAAATTTTGTTATAATTTCAGCTGTAGAAAATATACGATTAAATAAAGTATTATAGCATTATGTATGTTTGTACGTGATAGTTAATATAGTAATAAATAAAATAATGTATTGTTTTATACAATCTAACCGTCAGAAAAAAATATTTTATTTATAATAAATTAATAAAAAAAGTTTTGTACATAATTAAATTAATATAATGGTATACTAAATAAGTCAAATGAATATAACAAAATCAAAAAATAGAGTTGGTTTTTAAAATTTGTATATTTATTACCTGATTAGTCAAAAAGTAAAGTATTAATGATTTTACATTTTTAAAATGATCAAATTTTTAACAACTCTATATTTTTTAATTATTAAATACTCATTGGCTATAATTAATATATGCACAATAATTATGAGTGTTAATTTGAAGTTTATTCTTTTTGTTTTAATTTTTTTTTATAATTTATAATTTATGACTAAAAAACTGATAATTGCACAATAGTTCAAAGTATATGGTTTTCTGGAAGAAGAAAATCTATGCCTTCGCCTAGAGTAGAGGAATGAAGAAAGCTTACCAACACAAGACATACGGCCTTAAGAAGAAATAAAATAAAATAAACTTAATTAAAATTACTTCGTTACGATATTATAAAATTATAGGTGTAATTTGTATTGAAAAAGTTCTCATTTTTATGATTCAATATTGTATTTATATAACTTAACGATAATTTCTATATTCAATTCTGAATTACATTTATTTAATGGTAAATATCGAATTAAAAGTTTGTTTCAAGAGATCACTTATATGTATTTTGATTTATGAATTATTATTATTGCTAAGCTGATAATCATTTTCATTGGTTTAGCTGCATACTTGTATACGCTTGACAAAATGTTTCAACTCTAATGACATCACCTAAAAATAAATTTTTTGAGTGTGATATGAGTACTGCATGTGAGTGCGTAGATGATGTGGGTATCGTGTCAAGTAGAGGTTAGAAACACATGTGGCCGACCCTAAATAGCTTGGATAGTGGCGAGGGAGAAGAAGAAGAAGAAGAAAATGAAGAATACTTAATTTATTATCATACTGTAAATATCAGTTAAAAGTGTAATTTGAATTACAAATTATTTTATTGTAAAAGTTAATTATTAAATAATTTTTTACTCAATGTTACGGCTTTCCCGATATAATCAATGTATCTTCTTGAATAACCTATGAAATAAGTATCTAATGAAGGTTAATTCAATTGTTCTAAATATAATTCTAAATATTTGCATGTAATTGTATAAAATTATTTTATCATTAAGAGAGACGATTGTTTGTCTTGCAAAATAACATACTTCCTTCTTCATAGTATTCGTACACTAAAGAATAAATAAATAAATCTAGTTAGAATTACATAAATTGTTTTATATAACTAACATTGTTAAATTAATTACAATCAGGATAGCTGATCACAGAAAAAAAAACAAATCACAAGTACTCCTAATTTTTATAAATATTTCGATTACCTCTATTTTTAACTGAGCTAGGTTTATATTTTATTCCATTTTAAATTTAAACTTACCTTTTTGGAAATTTATTATTTTACTATTATTTTTTATTTATGATATATAATATCTATTCAATTTAATTTGTTTAAATTAATTCTTTTCATAAACTATCCTATCATTGTATTTTATTTTATTTATTTTATAGCGGTACATTTTATGTGTTATTGAATTTTTTAGTTAAACATTTGAACATTTTACACAAGTAAACCTCCTACTTACATTCATTATTAAAAATATGATCTTTACAAGAAATGGCAGTTAAATAATCTAGAAGATAAATATATATACAAATAAATAAGTTGATCAACGCAATTTTCCATTATATCTTTGATTTTTGCCATAATTAAAACACTTACCAATACATAATAATTTTAGTTCTTCTTCACGGATAAATTATTTTCATTTATCCATTCGGTTCATTCGTTTCGATTAAGTAAATCCGATTGAAATATGTAAACGATCATATATATATAAATATAAAAACTATTCCGTAATTAATTTAAATATTAATATTAATTATTATTTAATGTATGTTCTACAATGTAAAAATGAATAAGTTTATAACAAAAATCATATTTTGTGAATAAGGTATGAATACGTTTTATAAAAGTGTATATTATAACAATTCGATCAATGTGAACTCTAGAATAATTTTATGTTAAATATTTATGTATTAAGGTCAAAAACTTTTTAATTCTTACTTACGTGTACATTCTTGAAAAATTAATTTTTTTTTAAATTCAATAACAATTTATTTATTTCTTTAATCATGTAAAGCTCATTTTATATATATATTATGTTTTAATAAATAGTTCGTTTTTCATTCGTAATATAACTTTTAGATTTTGCTCGAAAAGATGAAGAAAATATTATTCTCAAAGTAACATTTTTGGGCTTTCAATTTTTTGCATTTGATATAAAATGTACACAAGTGCTATTATAATAATTTTATATAACAAATATTTAATTACGACATATTCGATAGCTAATTTAAATAATTTATGTTGTATTCGTAATTTCATTAAAAATACACAAAACAGTGATTTTGGTACAGTATAATTTATGCATATATTGTAATATATTACTAATGAATTAATATTTTCCATTTAAAAGTAATGAAGTCTAATTTATTTATACGAATCATGAGAAAGAAGCGTAAAGTGATTATTTGGCCACAAGGCATTATGATTAATCCTAATATGAAAAAATGGTAGATTTATCACAGATTTACTAAAATTGATAGTCGTAATATCACAAAATTAGTAACAACAGAAATATAATTACATTCTCAAAAAAATAAGAAAAATTACAGCTGTTCGTTAATAAGAAGAAAAAATACAATTTTTCATTAAGTAATGAATACGTTGAGACGTAAAAATAATATTTCTATGTAGAAATTGAAATTTGTATTCAATTATAAAAGTAGCGGTAATTATTTAAATTTGTACATGTTCTATCACATTTACATTATGCTTCAATAATGACATAAGAATATTTAGTAAAAATTAAATTAAAAATTATTTTATACCATTTCATAATTTAAATGTAATTTTATTTCATTTTCTATGCAATTTATAAACAATTTTTAGTTAGACAATTCGATATTACAAGGGAATTAAGAAAAGGAATAGAAATAAATTCCTTTTGTATTCAAAAACAAAAAAGACTGATACATTTTATGGGGATATGCATTACCTACATTACGTGTGCATAAACCATTGATTTGATAAAAAAAAAATTTTTTTATATTAATTTCAAATTAGTCATTACCTAACATCTCACACCATGAATAATAAGATAGCGTATCATCTGAAAATGTAATAAATTTAACATTATTATGTCCAAAAAAGCGCTGTCATAAATGGCAATATCGGACTCCAGTATTATATGAAATAAATCAGCTATTATTTATATGAAGATTTCAAAATACCTCCAAGTGTTGCACGTTTTTCCAGATGTGTGAAGTAGTCTTTCGAGTATTTTGTAGCTATGTTATTTTCTTAAAAAGTTAATTATTAATAATAATAAACTGACAGAAATTTTCAATCATTTAAACTAAATAGATTTATCTGTTTTGTATAAGTCACCATTTTTTGTATACAACATGCTGATAATTTTATAATTTTTTTCATTTAAAGTTTAATGTAAAATATTAAAAGGTATGAAAATCTTATTAAAGTATAAAAAAAACAATCAGTTTAACTGTATGAATTTGATAAATTATTAATGTACTCATTTTCTGAAACATTTACAAAAAATAAATTTTTTTAAAACATTACCTGAAATAGTTGATAACAATTGGATAAAATCTAGAAAATAATTAAATTTAGAACTAAGATGAAATGATTAAATAACCAATGCAAATTCTTACAAAAGTTAAAATTTTCGTCAAATTAACATAATTCCAAAAATAAAAATAGCTTTGTGTTATTTCGTAAATGTAAATTAATTGTTATCAATTAATATTTTTACTAAATATATCTTATCACAATTATGTAATAATGAAAACGAGAATTATACCCGTATATCAATAAATTAATCATAATAAAGTATAAACAGTATGAGTTCATTCATATTTCATCAAAGTAGTTGTACATACTCATATTTCTAAATGCGTAATCGTGGGCCGCTAATTTTTGGTTTCTTTCCGAATTATCTTAAACATTCATAATTTATAATATTATTTCATACGTCAATTATATTCTAGTTACTTGACATAGTTAAACAAGCATACAGTACGGTCAAAATAATATACATCAAGATAAATCCTCGAAATTATTAGAATATTGCAGAATATAAATTAATTTTCGAAATTTTGAAATGTTAGAGTAATAGGTTAAGGAGATTATGCTGAATATAGTACCCTAATAATTACATTTATAACATAAAATTCTTGAATATCAATTAATTTGTAACTGATATACAAATAGAACTATTCATTCAGATATCCTTTTTTTTGTACTTTGTCTTGATAACATTAAAGTGCATAGATTTTGCGATGTGTGCATTTAATGAGTTATTTATGCTGAATTTATATTTCAGATAATGATTTTAATTCTCAATAAAAAAATTTCAAAAATGGAATATTATTTGCTGCCATAAATTCATGTACACAAATTATTTTTGTAATTTATATAATTTTAATTATTATATTTTGCATTTTCAAACGCGGTTTTATATATTTTTTATTGTTTAAGTTTTAATTCACAGTTTACATTATTTTTTGAAGACATTAAAAGTCCTGTGTCTAGGAGTTTTTCTTTTAACGTATCATATGTTAACAATATAAACAATAAACATAGAATATCACATTCTATATTCAATTCACTTGAATATTTTTATGTATAACAACGTTTTTTACTTGAATTAGTTAATCAATTTGCAGGTTAAGTTAGATTAAGTCCATTTCTTCTACTATTTCTCGGATTACATGGTTAAGTAATTTGAAGCTTAGACGACAGTCTATTGCATTTACACGACTATAGGTTGGGCATAATGGAGTACATTAACTTATCTATCTTTTATTAACAAATCATTTGAGATTGAATTCCTCCACATATTATAGTCTTCATAAGACATTAAATATGAGTAATTCTCAGCATATCTTATTCCAAAGTCCTGCTTTATTACAATGTAGATCCAAACTGTTTTCCTATTTTAGTAATATGGGTATAGTTCTGGAAGCTTACAAAATTCTCAACTGTTTTCATCCACTTGTCATCATAATTATTATTTCATTACGAAGTATCGGGGTATTGTAACGATGAGTCACAAGATATCATGTACTACTACTTTGGTCGGGCGAGAGAAGTGCTGATTAAGGGTTTTTGGGGCGTGACCTACATAACCAGACGGTACGAAGGTGTGAATGGAACGGACAAGTAAGTGGTCGAACACCAGACAACATCGAGAAAAGAGTCGAACGGCAGACGACGTCCAGTAAAGAGTCCTCGAGTCGGGTCGAACATCAGACACCGTCCAGTGGAGAGACCGCCAGAAGACCTCAACTATCACCTCGCTTAAAGACCCTCAGTGTTTGGTAGTATTTAAAATACAAACATATTAATTTATTTTTTTCTTGATTTATTTACATAAGGTAACCCTAGTCCATAATATTAATTATCCCACACCGAGGTCAAGTCCTCGAGACCTCGATAAAATAAACAAAACTCCCGGTATGGAGGATTAGGGAGAGAGGACGTTACAGTATTTATTTTTACTTGCTATTATCTAAAGTTGCGAATTAGTGAATATTATTATTGAATGTGTTTATGGGTACGCGTATGTATTATTAATTGGTATAAATAAGTAAGTGTGTATAAATGTATGTTTATGTGCACGTAGTGTGTATAATGATATTGTATTTATACAAAATTGTTAATTGTTAATTTGCAATGTTTTGTGTAACAAAATATTTAATAAAAAAAACAACGTATTTTATTAAACAAGGTATTTAAATTTCAAGAAAAAAATTTTTTTTGGATAATTACAATAAGTATATTCATTCAAAAACACGGATTCCCAGCACACCAACAACCATCAAATAGCAAATGCTTACTAAACAAGAAATTAATTTTATATTTACTTTTTTTTTGTGTGTAGTTTTATTCAAATATATATGACTATACTTATAAAGTATATCCTACTTAAATGGCTTTTCTAATTAAAACGTATATATAAATATTTTAAAATTCTAGAGAAAACCAAAGAATGTTCTAATTTGTACATTTTGATCAATATTAAATATTTTATTAAACATTCATAAAGTATTTTATTACATTATGAGTTATCGATATTTCTAAGGAGAATTATTTTAAATTAATTACATAAAAATATGCTGTTGTTTAAAATCTTTAATCCTTGCAATAATGACACAACAAAAAACCTACGTTTTACCTTCTATTTTAAAATCCATTTTTATTTTCGCTATAAAAAACATAAGATTAAATATAGCATTATAAAATTATACTATTATATGTATTTTTAAGTTTTTAATTATATAGTAAATAATCAATTGAAAGTAAAACGAAACTCATTCTAACTAACATAAAAATAATTATTTTAATTACAATTATTAATTAAAAAAATGTGTATACCTAAATACATTTATATGCATAATTAATAAATAAGGCCAATGATTAGTAATACAATAACAAGAATAAATATTATTTATTTTAACGATAATAAAATTGTATGCAACAATTTTGTATTTTCTAATTTTTCATTACTCATTGGCTTTTTATAATTACAATTTTTTTATTATATACGATAGACGAGTATAATGTTATTGTTCATTCTAGTTTTTATTTAAATAATTAATTTAATGAAATATCCGATAAAGATTTAATAGTTAAAACTATATTGTTCCTGAAAGAAGAAACTCTATGTATTCACCCAGAGTAGAGCAAAAATGAATTTTTTTGCTAATCACTATCAAATTACACTTAAGCTTTTTTAAAATCATACCGATACATTCAGCATTTCCTTAACAAAAACAAGAAAAAAGTTATGTATACAAATATTAATTGATTAATATCCAATTCATAAAAATGTAAGAAGAATATGGATATACTTTGTGTTGGAATAGATCTATATTTCTTTTTATATAATACAAGATTATACTTCATAATTTTCTAAAAATCCCCATTTTTAATCTATTTATTGAAATTATAAGTTTATGAAGTTAAAATAATTGGAGGAGAAGACGAAGCTAAATGTAATCAAATAAAATAACAATTCAATAAAAGTAAAATTATGTATACTCTATTTTAATTAATGATCTAAACTCAAAAAATATTATATAAATAGAGTACTAAATTAGACTAAAAATACTTTTCGTAGATTCAGAAACCTACTTGAAGAAGATCTGCAAAAATCTTCTATACTGAGGACGTCGACTAGAAATAAAGAAAATATCAGAATGAAAAATCTTCTCATGTATATTAACTAGAGTGAATAAAATTTACAGAAATCTAAACGTTTAGTATGAATTTTGAATTTTAGAGCAATTATAAATCAGTATACAAAAACCAGATTTAAGAGTAAGCTAGTAAACTATTATAACTAATGAATATAATGAATATTGATAAAATACTATATACGTCTATGCTTCTAAATCATTTTCATTTTTCCAAAAAATTTAAACTGTTATTGCCAGCAGAGAAATGACTACAATTCGACTTTTTTAAATTTTTGGTTATTTTAAATATAACAATTAAGGAAATCTATAATGTAAAATTTTAAAAAAATACATTTTCCTTCACATTTATTATATATATATATTTATTTATTTATTTCTACATCTAATTTGGCACAAATTATACTTTTTTTTTTTATGGTACGTGTTTAACATTTAAAATATATTTATTTACAGATTACAATAGTTTATTAAGTAAAATTTAAATTTATTTAGTTAATTTATTATTGATTATCATAACATAAATATCAGTTAAAAGCGTACATTGAATTATGAATAACTATAATATTAATGTTAATTATTAAGTAATTTTATACACAAAGATGTAGATTGGCAGATATAATCATAGTATCTTCTTGAATAACCTAAGAAATAGAAATACATTGTTTATGAATACAATACAAATAAATCCATTCATTTAGAAGTTTACCTAAATTTTATTACTTAAATTACTAGATGAAGGTGAACTAAAAACTATCTTAGTTTTATGTTTGTATATATATATATATATACCATTTTCATATCACTATGAGAAACAATTATTTCTTGGTGCATTATAAGTAGACCAATTCTCTAACCAAAATGATTCATATGTTCATAGCTGTCTGACACTTATTTTAAGAAATTTGATTCGATAGTCTATTCTTGGCCATGATGGAAATGCATTGTATATTGTGAATTTGTATGATGTGACCCATAAACGTATTTTTTTACCATATCATATAAATAAAATATAAAACATTTTAAGGGGTATTATACGGGTGGCATAATTTGACATAATTTTGAACAAGATATGTGTTTATGTAAGTATCCGTTGATTTATAATCAACAAGTATAACATACTTCCTTCTGCATAATTTTCATACACTAAGAAATTTATAAAATATTCTTGTTAAAAATACATAAATAATATTTATGTAACTGAAATAATTAAATTAGATCGGCATTAAATAATACATTTCTACAAATTAAATTAGCACTGTATGATCGTTACATGTTATAGTTGATTATCTTAAATATCCAGTTAAATATTACGTTTGAAGAATTTTTTCATCTAGATATATAAAAATGTACGACTATAATAACGCTTTCTTACACTTCAATGAAAAGATTTACAACACCCGTATTTCGTGGAAGATATACGACGTAATTATTATAAATTATTGTACCCTAACAACATAAAAATAAATTTTTATTAAAATCTATAAGTATCTAGTTTTACTTTAACAATGCAGATTTATTTGTGTATAGCATGTTGAGCAACACATTAATTAATATTTTTAATTGAATAATTTTGACATTAAACACAAACAAGATAAAACATATACATATAATTATATAGCATAGATCGTAAAATGTGTAGTAACCAGTTAAAATAAATAAAAATAAATACCTAAAATTTAAAATAGGTTACAATCTACAACAACGTGAGTAATAAATTTAAACCTAACCTGTAAGCATTTTCCGAAGTTTAGTCTCTGCATAATTTAGTATTTATGTCCAAGTATTCATGAACTATATCTATTACTGTCTTCCATGTTGGTTTCTGAGATTGGTTTCTAAATCATTGTCCCTTATTCACAGTTATTTTAATATAATCGTGGATTTGGACATTCGGGTTGTTTAAGGCTTTATTCCATTAACGCATGAGAGCTTGTTCTCTGCGAGAACTTGAAGGAGCAATGTTTCTAAGTACTAGCTACCAATTAAGAGGAGTTGATTTAGTTACTTCTTCTATTGTGCGCTTTGTAGAGTTTAGTTACGTGTCTATTTGGAATACATGTGTGCATAGTACTCCGCTGCCGAATAAATTAGTGAGTGTGCACTTGTGTGTTATGTTCTTCCATTAGCATTCAATGATGAACTGTATAATTTTTCGATTACGCTACTACGATTTCTAAATTTTGCAGCTAGTCTGATTAGGTATTTATTAAATGTCAGCGTTATATCTAACACCATGCCCAAATATTTTGATCTCCACAAAAGTCAAGCTGTAGTTTAACACAAGCTAATTAAGAGGAGTTTATATAGTTACTCCTTCTATTGTGTGCATTGTAGAATTATATTTCGTGTTTATTTTATTAACGTGTGTGCTGTTATGCTACAAGGAGTACTCCGCTGCTGAATAAATTAGTGAGTGTGCACTTATGCGTAATGTACTTCCATTAGCATTCAATGATGAACTGTCAAATTTTTCTATTACGCTACTACGAATTCTAATTTATGCAGCTAGTCTGATTAGGTATTCTATATATGTCAGCGTTATATCTAACACCATGCCCAAATATTTTGGTTGTTGGTTGGTTTTTACTTTATCTCCACAAAAGTTAAGCTGTAGTTTGTGATTTACCTTTTTTTTATTGAAATGGAAAATAGTGATATCGGTTATAGAAGGATAAGCTTTAAGTCTCCAGTATTTGTAATATGTGTTTAGTTTATCGAGGTCTTTTGTTAAGACTACTTTCTTGTGTGGGTGCAGGTGATGGCGAGTGATATGAACGCGATAGGAAAGAGCGCATGTATGGACAATTTTTAGAATCAGACAGTGTATTCAATAATAAAAACCAGACTAACAAATGTTGCATACTGAAAGGATTTTATATTTGATACGTATTTTTCTAGAGAAAATATACACGAAAACCTGCAGATTGAAGGATAGATAAAATTTACATCATATACATAAAACTAAGTTTAAGTAAATGAAATACAGGTATATAGGATTATCGAATTTACCACGAACTAACCGAACTAACCATGGATGTAACAGACGCATCAAAAATGTGAGAACGTTAAAAGATCTGATATATATCATGATCACTACTTCATTTTAATTTGAGACTTTAAACCAAACGGGAATAAATGAAATATACAGTAAAATACAATATACGAATATTGAATTTCTTACTTAATTGACAATCAAAAGAACGACAATGAAGAACTGCGAAAGTATGCCCAAATTTTAAAATCGGAAATGCCACTAATACAGAGAACCATAAACGAATTCCTTCCTGGATTCATGTTATAAAATTCTGACATCATTGTGATAAATGAAACAACCCATTTATCAATGAAATAGTAAATAGAATTACCAATGCAAATTTATGAAAGGTTACATTGCAACTGACTATATTTTCAGATTAATACAAATTAGGTAAAAATCTTATGAACTCAAAAATTACCTGTAACTAATGTTTGTAGATTCCATAAAAGTATATTGTTATATACAGTTTAGTCATGCATAGGTTATGGAAGGCACTGATAATATTGGGAATATCTTAAATTTACGAGAACATAATAAAAATATGTTACAATAAAACATTATGCAGAGAGCACTTTATGAAAATTATATAGATCTTGATTAAGTAAAATCAAAAGCATGATAACATCCATTCACCCGCATTATTTCACTTAGATCTCAAAAAAATAATAGGGAAACCAATCGGCAATCAAACAATTGATATAAGTAATGAGAAATTTTTTTAGCGTATGCATTGAACATTGTGATAATTGGTGAAACCAAAGATAAAGTCATTAATGCAATAACGAAACTCACAAATCTAAATAAAGAAATGGATCTTTACGTAAACGAAAGAGAAACTAATTATATGATCGTAATAAGAAGGCTGCCAAATACAAGTTCTATAGAAGTGGACAATTATTCATTTGACAAATTATATAATTTCAAATACTTAGTCGTTTATATCAATAGCAAGAACGACTTGCACGTAGAAAAAATGAACGCATAAACAGTGGAAATAGATATTATTTCCAGTTACGTATTTAGCAGTTGCGCCTTATGTACACAATTAACTGGCACCTTTTTTTCAATAACATTATTTGTTATGTGTTCATATCTCATTCAAAACCAGTTTCTTGCTATCGAAAAAGTTGTGTAAAAGAAAATGTGTCCAGTTCCGGATTTTTACACCGTAAAATATCCGTTAATTAATTAGGTACATTAAAAATAGCACCAAATCTTTTGAATAGGAATCAACATTTGGTATCCAAAGGCAACTGCTCCATGCGCCTTCTAAATACGACACTGGTTATTTCACTACCATTAATGTATTACGATTTTATTTGTTATCTAGGGAATTAAAGGTACCGAAATCGAATCATAACGACAGATGGAAAGAGCTTGTGATGACTGTGCTGATTTAGAATGAACCATTTAGCTGACGAACAAAAACAAATTAAATACGTTCATCGAGATGTGTAATGATATGCACACATATCATCATTGTATTCACAGCTAGCACAAATGTTATTGTGTTGATTTCTTTGTATAAAATACCATATATCCATGTGATATTTTCTTTAAATAAAACATACTAACGCTTGGCCTATTCAGAACACAGATTGTATTTTCAAATAATAATAAAAAAATATAACGCATATGTTTGAACCTAAACAAATAACCGATACGGGCGAAATATGCTGATTATCGGAATCGAAATTATAAATCAACCTTAAACATAAATTCCACACGAACTTATAAAACGAAACTACGACGCAGAGAAGTAACAAATAAAGGGTCTGCCTGATCAAAGAATAGTCAGTTGATTCAAATTAGAAAAATAAAAGAAACATCTTATAGGAACGCATTTCACGCGTATAAAAAAAGAGAAGAAACCCACATACAGCTATAATAAACAGAAACATACATACACGAAAATTTACCCAAAATGAAAAGTCGTAACGCCGACTATACGCATATAGAGACGACAAAAACATCCATTGTCAATATCAATTGATTAAACTGTTATGTAATCAGCATACTAAAGACATTTTAATATTCAAAATATACACCCTAGACCACCCGATGATCTCGCATCCTCGTCAGTGTGTGCGCACACTCCAACTACGAACCTGTACTCAAGACCAATTCTGTGTTCCGCGGGACATAGTTAGTTTTGTGAAACAACGTAATTTGAGTATTGGTTTATTTTATTTTGTCGGTGAATTCGCTTTGGAAGTGAAGTCACCGATCCAACCTAACCCTTTTCTTTTTTATAATCGTTTTAATATCTTTATGTGATCGTTCGTCTCTGCGGATACCAGTTAGACATCGAGCACGAGCATAAGGTAAGAAATTTAATTATTTGACAATTTATTTCAGTGTATTGCCTTACATTTTTATTTTATTCTTTTTATAATTTCTTTATATATCTTTACGTAAAATATACCTAAACGGTTCTCGAATTCACACCTCGTGAAAGACCTCCTTATTCACTTTCCTTTTAAAGCCCCTTTTATATATTATTATTTTATTTTTTGTATTATTACAGATGCTTATTATTTTTGTAAAATAATTTTATATTTAAATATTAAATAATTAATTACTTTTTTAAACTGCCTTATGTTAATATTTTATTCAATTTTAACTTTAAAATTTATTTGCTCAAAATTTGAAGTTCACAATTAACAGTGAGTTTTATTCAACTTAATTTATTTGAAATAGTATTTATCATTCAATAATTTATTATTGTTTTTTTATTATATAGTAGTACATTTAATATGCTATCGATTATTACGGTTTAATATTTGGTAATATTTATACACGTACTCTTTTCACTTACATTTATAATAGAAAATAGTTGTTTTACAAGCTTCGGCCGTTGTAGATCCTAATAGAGAAATATGAATAGTAATGTGATCATTGAAAATCATCATTAGTGTCTGTTATAATATAAACACTTACCGTTACATAAATTATTTAGATCATCTGCTCAGATAAATTATATAAACGATTTCGATTCAGTAAATGCGATATTGAATTAGAAACGATTAAATATACTAAAATAAGAACTATTCCGTAATGAAATGTATATTCTAAGTATGTTAGAATTAGTTAATTAAAAATAATCATAGAGCTTTTATAAGTTTTAACGAAACAAATTGACAACGGTAAACTCTTAAATGATTTTGTATTAAACATTAGTAATTTAAAGTCAAAAACTGTATAGAATCTTACTTACTTTGACATTCTAGAAAGTTAATAAAATTTTATTCAATAAAATAATTAATAATATATTTATTTAATAATGTTACTCACATAATATTTATTATGTGTGACATAACATTACTATATTGATGTAACATTGAAAACAAAACATAAATCATATAGTAAGAATATAATGCATATAATAATAATATAAATAACAGAAATGTAAATTACGATTAAAGAACTTTTTAACGTAAATATAATATAATTACATACCAGGATTACCAAACACACATTCGTGAATGGAAATCAATAAAATCGCCAAGTTGATGATTTGTGTTTTTAAATAAATCATTTTCGTTTAATGTATTGCTATCAATTCGTTGTTTTTTCGATAATCAAAAGACCATGTATGACTCAGACTATCGCTTTACACAATTTGTGACTTTTTTTTTGTTGGAAATCAATATACCTATAGCAAACATTTTTTACGAACAAAAATCTGAATAAATAATACTTGTGAATCTAATGAGATTCATTACAAAACACTTGTTCATATTTTATTATATTTTCCGTGTCTTTTTATGTAATATTACAACAGTTTAGAAGTTACATTATGTAAAATAATATTCCAACGAAATACAGTCTAGTTTTAATTAAAAATAATTATAATATTATGATAATGGTATTGTAATTATCAATTGTCCCGCGTTCGAAAATATTAAGGAAATTACATTGCTAATTTTTAATGAATTTCAATATAAAGAGGATTATTCGAATTCAAATTTTCATATTAAAAATATTAATAATATGTAAATTTGAAATAAGGAGTATTGTTAAATAGGCATTTTTTTGGTTGGGTTATACTGGAAGTAGTGTTTACATTGGTGGATTTTACATTTGTGTTTATATGATTAGAGTTATCTTGATTTGGCATTTTCTTCTATGAATAGTGGGGAGCTTGGATTTTTTTTTAAGACAGAACAACTTCTATAATTGGCTGAGTGATCTCCACTACAAAGATCACATTGACAGATGAACTAGGAGGTTTTTGACAGCTATATGAAGTGTGAGAATCTCCACAGCGAACACATTTTAGTGTATGATTACAATAAGATTTTGGATGACCGAACCCTTGGCAGCGGAGACATTGAGTTGGTTAGTTATTTTCTCGTGGTTCTTCAATTTTTACTTTTGTGTAGTAAAGGTGGTCGATATTGAAGACATCTTTATTATAATTTGTAGGCTACAGATCAACGATGATTAGAGGAAGTGTTTGTTTAGTATTGCGCTAAAGAGCATTAGTGACATTAGGAGGTACATTCCTGAGGGCTGAAAGTTCTTTTTTAATTTCAGTAATTGGAATTGAATAATGGAGATTCCTGATTACTACTCTAAATGCTCTTTCTTGTTTGAGTTGGTATGTATAGAAAGCAGTTTTGTTAATTTGGAGAAATTTAATAACAGAACGTTATGATTCTGCAAAATAAATTGTGTATAGTATTCGTTAATTATTATATAATGTGTTTCATCTGTTTTCCAAATAATGTTTATTTAGGTATAGATTATTTAAAGTTAATTGAAAACCAGTTTGCGTTAGCGTCTCGGCGAGTGAACTCGAGGACTGATTTATAATGTTCTTTTTATGAATAAATGTAGGAATTAATAAATATAAAAAAGGATTTTTTTACAGTCCTCTTCGAAACAAGTTGATCGTTTGATACCTGTTGTGACGCGAATGCCCACGCTTAGAATTCCGTCGCGAAGACTGAGACTCGTCACGAATAACGCCGGTTTCAAATATTGTAAAATAATAATTAAAAAAAAAGGTGGTTGGAGAAAAGAAAATATTAATAATAAGTAGACTGTAAAAACAAAACATATTATGACGTTATGATATTACACCAAAAAAAAAAAAAGACTTAATTACTAACTTAGTATCTAGGTGATTTAACAATCATATCATGCGACAAACAAAATATCAACAAATGGTGATAACATACGATGTCGAGACATTGGGACAAAACAACTGATCTGGACGATAACAGCGGCGATCCATCCAGTGCTCTCGACGACGCAACGCGTACGCACGCGAAAGGCAACGCCACCGAGACGTAGAGTGCGTAAAACGCGACAAATTGACGTCTAACGACGCAACGCGCACACACGAATAAATAACGTCGTCGGGACGTAGAAAATAATGGACGCACCGCGCATCCAAATATAACAAAATTTTCATCCATGACAACCGACACGTACATCCGAACACCGACCGCGCATAAGGCTAAACTCACACGGACCACTTTACAACCACGTTACGACCGCAAAATAGTGGTCGCTCGTGTTTAATTTATTAAAAACATATAAAATAATATGAAAAATGCAATTTAACTCAGACGGACCATTTTCTGCCGTCAGTTTCGACTTCAATCGCATCGTGTCGACTGTATCACTCACGAAATTGTGGTCGTCGGTGGTTGAGCGTAACTCACATGTTGCGACACGTCAACCACTTTCCGACCACTTGCCACCAGCACTACATTTTATCATTATTATTTTATATTTATAGTAATATCATTGCTGTTTATATAATCCATACATATATTATTATAATTATTATTTTATGACTAGTGTTATGAAATTTGTCGATTTGTTGAGTTGGTTCAGTTGTTGTTCAGTAGTACATGCTCACGAGTTTTGTGTTCGATATAAGATAAATTATGACCGAACAAAGTGAAAACGACGCATTTGACACAGAATTGTCTATCGAAGAATTGCATTATTTACCATGTATTTGGCATTATACTTCGAATAGTTAAATTAACTAAGCTAAAGCTTGGGAGTCTCTTTGTCTTAAATTTTATAATGATTTTGAAGCGAAGAATCAAAAAGACAAAAATAACTGCGGTAAGAACAATTTATTTAATAAATATAATATTACACATTATTAATACTAGGTACTTATTACTCAATACAAATCACATATATTTATTTCTATATTATATTGCATACTGCCAATGTAATTCACCTTCTGGACTTATAAAATAGTCGGCAAATTTATCTCTGACTAAATTCACTGACCTGCCTACGTGATATTCTTCGTTATTTTCAAATGGTATAAAATCCGGTGTCATTAGAGTATCTTCGTAGTTATAACCATTTTGCTTACGTACTATATTATGTAATACAACACATGCTTTAACAATATCTGCTGCGAAGTCAACTGCCACATTGAGTGGTCTATGGAGTATTTGCCATTTATTCGCTAGAATTCCAAACGAACATTTGACGTATCTGCGTGCTCTGGAAAGTCTATAGTTGAACACACATTTTTTTTCCGATATCTGCTTTCCACTATATGGTCGTAACATATGTTCATTTAACCCAAAAGCTTCATCACCGATAAATACGTAAGATAAGCGGTTTCCATCCATGCTGATTATTTCGGGCTCAGGTAGATCTAATTCATTTTTTTTCATTTTTTTATATAAACTGCTATCCTTCCATGTTGGTGAATCAAACGTTTTACCATAAGCTTCAATATCAACATATGTGAATAAGTAATTTGAATCGCAAACTGCAAGTAAAACGATTGAAAAAAAATATCTATAATTCCAGTATAAGTATCCACTATTTGGTGGGTGAATGATACGTATATGCTTTCCATCTACGGCACCAAGACAGTTGGGAAAGTTAGCTCTTGATTTAAATTGTTGTGCGATATCTTACCATTTTTCTTTGTTTGGTTTTGATAAATGAATAGGTTGTAATTTAAACCATTACTGACGGCACACATCTCTGACAATTTCATTTGCAGTTGTAGAACCACATCTATATGTATAGTGGAGCTCTTTAAAAGAACATCCAGTTGTCAAATATCTGTAACAATATTTATCCCTGATTAGTAAACGCTAAATAATTAGTTATTATATTGTTTCACGTGGTTATCAGACAATTCAAACATGTCTTATCACTGGGATCTGCTAAAATGTCCGAAATGTCATATCGGATGTCACACTCAACATCGTTAGCCGAATAGTTGTTAGGAAAAGTGTTTATTTTACTCGTTTGTGTAAAATTATACATGTGCCAAAACAATCCGTGTATTGCGTATAGATTATCTTTTATGAACTTTTTTTCAAATTATTCAAAGTGAAATTTATTTCAATTATTTTTTAAAATTATTGGAATAATACTTTTTTTTTAATTTAACTTATTATTTAAATTTTTTTATTAGCTGTCATACTTCAAAGAAAATGGAGAAGTTTAAGAGATTCGTACAACAGAGAATTAAAAAAGAATAAAGAACTAAAGAGTGGATCCGGCGATTCTAAGCACAAAAATATTTATACTTTGATAATTTATCTTTTTAAAACCTATATCTGAGAGAAGAGAAACAGCAAGTTCGATCGACGATACTAATCAAAATAAAGGTGAGGAACTCATAACAGATAACTGTTATGATAAAAGTCAAAAAGTGACTAAAAAAAGGAAGTCGACAAAAAGTACAGATAAGGAGACTGATCTAATAACAAACTTATCACGCCGTTTGTCAAAACGTATGAGCAAACAAGATGAAGCGTTGGATAATATCGATAGTGATAAGCATTTTTTACTGTCATACGATCGTTTCAAAGCCATTGATAATAACATGAAATTTCAAGCCCAAATTGAAATTATGAATATAATACAAAAATATAGTCAACCTAATCCTCAAAATTATAATCATGAGTCCTTTAGTAGACGTTTTGAAAATGTATCAGCTCAAGTATATAACACTGAGTATGAATCAAGACAGCATCAGATGTATTCACACACACAATATCCTTTTTTTTTTTTTTTTTTAATGAATCGGCAATACACCCACTGCCCTGCAATAGAATCGATTGCACGACGCTCACCAGCAGACGCCTACGGCTTTCCCGGGGGCCGCCCACGTTCGGTATGAGTCCGCATAGGGTGGACATCACCCGCTCGGCTTTCGCTGACGCGGTGCGCAAGTCATCATCCCCTTGTTCTCTAGGATTACTCTCAGATACTTCAGGGACGCTCCTAGCCGTATGGCCTGACCCTCAAGCCGTAGCCGGGGTTCCGCCGATCCGCGACAGCTCGTAAACGCTACGGCCTCCGTCTTGTCGACGGCCAGCCGTAGGCCGAGCACACGTATGTGCCCGGCCACCGTCGCAAGTGCGGCGTTTGCGCGGTTCTGCACCGCTTCCACCGTGTCCCCCTCCGCCACGATCAACGTGTCGTCCACGTAACCGACCGTGATCGTTCCCCTGAGCAGGGGAAGACGGAACACGGCGTCGTACGCGATGTTCCAGAGGAGAGAACCGAGCACGGAGCCCTGCGGTACCCCGCAGGTGATCTACATGGTGTTTGGCTCTCCCTGGTCGTCGTCGCACAGGTGCAGAACCCTGCCGCCCAGATACGACCCTAGAATCCACCGGAGGTATGGCGGGAAATCCATACGCTCCAGCGCCACGAGGATAACCCCCCAGCCCACCGAGTTGAACGCGTTACGGATGTCCAGACTCACGGCCACCGCCACCCGACGGGCGTTGCACGCGTCGACGTGACGCGTCTGTACGACGCGCAACGCGTCGTCGGTCGACCGTCCTTTCCGGACATATGAGCCTCCATCCGGCTCACCAGCAGCGATTCCAGGATCTTCCCTGCGTCGTCGAGAAGACCCAAGGGTCGATAGGAAGACGGAATCCCCTCGGGCTTTCCCGGTTTGCTGAGAAGCGAGAGGCGAGCCCGCTTCCAGCGCCCGGGAATGATTCCGCTCCTCAGGCACGTGTTGAACGTGCTCAGCAGCATCGTCGGTCTAGTCGCGTGCACGACGCCCCAGACCCGGCTCGGTATACCATCCGGTCCGGGGGCCCTGTTACGCGACTTAAAGCGGCCTACGGCCGCCGAGACCTCAGCTAAGGAGAACTCCGGCACGACCGCGAGTCCCCCGACGGCGCGGGCGGGCGCCTCTCCGTCACCGGCCTCCGGGAGAGGTCGGCTCGGGAACAAGACGTCGGCGATATCGCGCACTGCGCGCGGTTCCATCGCAGACGTCGCGGCGGGCCCGCGAAGCTTCCTGAGGACGACCTTGTAGGGCTTGCCCCAAGGGTCGTCGTCTACGCTACGGACCAGCTCCGTCCAGCACTTCGCCTTCGAGCGACGAATGCGGCGCTTCAGCTCTCTGCGAGCCGACCGGTAGTCACATTCCGCCGCGGTCCTGGCGACGCTGACGTCGCCACGAGCGCGGAGTCCGGTGACCGTCCTTCTCCGTCTGACGCACTCCGTCCGAGCCGCCGCGATGTCCTCGTTCCACCAGTAGACCGGACGTCTCCCGCCGGGAGGGGGATTTCTCGGCGGGAGGGCTGTGTTGCAGGCCGCGGTCACTAGTCGAACGAGTCGCCCCGCCTCAGACTCAGCGTCGTCGGCGTGAAGAGACGTTTCCGGGGACAGAGCCGTCCCAGCCCACTCGGCCGCCACCAGCGCGGCCCCGAGCAGGTCGGCGTTCATCCGGGCTGTTCTCCAACCTGGACGAGACCGACCCCCTCGCTGACCAGCGCCGGCGGTGCCCGTCGTCGACGGGGACGCGCTTTCGAGACAGTACGAGAAACACAAGTGATGGTGGTCACTCATGTTCTCGATGTCCGTCCGCACGGTCCACCCCCGAAGCCTCCCGAAGGCGGCCTCGGAGACGAACGTAACGTCGACAATCGACCCTCGACCCCGCCCGAAGAAAGTGGGTACCCCCCCGCTGTTGACCGCGACGAGTCCGAGCGAGTCGGCCAGTGTGGAGAGATTGTAACCCCGAAGATCGGTGATGCTGTCCCACCAGACGGCGGACCGGGCGTTGAAGTCGCCCGCGACGATCAGGTCGACTCCCGTACCCCGGTACGAGGCAACTCCGACCTCGAGGTTCCCCAGGAACCGTTCGAACTCGGCAGGAGTGAGAGCGGGTGACGCGTAGCAGCTATAGACGCGCAGAGCGCCGCCTATAGTCGCTGCCACGTACCCGTCGCCAATCTCCACGTCCGCGAGCGAGAGTCCAGCGCGAAGGACCCCGATGGCCGCCCGTCCAGACGAGTCGCACCGCCAGCCTGGACGGCCGACGTTGTACGGCTCGCTGACGAGCGCCACCGAGATATCCTCCCGTCCGATGAACTCCCAGAACAGGTCCTGGGCTTCCCTGCAGTGGTTAAGGTTAGACTGTACTAACCTCAGCTCCATCGCGGGTCTTAGAAGTCGTGGGCGACGACTCCGGTCGCCCATCCTCGGCCTCGTCCTTCGCCGCTTCGACGACGTCCATCGCCTCCGTCCCAGCAGCCGCCACCATCGGAGGGGTCAGCGCCGCCGTCTCCGCTGTCGGACCCGTGACTTTAGCCCCCGCCGCCGCCTTGCAGGCCGCCGCGATGTGGCCCTGTTCCCGGCACCGGAAGCAGGTCGGCTGACGCTTCTCAAGGAGCCTGACACGGCACCTGGTCCACCCGACGACGACACAACGGGCCTCAGCGAGCTTGAGAGCCGCCGGGTACGTTGTGTCGAGCCGGGCGACCATGTCGCCTCGTCCTCCCGGGTTCCTACGCAGAAAGACGGCCGGAGAGCCGTCTTTAGCGTAGTCCGATCGGACGAGGCCAGCGCGCGTCAGGCCGCCTTCCACGTCAGCCTCCTCGCACCAGTCCGGCACGTCGAGTATCAGGACCGGGGTGCGGCGCTCGGGTCGGTTGACCCGAGCGTCAGCCCCCACGACGGCCTTGACGTTCTCCGCCAATTTGTCCGCCCCCGCTGCGTCGTCCACCTCCAGGAGGATGCCGCCGGTTTTTGTCCGCCTCGTAGTACGGATCTTGACGCCATCGGCGAAAGCCAACAGCTTTCGGGCGACCCTCTTCATAACGGAGGTCAGAGTGACCCCCTCCCCTGTCGGCCGGTCAATGACTACAGCCGAGGTTCGGGGGATCCGCCTCCGAACGAGGGCCGCCTTCACTTCCGTTGGCGAAGGCTTAGCCTTCGCCACCGGCGTCAGAACGCTTGGTCGCTCCGCCGGCCGTTTTCGTCCCCGCTTGACGACCTCAACCCATGAGGTCTTGCTGGGGGCTGGTTCGGGTGCGGACGTAGGCGGACATACGACCTCCTTCTTCCTCCCTTTTTCCTGGGGAGGCTGCATTTGCGGAGGCGGCGGCGGCGGCGGCTTCCACTGCTGCTGCTTCTGTTGTTGCTGCTGCTGCTGTTGCTGTTGCCTCTTCTGCTGCTGGCGCTGTTGCTGCTGCTGTTGCTGCTGCGGCTGCTGTTGACGTTGCTGCCGCTGCTGCTTCTGTTGCTGCTGCTGCTGCTGATGTTGGAGGGTTTGTTGCCCCCGGAGCTTACGATTTTCGGTCGTAAGCTCCGCGATGGCTTTTCCCTGCTCCAGCAGGTCCGATTGGACCTTGCTGAGGGCTGCTAGTACAAGGCTAAGTGCGCCTTGTACCGCATCACCCTCAGCGGCTGGAGCGGGGAGGGAGGCCGTCTTATCGGGGGTTACTTCGGTCCTTGGTCGTTTAGCGGGGAGCCTTTCCGGGACGACCGTAGGTTCGTCCCTTTGTGACTCCACCGCCTCGACCCTGGCAACCCTAATGCGAGCCTTGCAGTCCCGAAGGACTGCTAACTCCCGCTCAACGCCGCGGATGGCCTCTTGGATGCCCTTGTGGACACCCATTCCGGCTCTCTTCGCGACGATAGCGGAAGCGGCCCGGATGTGCTCCTTAATACGAGAGATGGAGTTCTCCTCCCTCGTCTCTAAGGAGCCCATCGAAACCACCGGTTGGGAAAAGCTTTGGAATAGCTTCTCCCTAAGGTGGCCTCCCGGGTTGCCAGTTACAACCGCTGCTGCCACCGACGTTCCTGCGTCTGAATCAGTATCGTTTAAAATCCGCTTGTCCGTTTCCGATGTTCCGTCCGTTTTTTCGTTTTCTCCAGTTGAATTGTTGTTTTGTATGTTTTTATCCATTTGATTCCCACGAGAATCAGGGGAAGGGGTAGTCCACCGCGTCAGAGCCCCGAATGACGCGGTAAGGCTGGATACTGTGTGGTGCGCCAGGTTCCACACAGGGTCCTCGTGGACACGTAACTATCCCCGTGCCAAGTGACCCCCTTGACGAGTTGGGGGTTAGGAGAGCCGGTTTTTCGTCAGCGAAAGGCATGCTCAGGCCTCCTGGCCCCAGTCAACTAAGCCCAGAGCCAGGTCGGTGCAAGCCAGGGGTGTGAACACCCCTGGTGGAACTCTTAGTCGGGCCGTTCTCGGCTTAGTCCTGTCCAACATGGGAGGCCCTGCTGGTAGAACACACTACCGTTGGCATAGCACTAAACCTCATTGAACGACCGCTCAAGCCCCCTCACCACAACAAGGTGAGTTCCAAAAGCGGGTACACACAATATCCTAGCAATATCGAACCTTCTTCATTTCGAGCACCTACAAGAGTGAATCTACCAGACATATCGCCAAATAGTATTCAATCAATCACTTCCCCAGAAAGCATTACAACCCAGGACACCGAAGACGATCACGATTCAATTTTATCAAATATTTTCAATTAAAGTTATGATATATATTATTTAATGTAATATGTATGTATAATAAATATATTAATAACTACAATAAATAAGTTTAATAAATATTATATACCTTATAGTAAGTGCGAGACGTTCGTCTGCTGGTATGCTTTTTCTCATGGTTGTGTCTCTTCGCTGTATAATGTCCGTTAGCTCACGTAATGAATAATCAAACGAATTTTTACTCTTTCTAAAATAATTAAAAAATTTGTCATCATACATTCTTTATGAATTATAAAGCAAATTAAATTGGCTTTCATTTTTATTTTCAATAATAGGATGGACCCAAAATTGTCTCTTCTTACGACGCCGCATTCTTCGCTGCAATAAAAGTAATAATAGTGCTTCCTCTTCAAAGTCCATTTTTACACTAAAACAAGTAAATTAGAAATAAAGAACTTATGCCATATTTGTGATTGTGGTGTGATTATATCGACGTCGGTTCGGACTTCTAACGACCACAAAAAAGTTGTTCAAAAGTGGTCGATTTCGCCGACAGTACAACCACATTATAACCACAAAAAATCGTTCACGAGTGGTCCGTGTGAGTTTAGCCTAAGACTGACTCGATTCCGACTCGGCGGCGCACTCGTCATCATTGTTGTCGTGTCACGGCGCGGTGGGTAGCGGAGTGTTTTCCTAGAATGTTTGATGACACCCCGTCACCGCACCACGCAAATCTTATCTGCTCGTCAGGACATACAGTTTATAAAACTTTTGCATAAGAAAGGTTCTTATTTCGTTATTTCCTTAATATTATCACAGAAAGTCTTGTAGTCATTTACAACACAAATGAAGATAGATGGTGGAGATTTGATATGGACAGAAGAAGATTCATTCGATATTGGTTCTTGGTACATTTCTACTGACTCTTTTATTGAATCTGAGAATAGTGAGAAACGGTTTTGCGAAACAATTTTTTTTATTTCGTCATTGTTTGTTGAGTTTGTAGATATGTTAGGTTAACTTAAGCGTTTGGATCCAATGGGAGTGATCCCATCCTTGGCATCTGAATGAGTAGATTGGTTTGGTGAAAAAAATTGCACACTCTGTAAGCGCGTTTTGGGAATAATAAGAGGCGAAAGACAGATTTAGACTTGTGTGAGAGTATGGTGAATTGTTGATTTCGTTATTATGTTTATTGCAGGTCGATAGGACGAACGGCCCGAAATAGTCTTACGCGCAGCCGCCTTAGTAGATTAATTAATTATAATATTCTTGTAATTAGTAAATTAATTAATTTAAAGTTACTAACGTTGAAGACAGTCTGAGCTCAGTTTTGTTGTTAAAAAAACACGTTATTAAATGGAAAAATCAGCTAGGTATTCTATGAATATTAGGAAAAATACTGAGAAAAATAATAGCGCACAATTGTTTCATGGTCAACGGTTGCCATGAATTTGAATTATACAGTTATACAAAGAATTGTTAAAATTATTTTCTTTTATTTATGGTATTTTATTGCTATTATGGTAATCATATAACCTGAATTTTGAACAAAGGTTTTGAAACAAAGTAAATAATTTAAAGTTTAGCAATCTAATATATTTTAAATATTGTGTGTTGAAATTATATTACTTGAATAGAATAATAGCTTATTGAAAAACAAAAGCTGCATATTTATTATTATAGAAATAAAAAAATTGTGTTTTTTCAATTGAGTCAAGTTAAATTAATTTTATAAATAAATTTAATCAATGTAATCAATTTATTTTTATTTTTTCTATATTTTCAATACAATATAATTCCACACAGCAGTATAACACACCGTATAATACACGTACGTTGCGCTGCCCCTTCCCCCCATTGGGAAATGTTACTAATACATTGCGCCTATATTTAGCACACAATTGGCATGAATCGGCACGATCATTTTTAAAATTTGCACGGCTCTAATTACTGAGTAATAAGTAAAAAACTGTGGGGGGAGGCTGGCGCAACGTTTCACCAGTCCCCTCCTGGTTATTAGGTAACATTTTTACAAATTATTCTTTACCAATATTTAGCACGCAATTAGCATGAATTTGCATGACATTATTTACCCGGGAAAATTATATTTTCATATCTCACCTGTTGCGCAACATAGTACAATATAATGAGAATAAAAGTGTTATCTATTGGTGATAGTAATTAGCCGATATAAGTTTGCAAAAAAATGTGCAAATTTGAAATGAAATGAAATGGAATCTACAAAAAATTTTTTTTTCCAAAAGTGGCAGATAAAATTCTTTTGTTCTTCCACGAATAATAGTCTTAATACACATCTTTGTAGAACATTTTATTTAAAAGGACGCTGTCCACTCGATTTTCAAGGGGTTATATATAGGCAATTATTATGACATTTAATGAAAAATAAAAACCTACAAATTGAAAATATTAAAATACATTTTAAATAGTAGTTTAATAAAAGTATTGTATTTTATATTGTTGTATAATCACGATTTGTTTCAAAAACTTATGTTTATAATATCCGCAAAAAACTTTTAGTAAAATACTTGATTTTGTCTTAAGAGATTGGTGTTTTTATGTTTGAATTTTGAGATAAATAAATAATTGAAATTAGCTTCGAAATTCTTTGCCTTAAATACTATTTTCAAGAATGCACTCCGTTTTGTGTAATTTTTTTCATTATTTATTAATAATAATAATAATAATAATAGTAATAGTAATAATAATGGACTATTGACGCTGATGTCATTTTGCCACAAATCGTAAGTGAAAGAAAGACAAACATAGCGTTACTAAGTAAACAGTATAGGGACCAAAAGCCGCCATCATGGCTGAAGGATGATGAAAGCCGGGCAGCCATCTGGATCCCAAGGCAAGATAAGGTACGCATAGACGCAAAAAGGATCAGGAAAAGGCTTCGTCTGGATGAGAAGTGGAAGCATAACTAATGTGAGTTACTATTTTTCTCCGAACGTCCCCTTTGCTGGATACCAAAGTAGGATGGACGACCTTGAGAAATACATCAGAGATATGACGACAGGTAGTCTCATACTAGCTGGTGACTTTAATGCTAGAGGTACGGTAGTAATAGAGGCGAATAGATATCAAGAACTAGAGATAACGGCGAAATCACTTAACAGCGGAAAAGCACCTAGACCAGACGGTATATCCGCGATAGTGATCAAGATGATCGCGGCAAAACAACCGCAGCTGCTCATGAACGTATACAACGCATGTTTGAAGATGGGGGTATTCCCAATCTCTTGGAAAAGTGCGCTATTTGTCCTAATTGACAAAAGAAAAGGGGAGCCCAACTCTCCTTCATCCTATAGACCACTTTGCATGCTGGACACGGCTGGAAAGTTATATGAAAAACTACTGAGGGCGCACCTCACGATAGCTATACAAGACGCCGGAGACCTTTCTGAAAAACGGTATGGATTCAGGAAAGGAAGGTCAACGATTGGGGCTGTAGAGGAGGTGGTACAGGTAGTTATTGACACCAGAAAGAAATGCCACGGTGTCAGACACATAGTTCTTCTCGTAACCCTTGAAGTGAAGGACGCATTCAACTCGCCCAGATGGCAGGATATGCTGCATGCTCTAGGAAACACATTTGGTGTATCTGACTATCTTATGCTGGTACTAAGAGATTACCTTTTTTTTTTTTTTTTTTATTTTTAAATCGGCAATACACCCACTGCCCTGAATGCCTGTGCAGCAGTGCTTGGGGCAGTGGGTCGCCATCGTTTATTTAAAAAAAACTAAGTGAATAAAAACAATTTTCCGTTGGGGTGGATGACCGGACAATCCCCGGGCCAAACCACCCCTCACAAAACATAATACAAATTAAGCAGGGAGGAACAATAAAGCGAATGCTAACTGCTCCTCCCCTCACAATTTATAAGTCAAGAGGGCGACCAGCCGCCGCCCTCCTTCTCCTCCAACCACGCGATGGAGCAATCCCCTGCAGGGACTGCCTCTCCCGCTCCGCTTCCTCCTTCAGACCCATCACGGTCGAAGCGAAGTGAGCAACCGCTTCCCATTACTAAGAGATTACCTGAGGGACCGATACCTCACTTACGAAACGGCACAAGGTGAGATACAGAGGAAGGTCACAGCCGGAGTATTCCAGGGATCTATACTAGGCCCAGATCTCTGGAACGTAGCTTACGACGGGCTGCTTCGTAAACAGATGCCGGAAGGAACGTCTTTGGTTGGATACGCCGACGATATTGCGGTAGTGATAGTCGAGCGCACGACGGAACTAATTCAGATACGACTTAATCAGGTGATGCGAAGAGTGGGCTCGTGGATACAAGACCATTGGCTACAGCTTACAACAAAGGAAACCGAGATGATACTACTGACAAGAAAGAGGATCGACACAATCATCCCATTGAAAATACAGAACGAGGAAATCTGGACAAAGGAGTCAGTAAGATACCTAGGCGTAACACTAGATAGGAAGCTTACGTTCTGGGATCACTTTAGAGACGCGGCGGATAAAGCATCCAAGAGAGTTGTGGCTCTTAGTCTTATCATGCTTAATTGAAGAGGGCCAAAATCTACCAAGCGAAAGCTCCTCATATCAACCATTAATTCCATTATTCTATAAGGGCAGAGATATGGGGAGACGCGGTGAAGGTGGAAAGAAGAAGAATGAGCCCAATCAAAGAATTGATAGTCCAAGTACAAAGGACAGGAGCTTTGAGGGTCGCTTGCTCCTACTCCACAGTTTCAGAACCAGCTATTATGGTAATAGCAGGAGTTATACTAATCGACATTCTGGCCAAAGAATGATGGATAAAGCATCTTAGCGAACGAAACCTGGGGGCGAAAGAGGCCAAAAAAGAAGCCCGAAAAATAACCTGGGAAAGCTGCCAGCAAAGTTGGCAGGAGCACACGAAAGGCAGATGGACCGCGTGACTTATACCAAAATTCAAGGAATGGACCGAGCGACATTATGGAGAAGTGGACTTCTACCTCACACAATTCCTGTCAAACCACGGCTATTTTCGCGCATACTTGCATAGGATGGGGAAAGTAAGGATGCCACACTACAAATACTACGGCCTTGAGAAAGACGACGCAGAATACTCGTTCTTTATCTGTACTCGATGGACAAACGAAAGACGACATTTAAAAAGAAGAATTGGAATATTCCATTCTTATAATATCTTCGAGAAGCTGGTACAAAACCAGGAGAGGTGGAGCGCCGTAGTAAACTACGTACACATTGTTCTTCAGTCTATGAAGAAGGACGACTGTCTAGATTCTAGATTCTAGACTCTAGAAGACTGACAATGCCTTATAAAACGCGTGACAAAAGAAGATACGATGAAGAAAATAAAAAAGACGGGAGCTCGTAACGAGGGCCAACTTGCAGCGGCCTCGGCTTGAAGTTTGAAATTTGTATACAAAAGCCAAGCTTTGTATCCAAGCCGGGTGTTCCTAGAGTTAGGTCTTGCCAATTTAGTGGGTAGTATGGCCCGTTGCTTTAAGTGGGTCGTGAGTCCCACACAAGAGAGGTTTCAAATACCCTACATCGTGCGTAAATGCATTCTGGACGACCTAAAAAAAAAAAAAAAAAAACATAATAATAATAATTATTATTATTATATAGTGAAACAGGTATAGTGACGACCGTCTCACATAAACGTGTATTATACATGTGCAATCAATACGTTGTGTTCTAAATTATATTATTTAAGAGGACACCACAAACTAGTGATTAAAAACTACACTTAAGCACATAAAACACAAAGGCCATACATACAACATTAAATAACTAAATTTGTATACCACATAAAAAGAAATAAATCTGTAATGTAGCCTTTTTGCCTGTTGAACCAAGGGTAAATCGTAACATATTGTAGTGATGTAATCTAACAAATGTTTTAATACTACTTACATATTTTAAAAAGTTATTCAGAAAAAAAAAGTTCTATCACTCACAGTTCCCATTTCTCACAGAACTCTTATCGGCTAATTATTGTCACCAACAGATAACACTTTTATTCTTACTATATTGTACTATGTTGCACAACGGGTGAAATATGAAAATATAATTTTCCCGGGTAAATAATGCCGTGCAAATTTCGGTGATTATCATGCAAATTCATGCTAATTGCGTACTAAATATTGGTAAAGAAAAATTTGTAAAAATGTTAGTTTATAACTGGAGGGGGCTGGTGAAACGTTACGCCAACCTCCCCACACACTTTTTTACTTATTATCCAGTAATTAGAACCATGCAAATTTTGAAAATGATCGTGTCAATTTATGCCAATTGTGTGCTAAATATTGGCACAATTTATTAGTAACATTACCCAATGGTGGGGGGGGGAGCAGCGCAACGTACGTGTGTAATACAATTTTATACTGTAGTCAAATACTCGTTAACACTGATCAAGATAATATTTTATAGTTATACGTAAGATAGTTAGGTTATTTTAAGGAGGAGATTGGTGTTAAGTGAGCTTCACTAAAAGTAAAATATCAATGAAGTTTGTTAAAAGAAGGCAGATATTTAGTTTTTTTTTTGCAGAATAGTTCATTTGTATTTCATAGAAGGATTAAGATCGGGTGTAAAATATTACTTAGCCTATTTACCATTGTCGGAGAAAATTAATTGCTCTACTCTATGAGAATAGAGAGTAAATAGATCAAAATATAAATAGTTGCTTGAAAGTTGTTAAGAAAGAGCGCCACTTCATGGGATTGGGGTGGTGATAAAAGGATTGGAAAGGTGAGGTATCGTTAATGAGGTATCGTTTTATTTGGGCATAGAAACTTTTTGTTTGAGAGTTTATATTAGAAGTAGTGTTTACAAAGGTAGATTTTACATTTATGTATATATGATTAGAGTTATCTTGATTTGTGATTTTCTTCTATGAATAGTGGGAAGCTTGGATTTTTTTTTTTTTAAGACAGAACAACCTCTATAATTGGCTTGATGATCTCCATTACAAAGAGCACATTTGGCAGATGGATCAGCATGTTCTTGACAGCTATCTGAGGTGTGAGAATCTTCATAGTGAACACATTTTGGGTGGGTGATTACAATAAAATTTTATATGGCCCAACTCTTGGCACCGGAGACATTAAATTGATTGGTGATTTTTTCGGTGTGATTTTTCTTCAATTTTTATTTTTGTATAATATAGATGGTTGATATTAAAGACATCTTTATTATTAATAGCAGGCTCCAGATCAACGAAGAATAGAAGAAGTGGTTATTTACTATTGGGCTGGAGAACATTAGTGACATTATGGGGTATATGCTCGAGGGCTGAAAGTTCTTTTTTAATTTTAGTTCCTAATTACTAGACTAAATTCTCTTTTTTGTCTGAATTTTTATGTATGGAGAACAGCTCTGTTAATTTGGAGAAATCGAATAAAAGAACGGTATGATTCTGCAGAATTTTAATATGCATAGGAACATAATGGTGAAAGATAAAAGATTCATCTTACTCTTACCCACACCCCCAAAAAATGTGTAGTGCTTAATTCGCTACGATTAAGATGAAGGTGGTTTATTTTGTTGGACCCACTGAAAAAGTCCTGGTTGCGCCACTGCGACATAATATTCCAAAAGTATCTTAAAATACAATGATTTCCCTGTAAGATAGTTGGTTTATAATTTAAAACTCAGGTTTGAAGTATCTATTAAAATAATATTGATTACTCTTTATTATTTTCACCGTCGTCTTTTTATACGATTGCAAATTACTAATATTTGTGATGCTTGAATACTTTTCGATATGTTAAAACCTCTGTTAACATACATTAAAATTGAAATATACATTATGTTAAAACTTATTAGTATTTTTAAGATAATTTTTAATAACCGATTAGAATTAACATAAAAACCAAACAAATTATAGTATTTAGTATTTACATTATTTAAATAAATTTTAGGGGGATCAAAAGGGGAGCCAAGCATTTTTGAAGTAAGCCCAAGCCATCTTAGCGCCACTATTGTGAATGTTTACGAATTTTACGATTGTTCAATTTGTTTAATTTAATTTCTATAATGACTAAGGGTAATATTCTATAAACTGTGATGCCTACTTATCAATATTCCTTATTATAAATTTACATATTATTGATGTAATAATATATGTATATATAATATTTACATATTATTGATGTAATAATAATAAATGTAATTTCCCGGCGTCGGGAAAGTGGCGCTCCCATCGCCCAGTGTACCTTAGTAAGTACACTGCAGTAGCCCTACCTTGGCCTTAATTGGTTGGGGTAGTCTGGTCCTCCAGGTTGGGGGTTGAGCGAGGTACGTGAAGTTGGTTGAGCGCAGGGCTAATGGCTCTGCCTCATAAAAAATGAATTGTTATGATACCATCACTAAATCGGCATCGGACACAGAAAAACGGATTACAGATTGGACACGGAAAATGGACAATGGAGTTTAAGATAGCGACTTGGAACGTAATGAGTCTTTTTAGAACCAGAGCATGCCAAAACCTAGTAGAAGTATTGGACGTTTATAAAATAAAAGTAGCAGGTATTCAAGTAAGATGGGCTGGAAAAGGGCAGCTAAAAATAGGAAAGTATATTATTTACTTCTCAGGAATGGAAGAGAGACACCAGTTTGGGTGTGGTTTTGCAATACACGAGACTTTAGAACCGTACATAAAGGAATTCAACCCTATATCAGAAAGATTAGCGGTACTAAGAATTGACACTGAACCTATAAATATTGCCTTAATATGCACTTATGCACCAACGGAATCAGCTGACGAGGATATCAAGGACGCCTTTTATGAGGACCTGATCCAAGCATATGACAAACTATCAGGGAATGCAATTAAAATAGTATTAGGTGACTTAAACGCTAAATGTGGAAGAGAAATGCAGTTCTCATCTACGGTAGGGAAAGCAAGTCTACATGAGACGAGCAATGGGAATGGGCTGAGATTAATATCATTCGCGGCAGAAAAAGACATGATAATAAGTAGCACAACGTTCCCACATAAGAAAATCTATAAAGGTACATGGAAGTCACCAGATGGTGTAACAATTAATCAGATAGATCACGTTCTCATCCAAAAAAGGTTCTGCTCATGCATTAGAGATGTGCGTATTTATAGGGGAACGGACTGTGATACGGACCATTTTCTAGTCATAGCGAAATTTAAACTAAAATCACAATGTCAGAAACGGCTGAAAAGCAAAAGTAATGTACCCTATAACTTAGAGCGTTTGAAGAATGACAAGATCTAGCAAGAATACTCAGTTAAGATGAGAGAATATGTTGAGAATATTGAAGAAGAGGATATAGAAGAAGAATGGAGCAAGATAATAGAAAAAGCTATAAAAAAAGCTGCAGAACAAGTAATTGGTAGACTAAAATGTGGGAAAAAAAAATGGTATAACGAGAGATGCCGGGAAGCGATAGAGAAACGACGTATGGCTCAGGACAATTACGTAAAATAAAATGACGCAAACACAAAAAATATTATGTGATATAGAGAGAAAAAATTGCAAGAGAATTATACAAAGAGAAAACAGGAACTTTTTAAATGGTATACTACAGGAAACTGAAAAAAACCGTTCGCAAGATAGTATAAGAAACTTCTTTAGAGCAATCAGGCAATATAAATCATTCAACCAAAGCTTGAAAGCTATTAAAAATCGCGATGGAGAAATAATTATGGAACCAGAATTAAAAGCTATAAGGTGGGAAGAGTACTTTAAAGAACTTTTGAATGCGGAGGTACCAGTAAGTCCAACAGTAGGTACAACCTTCCAAAAAGCCGAACCAATGTTGAATGAAGTAACTCAAGAGGAAACTGATAAAGCAATAGATAGCTTAAAAAATTGGAAGGCACATGGGTAGGACAGTATACCATCGGAACTAATCAAATACGGAGGCAAACAGTTACATTACGCCATGTTCAAAATATGCCAGAAGATTTGGAAGGATGAACGTATACCAACGATTTGGAATGAAGCCATAATTATACCGTTACATAAAAAAGTGGATAAAACAGTTTGTGAAAATTATAGAGGTATATCTTTATTAAATTCGGCTTACAAAATATTCTCAAAGATATTATTGAACCGACTAGAACCTTATGTGGAAGAGAATCTAGGAGAATACCAGTGCGGGTTTCGGAAAGGGAGATCAACGATAGAGCATTTGTCAGTAATTGGCCAAATTATAGAGAAAAAGTACGAATACAGGCAAAATATTTGGCATCTATTTGTTGACTTCAAGAAAGCTTATGACAGTATACACCGGGACAATTTGTACAATATAATGGATGAAGTTGGGATCCCAAAGAAGTTAATAGGTCTGACCAAAATGTGTATGGAGAACACACAATATCAAGTAAGAGTGGATAATATATTGTCGGAAGCATTTGAAGTAAGGACTGGCCTAAAACAGGGGGATACGCTGTCTCCAATGCTATTTAATTAATAATAGCGTTGGAGAAATCAATAAGAGAAATGCAGAAGGAGCCAATAGGTATAATAATAGGGGTGCGACAAATTCAAGTACTTGGGTTTGCGGACGATTTAAACATTATAGGAAGCTCGTTAAATGACACTAAAAAAGCAACACATGTCTTGGAACAAGCAGCTGGTAAAGTAGGACTAAAAATCAATAGGGGGAAAACGAAGATAATGAAATTACTAGAGAACGAAGGGAATACAGACGATGATGATGAAGACGTAGGTTATGAAAAAGTTAACGAGTTTCAATACTTAGGAGCCATGCTGAGTGTCAAGAATGATTGGTCAAGAGAGATTGGGATAAGAATAACAAAGGCTGAAAGAGCAGCGTTTGCACTAAATAAGTTTCTGAAATCAAAATTATTCCCAAAGAAAACAAAGGCAAGGTTATACACGGCAATAATAAGGCCCACGTTAACCTATGGATGCGATACCTGGGCCACCACCAGTATTACAAAAAGAAGATTAAGGTCGTTTGAAAATAAGATATGGAGAATAATTTGTAGTCCTGTATATGATAACAGAGCAGGTGCATGGAGAAGAAAATTTAATCGGGAACTACAAGATAAGCTGGGACTGGCACCAGTCGGTAGTTTATAAGTGGCCAGCGAATACAATGGCTTGGTCACGTAATGCGCAGAAATGAGGAAGAAACGGTTAGGGCGGTGTTAGAATGGAGACCTACAGGGAAAAGGCCACGTGGACGGCCTAGAAAGAGATGGTTGGATACAGTGGAAGAAGATCTCAAGAAAATAGGAGTACGAGAGTGGAGAACAATAGTTCATAACAGGGAAGAATGGAGGCAGATCATGATGGCGGCGAAAACTCTTCAAGAGTAATAAATGCCAGCAGAAGATGAAGAAGAAGAAGAAGATATTATTGATATTTTTTATATGAAAATTTGCATTCGAATTATCCTCTTTATATTGAAATCCATTAAAAATTAACAATGTAGTTTTCTACATATTATCATACATATTAGTATATTTTCGAACACGGGACAATTGATAATTATAATACCATTATCATAATATTATAATTATTTTTAATTAAAACTAGACATTAATTCGTTGCAATATTACATAATGCAACTTCTAAGTAATTGTAATTTTGTATAAACGGAAAGGCAAAATATAATAAAATATGAACAAGTGTTTGCAATGAGTCTCAGCAGATTCACAAATAATATTTATTCAGGTCTTTGTTCGTAAACATTTTTTGCTATAGGTAAATTGATTTCTAACGAAATTATTACGTGGCAAATTGTGTAAAACAATAGTCCAAATCATACGTGGTCTTTTGATTATTGAAAAACCAACGAATTAATAGCAGTACATTAAATCAAAATGATTTATTTAAGATCACAAATCATCAACTGGGCGATTTTATTGATTTCCATTCACAAATGTGTGTTTGGTAATCCAGGTATGATACATTTTTGTTATAATGTTCTTTAATCGTATTTTACACTTCTGTTATTTTTATTATTATGGTATACATTATATTCTTACTATATGATTTATGTTTTGTTTTCAATGTTACATCAATAGAGTAATGTTATGTCACATATAATAAATATTATGCAAGTCACATTATTACAAAAATATATCATTAATTATTGCATTAAATAAAAACGTAAACTTTCTAGAATGTGAAAGTAAGTAAGATTCTATACAGTTTTTGTCTTTAAATTACAAATGTTTAACACAAAATCATTTGAAAAAAACTCAATAATTGTTTTTAATTAATTAATTCTAACATCTTAGAATATACATTTCATTACAGCATAGTTTTTATTTTAGTATATTTAATCGTTTCTAATTTAATATCACATTTACTGAATCGAAATTGTTTATATAATTTATCTGAGCAGATGATCTATATAATTTATGTGACGGTAAGTGTTTAAATTATAACAGACACTAAAAATGATTTTCGATGATCATATAACTATTCATATTTCTCAATTAGGATCTATAACGGTCGAATCTTGTAAAACAACCATGTTCAAAAATAAATGTAAGTAAAAAGAGTACTTGTATAAATATTACCAAATATTAAACCGCAATAATCGATAACATATTAAATGAACCACTATATAATAAAAAACAATAATAAATTATTGAATGATAACTATTATTTCAAATAAATTAAGTTGAATAAAACTCACAGTTAATTGTGAACTTCAAATTTCGAGCAAATAAATTTTAAAGGTAAAATGGAATAAAATATTAACATAAGGCAGTTAAAAAAATTAAATTATTCTCTATAAAAATATTAAGATTTTAATATAAAATTATTTTTCAAAAATATATAAACATTGATGGACTTATTGAATTTTTATTTTCTTCATTACCTTTTTTTTATTTGTTTAGGATCAAACATATGCGTTATATTTTTTTATTATTATTTGAAAATACAATCTGTGTTCCGAGTAGGCCAAGCGTTAGTATGTTTTATTTAAAGAAAATATCACATGGATATATGGTATTTTATACAAAGAAATCAACACAATAACATTTGTGCTAGCTGTGAATACAATGATGATATGTGTGCATATCATTACACATATCGATGAACGTATTTAATTTGTTTTTGTTCGTCAGCTAAATGGTTCATACTGGATCAGCACAGTCATCACAAGGTCTCCCCATCTGTCGTTGTGATTCGCTTATTGTACCATTAATTTCCTAGATAACAAATAAAATCGTAAAACTTTAATGATAATGAAATAACCAGTGGCGTATTTAGAAGGCGCATGCCTCAAGGCACCAAATGTTGATTCCCATTCAAGAGATTTGGTGCTGGATACTTACCATTTTGAAATTTTAAATGTACCTAATTAATTGACAGATATTTTACTTTCTAAAAATCCAAAACTAAATAAATTTTGTTTTTCAAAACTTTTTTGATAACAAGAGACTGGTTTTAAATGAAATATGAACATATAACTAATGATGTTATTGAAAAAAAGGCGCAAGTTTATTGTATATATAAGGCGCAGTTGCTAAATATGCAACTAGAAATAATATATATTCCCACTGTTGATGCGTTCATTTTTTCTACGTGCTAGTCGTTCTTGCTATTAATTTAAACGACTAAGTATTTGAAATTATATACTTTGTCAAATGTATAATTGTCCACTTCTATAAAACTTGTATTTGTGATCTTCTTATTTCGATTTTAAAATTTGAGCATACTTTTGCAGGTTTAGTTCGCAGTTATCATTTATAAAATCCTTTCAGTATGCAACATTTGTTAATCTGGTTTTTATTACTGAATCCACTGTCTGACTCTTAAAAAAGTTCATACATACGCTCTTTCTTATCGCGTTCATATCACCTACCATCACCTGCAGCCACACAAGAAAGGCGCCCAACAAAAGACCTGGATAAACTAAACACATATTATAAATACTGGAGACTTAAAGCTAATTCCTCTAAAATCGATATCACTCTTTTCTATTTCAATAATAAAAAGACAAATCACGAACTACATATTAAATTTTTGGAGACGAAGTCAAAGCTATACAACACTCAAAATATTTGGGCATGATGTTAGACATAGCGTTGACATATAATGAACATCTTATCAGACTAGATGCTAATATTAGAACTCATTGCAGCGTAATCGAAAAACTAGCCATTTAATATGAGGTGCTGATGCAAGCACATTACGGACAAATGCAAACTCTTTTATTTATTCAGCAGCGTAGTACTCCTTGTGGCATAACAGCACACAAGTTAACAAAATAAACATGAAACATAATTCTACAATGCACACAATAGAAGGAGTACATATATAAACTCCTCTTAATTGGCTTGTGTTAAACTACAGCTTAATTTTTGTGGAGATCAAAATATTTGGGCATGGTGTTAGATATAACGCTGACATTTAATGAATACCTAATCAGACTAGCTGCAAAATTTAGAAATCGTAGTACCGTAATCGAAAAATTAGACAGTTCATCATTGAATGCTAATGGATGGTACATTACGCACAAGTGCACACTCACTAAATTATTCGGCAGCGGAGTACTATGCACACATGTATTCCAAATAGACACGTAACTAAACTCTACAAAGCGCACAATAGAAGAAGTAACCAAATCAACTCCTCTTAATTGGCTGCTAGTACTTAGAAACATTGTTCCTTTAAGTTCTCGCAGAGAACAAGCTCTCATGCGTTAATGGACTTAAACAACCTGAACGTCCAAATCCACGATGATATTAAAATAACTAAGAGTAAGAGACAACGATTTAGAAACTAATTTCAGAAACCAACGTGGAAGACAGTAATAGATAGAGTTCATGAATACTTGGACATAAATAATAAATTGTGCAGAGACTAAACTTCGGAAAATACTTACAGGTTAGGTTTAAATTTATTACTCCCGTTGTTGTAGATTGTATCCTATTTTAAATTTTAGGTATTTATTTATTTTTTATTTTAACTGGTTACTACACATTTTACGATCTATACTATATAATTATATGTATATCTTTTATGTTGTTTGTGTTTAATGTCAAAATTATTTAATTAAAAATATATATTAATGTGTTGCTCAACATGCTATACACAAATAAATCTGCATTGTTAAAGTAAAACTAGATACTTATAGATTTTAATAAAAATTTATTTTTATGTTGTTAGGGTACAACAATTTATAATAATTACGTCGTATATCTTCCACGAAATACGGGTGTTGTAAATCTTTTCAATGAAGTGTAAGAAAGCGTTAACACATGGTCGTACTTTTTTATGTATCTAGATGAAAAAATTCTTCAAACGTGATATTTAACTGGATAGTTAAGATAATCAACTATAATATGTAACGATCATACAGTGCTAATTTAATCTGTAGAAATGTATTATTTAATGCCAATCTAATTTAATTATTTCAGTTACATAAATATTATTTATGTATTATTAACAAGAATATTTTATAAATTTCTTAGTGTATGAAAGTTATGCAGAAGAAAGTATGTTATATTTGTTGATTATAAATTAACAGATATTTATATAAACACATATCTTGTTCAAAATTATATCAAATTATGCCACTCGTATAATACCCCTCAAAATGTTTTATATTTTATTTATATAATGTGGTAAAAAAATACGTTTATGGGTCACATCATACAAATTCACAATATACAATGCATTTCCATTATGACCAAGAATAGACTATCGAATCAAATTTATTAAAATAATTATCAGACTGCTATACATATAAATCATTCTGGTCAGAGTATTGGTCTACTCGTATAATGCAAAAAGAATCGTTTCTCGTAGTGATATGAAAATGGTATATATATATATATATACAAACATATAACTAAGATAGTTTTTAGTTCACCTTCATCTAGTAATTTAATTAATAAAATTTAGGTAAACTTCTAAATGAATGGATTTATTTGTATTGTATTCATAAACAATGTATTTCTATTTCTTAGGTTATTCAAGAAGATACTATGATTATATCTGCCAATCTACATATTTGTGTATAAAATTACTTAATAATTAACATTAATATTATAGTTATTCATAATTCAATGTACGCTTTACCCTGATATTTATGTTATGATAATCAATAATAAATTAACTTAATAAATTTAAATTTTATTTAATAAACTATTGTAATCTGTAAATACATTTTTTTTAAATATTAAACATGTACCAAAAAAAAAATAGTATAATTTGTGCCAAATTAGATGTAGAAAATATATATATATATAAAATAAATGTGAAGGAAAATAATTTTTTTACAAATTTTACATTATAGATTTCCTTAATTGTTATATTTAAAATAACCAACAATTTAAAAATATCGAATTGCAGTCATTTCTCTGCTGACAATAACAGTTTAAATTTTTTGGAAAACTGAAAATGATTTAGAAGCATAGACGTATATAGTATTTTATCAATATTCATTATATTCATTAGTTATAATAGTTTAGTAAGCTAGTACTCTTAAATCTGGTTTTTGTATACTGATTTATAATTGCTCTAAAATTCAAAATTCATACTAAACGTTTAGATTTCTGTAAATTTTATTAACTCTAGTTAATATACTTGAGTAGATTTTTCATTCTGATATTTACTTTATTTCTAGTCGACGTCCTCAGTATAGAAGATTTTTGTGAATCTTCTTCAAGTAGGTGTCTGAATCAACGAAAATTATTTTTAGTGTAATTTAGTACTATATTTATATAATATTTTTCGAGTTTGGATCATTAATCAAAATAGAGTATACATAATTTGATTTTTATTAAATTGTATTTTTATTTGATTACTTTTAGCTTCGTCTTCTCCTCCAACTATTTTAACTTCATAAATTTATAATTTAAATAAATAGATTAAAAATGAGGATTTTTAGAAAATTATGAAGTACAATCTAGTATTATATAAAAAGAAATCAGATCTATTCCAACACAAAATATATTCATATTCTTCTTACATTTTTATGAATTGGATATTAATCATTTAATATTTGTATACATAACTATTTTCTTGTTTTTGTTAAGGAAAAACTGAATGTATCGGTATGATTTTAATACAGCTTAAGTGTAATTTGATAGTGATTAGCAAAAAAATTCTTTTTTGCTCTACTCTGGGTGAATACATAGATTCCCTTCTTTCAGGAAACTATATAGCTTTAACTATTAACTCTTTATCTGATATTTCTTTAAAGTAATTATATAAATAAATACTAGAATGAACAATAACATTATTCTCATCTATCGTACATAATAAAAAAATTGTAATTAGAAAAAGCCATTGAGTATTGAAAAATTAAAATATACAAAATTGTTGCATACAATTTTATTATCGTTAAAATAAATAATATTTTTTCTTGTTATTGTAATACTAATCATTGGTCTTATTAATTAAATAAGCATATAAATGTATTTATGTATACACATTTTTAAAATTGATAATTGTAATTAAAATAATTATTTTTATGTTAGTTAGAATGAGTTTCGTTTTACTTTCAATTGATTATTTACTATATAATTAAAAACTTAAAAATACATATAATAGTATAATTTTATAATGCTATATTTAATCATATGTTTTCTATAGCAAAAATAAAAATGGATTTTAAAATAGAAGGTAAAATGTAGGTTTTTTGTTGAGTTATTATTGCAAGAATTAAAGATTTAAAACAACAACATATTTTTATCTAATTAATTTAAAATAACTCTCCTTAGAAATATCTATAACTCATAATGTAATAAAATATTTTATGAATGTTTAATAAAATATTTAATATTGATAAACATGTACAACTTAGAACATTCTTCGCTTTTCTCTAGAATTTTAAAATATTTATATGTGCGTTTTAGTTAGAAAAGCTATTTAGGTAGGGTATATCTTATAAGTGTAGTCATATATATTCGAATAAAACTACACACAAAATGTAGTATATATAAAATTAATTTCTGGTTTAGTAAGCATTTGCTATTTGATGGTCCTTGGTATGCTGACCTTGTTTTTGAATAAATATACTTATTGTAATTATTCAAAAAAAAAATTTTTCCTTTTAATTTAAATACCTAGTTTAATAAAATTACGTTGCTTATTTTATTGAATATTTTGTTACACAAAACATTGAAGCTTAACAATTAACAATTTCGTATAAATACAATATCAATACACACACCACGTGCACATAAACATACATTTATACACACTTACTCATTTATACTAATTAATAGTACATACGCGTACACATATACAAATTCAATTATAATATTCACTGATTTGCAACTTTAGATGATAGCAGTTAAAATTAAATACCTCGATACTTCGTAATGAAATAATATTAATGATAACAAGTGGTTAGATTAGAATGATTCCGATCTTATCAAGTGTTTCTTGCATTTTTTCTTGATGGCTAGCGGATAAAAATAACTTTTTTAACTCTTGCAACCGTTAATTTGCGTCGACAAAATTTGTGGCATTGTCGGAATATATGTCCATACATAAACCGCGTCGATCAAGAAATCGATTAAGTGCGCTCAAAAAAGGCTCAATTGTAAAGTTGCCTACTAGCTCAATGTGGATGGCTTTAGTTACAAAACACACCCACATGCAAATATAAGTCTTACAAGTTGGCGCATTGCGACGTAAATTCGACTTTACGTAAACGGGACCGGCAAAATCCACGCCACATTTCGCAAAAGCTCGTGCGGGTTCTATCCAATCTTTTGGTAGGTCACCCATAATGGGTTAAACAACGATTGGTTTGTATTTAAAATATTGTACACATCGTCTAACAATGCCTCTCGCAATATTTCGACCGTTCATCGACCAATATTTTAGACGTATTCGTGTTAGTATCGACTGGGGACCACTGTGCATAGATATCTCGTGTTCATTCAAAAAAATTAAACATGTGAACGGACTGTCAGATGGCAATAGCATGGAGTGCTTTTGAAAGATGTCTAGAGTATCTGAATTTTTTAGACCGCCGCCCACCCTGATAACGTAATTTTCATCCAAAAACGGTTTAAGACGTAACAATGGACTATGGTTCTTCACTGGTAATGATTTCTTCAAACAGTTTAATTCATCTTGCCATACGCTCGATCGTACCATTTTGAATATGATGGTAGTAGCATTTTAAAGTTCGTCGTACTGCAAAGTTCCGATAATTTTCTTGGACTTTGTGGTTATATTATGTTTGAAACGTAAACAATAGGCAGTTACTCTAAGTAATTTAAACAATGAGGAGTATTTGTTTAAAATATAAATATCACGCATTGCTGATATAACAATTTTATTTGTTAGTCTTTCTTCTGGTATATTACCCGTTTTCATACTCCAATTTGTTTTTGGCCATTCAAATTTTTCGGCTTGTAGCCACGCTGGACCGTTCCACCATAAACTAGAATCAATTATTTGAAACGATGAACATCCAGGGGAAACAATGTCTGCAAGATTGTCATACGTATTCACGCGATTCCACTCCGATACAGAAGATAGCTCTTGAATTTCACTAACTCTGTTAGTGAGTGAATTTATTAATTCTAAATCTACTCGAGTTTTTCGTCACTCCTCACAAATTTCGAAAAATAACGTTTCATCCCAATTTATATTTAGCTGCCATAATCTTTGCATAAGTAAATTTAAACCCATGATTTGGACTTATCAACCCTAGGGGGTCAAAATCTGAAGCGATTTCTGACAAAACATTAAGTTTTGTAATTAAAATAGTACTATTATAAGCTTCTACAATATATTGATAAGAATCGTTTTTTTGATTCCAAACCAAACCTAATAATTTCATTATCTTTTCTTCGCAATTATTTACTCGATCACTGTTAATATTTACTGTGTCTATTTTCGATAATCCGTGTATTAATTCGGGCGCGTTACTAGCCCTCTTACGTTGTTTCAATCCAGCAGTCTTCAATACTGCGATAATGTCATTATGTAAACTCAATGCCTTTTCTTTTGTGTCTGCACCAGTCAATAAATCGTCCATATAAAAATCTTGACGAATTGCTCTACACACGTCAGCATAGCGGTTGTATTATTCTTCAGCTAATCTTTGGAGGCAACCGGTGGCTAAAAAAGACGCTGTAATCATTCCGTATGTAATGGTTTTTAAACAATAAATCTATCAATAGGCAAGTAAAGGCTTGAACGCCATAAAATTCTTTGATAGTCTCGGTGACGATCGGCAACCCAAATTTGCTTATACATCTTCACAATATTGGTGGAAATGACATATTTATATGTACGAAAATGAGCCATAATACATACAAGTTTTGCTTGAATACTAGGACCTTTATATAAAATATCGTTTAAACTTACACCTGTGTCAGTTTTGCGTGATTCATCAAATACTACTCTCAGCTTAGTCGTACAACTACTTTCTTTAACGACAGCGTGATGCGGTAAATAATTATAATCTAAATATAATCTCCAAATAAAATAGTAGAAGAAATGAACTTAATCTAACCTAACCTTCTAATCTACACTCTTTGAATGAATATATTTATCGTAATTATTCAAAAATATTTTTTTTCAACAAACTTTATTATCTACTTCAAATGAAGAACATTGTTATACATAAAAATATTCTAGTGGATTGAAAATAGAATGTACTATTCTATTTTTATTGTTTATATTGTTAACATATGATACGTTAAAAGAAAAATTGTAAGTCACACGGTATTTAATGCCTTCAAAACTGAATTGAAAACTGTAAATTAAAAATTAAACAAAAAAAAATATACAAAACGATGTTTGATAATACAAAAATTAATAATTCAAATTATTCAAATTATAAGTTTAAAGTTCAATTTAATTTAAATATTTTTGTAAATTTCGAGGATTTATCTGGATATATATTAATTTTGAGCTTTCTGTTTGCTTGTTTGGCAATGTCAAATAACTAGAATACGATTGACGTATGAACTAATATCATAAATTATGAATGTTTAAGATAATTTGGAAAGAAACCAAAAAGTAGTGGCTCATGATTACGCATTAAAAAAAATGAGTATGTATAACTACTTTGATAAAATATAAATAAAATCATACTGTTTATACTTTATTATGATTGATTTATTGAAATACAAGTATAATTCTCGTGTACTTTATTACATGATTATAAAAAGATAAATTTAATAAAAATTTAAATTAATAACAATTAATTCATTAATAAATTAATTCAAATTTGCTAAATACTACTAAGCCTTTTTTTTTGGAATTATGTTAATTTGACAAAAATTTTAAATTTTGTAAGAATTTGAATTGGTAATTTATTTACTACAGTACTATATTATATTATTTTCTAGCTTTTGCCCAATTTCCAAGTAATGATTTAAAATGATTTAATTTTTGTAAATGTTAAATGTAAATTAACTTTTTCAGGAAATAACATACCTACAGAATATTCGAAAGAATACTTCATACATCTGGAAAAACGTGGAACACTTAGAGGTATTTTGAAATCTCCATATAAATAATAGCTGATTTATTTCACATAATACAAGAATCCGATATTGCCATTTATGACAGCGCTTTTTTGGACATAATAATGTTCAATTTATTACATTTTCAGATGATACACTATCTTTTTATTCATGGTGTGAGATGTTAGGTAATGACTAATTTGAAATTAATATTAAAAAAAATATTTTTTTTTTTATCAGATTAATAGTTTATGCACACGTAATGCATTATTAAAAGTTATTTGTAATTTGGTATTTTATTCTGTCATAAATCCCCATACAATTTACCAGTTTTTTTTGTTTTTGAATACAAAAGGAGTTTATTTCTATTTCTTTTCTTAATTCCCTTGTAATATCGATTTGTCTAACTAAAAATTGTTTATAAATTACATAGAAAGTAAAACAAAATTACATTTAGACTATGAAATGGTATTAAATAATTTTTAATTAAATTTTTACTAAATATCCTTAGGTCATTATTAAAGTATAATGTAAATGTGATAAAACATGTACAAATTTAAATAATTACTGCTATATCGATAATTGAATAAACATTTCAAATTATACATTTATTATTTTCACCTCTCAACGTATCCATTTATTAACGAACAGTTGTTATTTTTATTTTTTATTTTGAGAACCTAATTATTATTCGGTTGTTACAAATTTTGTGGTACTGCGACTATCAATTATAGTAAATTTATGATAAATTTACCATTTTTCATATTAGGATTGATCGTAATGCCTTGTGGTCAAATAATCACTCCACGCTTCTTTCTCCTGATTCGTATAAATAAATTAAACTTCATTACTTTAAATGGAAAATATTACTTCATATAAACACATATGCTATAAAATACATCGCAATATATGCATAAATTACATTATACCAAAATCACTGTTTTGTGTATTTTTATTAAAATTAGGAATACAACACAAATTATTTAAATTAGCTATCGAATAAGCCGTAATTAAATATTTGTTATATGAAATTATTATAATAACACTTGTATACATTTTATAATTAATATGATAGATTGATAACCCAAAAATGTTATTTTGATAATAATACTTTCTTCGGTTTTTCGAGAAAAGTGTAAACAATTTTTTACGAATGAAATACGAATAATTTTTTAAATATAATATATATACAATGCGCCTTGCATGATTAAATAAATAAATAAATAATTATTGAATTAAAAAAAAATATATATTTTTTCAAGAATGTATACGTAAGTAAGAATTAAAAAGTTTTTGACTTTAATACACAAATATTTAACACAAGACTATTTGATATTGATCGAATTGTTGTAATATACTTTTTTATAAAAATGAATTATTAATCGTTATATATTAAAAATATTAATTAATAATTAATGTTAATATTGTTTTTAATTACGGAATAGTATTTATATTAATATATAAACAAATATAAACGTATATATTTTACAAACGTAATTACTTAATCGAAATGGTTTATATAATTTATTCGTGTAGAAGAACTAAATTTATTATGTGATGGTAAGTGTTTTAATTGTAGCAAATATCAAAGATATGATGGAAAATTTCGTTGATCATCTTATTTATTTTTATATAATTTTATCTTCTAGTTCATTTAACACCCAATGAATGTAAAGAACACATTTTTAATAATGAATGTAAGTAGGAGGTTTACATATGTAAAATATTCAAATATTTAACCACGAAATTCAATAGCACATAAAATGTACCGCTATAAAATAAAATAAAATACAATGATAAGATAGTTTATGAAAATAATTAATTTAAACAAATTAAATTGAGTAGATATTATATATCACAATTAAAAAATAATAGTAAAAATAATAAATTTCCAAAAAGTTAAGTTTAAAGTTAAAATGGAATAAAATATAATCCTTACTCAGTTAAAAATAGAGGTAATCGAAATGTTCTTAAAAATTAGGAGTACTTGTGATTTGTTTTTTTTTCTGTAATCAGCTACCCTGATTATTAAATTATTTAACTATCTTAGTTACATAAAACAATTTATGTATTTTTAACTAGAATAATTTAAAAATTTTTTAGTGTATGAATATTATGAAGGAAGTATGATATTTTGTGTTGATTATAAATTATCGAGTATTTATGTAAACAAAAATGCACTACCTCATATCTTGCATTCTAATTAACTTAATAACTAATTTATTTTCTTTATCTTGCGACATTACGACACTTGTAATATTCTAATGTAAGCTACTCATATATTACACCTCAAAATGTTTTATATTGTATTTGTTGTATATGTTAAAATAATTCAACTATGAACCACATTACACAAATTTACAATACAAAATACTTTCTGTCATGACCAATAGTAGACTGTCGGAGCAGAATAATTTTTTAGAATGGATATCGGAGTGCTGTACATCTGATTATCTTTAGTCAGTGTATTGATTTATAATATAAAAAAATAATCGTCTCTCTTAATGAAATAAGAATATTATATATTTACAATCATATATTTAGAATACTATTCAGTTCACCTTCATTAAATACTTTAAATAATATAAAATATATATATATATAAGTTTCAAAATGGGTGGATTTTTTTGTACTTTTATTTATAAACAATGCTTTTGTATTTCATAGGTTATTCAAGCGGATACATTGATTATATCCACAAAGCTGTAATATTGAGTAAAAATTTATTTAAATAATTAACATTTATAATTTATAATTAGTTATTCGATTTATACATTTAACTAATATTTATATTATGATAATTAATTATGTCTTCTTCTTGTTCTTGTTCTCCCTTACCTCTATCCCAGCTATTTGGGGTCAGTTACCTGTTCTAAATCTCCACATGACACGATCTCCCACATCATCTATGCGCACACCAGCAGTACTCATATCACATCCAATCGCGTCCAACTACTGCTTCTTCGGTCTTCCTCTTCTTCCTTCAACGAATATTTCTACAAATGATTTAGAGCTTCCGAATTTTCTCGTCGATAATTTAGTTAAATATTGTAATCTGTAAATAAACATCCTTAAAATGTTATACAACGACCACTTAACAGCTTAATATATAATTTAAAATTGAATGTATACACACACACACAATTATATATATGTATATATGTGTGTGAATATAAAAATTCCTTATTATATATTATAAATAAACAAAACATGTAAAAACGGTTAAATTGTAGTTATATTGCAGCTGGCAAGGACAGTTAAAATTTTTTTAAAAACATTATATGTTAGTCTAAAAAGTTCTCTGAATCGTTATTTTGATATATGTATTTAAAGTTGTTCATAAATTCACAATAGTATTCAAACTTTAAATTACTATACATGTAACTTAAAATGAGTCGGCACCCAGATTCTCATTCTGATATTTAATTTATTTTCAGGTGACGTCAATAGAGTTGAAACATTTTGTCAAGCGTATACAAGTATGCAGCTAAACCAATGAAAATAATTTTCAGTTTAGCAATAATAATAATTCATAAATCAAAATACATATACGTGATCTCCTAAAACAAATATTTAATTCGACTATTAAATAAATGTAATTCAGAATTGAATATAGGAATTATCGTTAAATTATAGAAATACAATATTGAATCATAAAAAAATAAGAACTTTTCAACACCAAGTACACCTATAATTTTATAATATCATTACGAAGTAATTTTAATTAAATTAATTTGATTTTATTTCTTCTTAAGACCCTGCGTATTGTATTGGTAAGATTTCTTCATTCTTCTACTCTAGGCGAAGGCATAGATTTTCTTCTTCCAGAAAACAATATACTTTGAACTATTGTGCAATTATCATTTTTTTAATCATAAATTATAAATTATAAAAAATAATTAAAACTAAAAAAAAAATAAACTTTAAATTTACACTCGTAATTAATAAAAATATGGATATGTGTCTATATTAATTAAAGTCAATGAGAATTACATAATTAAAAAATATAGAGTTTGTAGCATGCCAAAATTTAAAAATAAATATTATGTCAGGTAGCCCAGTGCGTTGGTATATACAGTATTGGACAAAATAAAGATCGCACTTCGAATAATTTCACATTTGTGTAAATAACTTGCTAATCCTAACAAATAAAATAAAATAATTTCCAATAAAAACAAAGTTTCTATACCTATTTTTAATTTTTGACTGTGTTATGAACTTCTCCACAACAATAAACAATAAAAAAAAAAGAAAAATGAATAACAAATAAATTAATTAAACACAAACTATATTTATTAAATTCACTGCGACAAAGAATAATTTATATTATAAAATATTAATATATGACTGAGATTCTGCTAGATGCTCTGTTACTACAATTTTTTTTATACAATAAAATTCGCTACTTCAGCAAAATGCTTGTGTATGCTATTCGACAGTGTCTCGTTCTCACAATATAACTGTTAAGACTAAATTATATAACTGACATTATATAAAACTAAAAATAACCATGGGTTCATAACACCCCCCAACTTAAATGAGACATGTGGGCCATACGGTCGGCATGTATCATACTACATTAACAGTTATTTGTTTTGGATAATTCTGAGGTACCTTGCAAGGTCTGCAGACCCTTTTGAATCGGAGGTTCTGCAATTTCTGGCAAGTACAATCTAGGTATTTGACACTTATACTTAATTAACAAGTATAAACTTATAATTACTATAGTACTTATAATTATGTATACTAACATGAAATGATGTTCTGGTTTAATGCTACTAGTATCTTTGTATAACTTTTCAAGTTCATCCAAATCGCGTGCATCTTGGGCCAATTTATTAAAGCTCAACATTTTTTTATTCTTACTAATAACTTGTCCCACACGATTTTCTGTAATTTCGGACCACGATTTCAATGTATTCAAACTAGGATTTTCTGGAACAAAATCTTTCCGAATTTCTGAAGTAAATGTTCTAAATGGAGTTAGTACTTGTGTCTCCGTATAAATTACACAATAATTGGGAATTGTAGTTTTTCCTACTCCAGTGAGCTGGATTTTATAGGATTCCTGATGACATGTTATTATGACTAACTGTGTAGAACAATAAAATAGCCATGAGTTTTGCAATATTAACTTATGCCAGATTGATGTATTTACACTTAGATACTTTAGATTACAATTTCTTATCGGATATTCTGGACTGTTGTACAAAGATACCTCACAGTTATTGTGATCGTTATGCTTATTTATTGGTACAGGATCATCACATAATTTGAATGAAAACAATATTTTACATTTTTCGTACTGAGTTTTTGTCATACTAACATGATATTTATTATTTGTACTTATAGCTAAGTATTGACTTTAAGGTTCAATGAGTACAAAGTTAATCCCATTAATTGCCATAGGAAGCGGTATATTATGATACAGATTAAAGTGTAAATTGGATACTAGAGGAATGCGAGTTAGGAATATAAGAATCTCTTTGGCGTATTACGCTTAATGTAGATACTGTAAAAAGTTCTGGAATTTTAAGATGAGATTCCGTAACTGGAAGTTCCAAAGCAAAAAGTAAGTGTAGTAGCCTCGAGCGTATAGGCTTTCGAATGGGTAAAATGTGTGTAGAGGAAAAAATAAGTCTGAGCCTGAATAGATACAATATAAGAACTTTATTAATTTTAATGTTATAATATAATTTTGCTGTGGTAACTCGAGGACGGTGTCGACTGCACTGGCTTTTCTTCTAATTGTTATCTGCGTCGGCACCGACCGCCGTATCGGGAGGGAATAACACACATAAATATACACACATACACAACAACATGTTACAAAAATACAATATTACCACATAAGGTAAGTTGAATCTGTTTTAGTTCGTGAATCATTTCCGAGGGAGGAAATACACTGGTATGCATCAAACCATTTAAAGGGAATTGACTATGGCTTGGAGGTTCTGAGTCTCCCATGAAAATTGATTCAACAGTATTGTCAATATAGAAGTATGCGTAAGGAATATATTCTGGATTTCTAAAGAGTTCATGGTCACTAGAGCCATGCATGTATGTGTTTCTAATTCTTCTATGTTACCTCGGATATTCTGAGATTTATTTATTAGGTCATGCATAGTTGAATTTAAATTATTCACAACTGATGAAACAATACGAACTTTTTCATGCGCAAGATGAACTATCTTGTCGCCAGAACGTGATAAACTTTCAATGTTACTATAAAAGAAATTGGCATCTTGATCAGAGCAAACTCCGAAAAGAACATTTGCTAACCTACCAACAATATTCATTAACCCTCGAGAGTATCTTTTAGGCGTTTTTGAATTTGTATTTCCCGGTCCCAATATTCTTATAACAGTTTTGAAAATCGATTCAATTTCGTGTATGAATGGAGTTGTAGACTGTATGAAATTTGTACACATTTGTGTTAAAGCCCGGTCTTCGTGAGTCTTCAGAGAAATGCATACATTACTTGTCCGTTCATAGTATTCTTGGAGCAGTTGGTACTTCTGGTAATATGTCGTCAGGTTGAGGTAAGTGACTAAATTCCAATTACTATATGATATTCTGAGTGGACCCATAGCTTCAAAGTATAGGCCTGATGTCTGATTTAACGATATAACTTTGATGTTCTGATCGAGAGGTTCTGCTTTTTCATACATAATGATGGCTGATATTCTGTAACAAGAATTCGGATTTACTCGATAAATTTTCGTAAAAGATTTTTATGAATTCGGACAGGCTTGTTCCGTTTCAGTATAGTTACATTATGAAATCTTCACGAAGCTCTGTAACAGAAAATGGACCTAGCCATTTTGGTGCTAATTTAGCCTTACTGGCTTTCTCTTGTACTATAACTTTATCACCAATTTCAAGATTTAACGGAATAACCTTCTGATTGTAACGTTCCTTAGATTTTTGTTTGGACTTATGTTCCGTAACCACCTGATGAGTTTCTTGCATTAAGCGCTTCATCTCATACTGGTAGTCTTGATAATTGTACTGAGGTTCTGGATTTCGAGAAAACGACGTCGGAACTAGCGTATACCCATATACTACTTCATGAGGTTGAAATCCCGTTGCTGAGTGTACTGAAGAATTATGGCAATATATTGCGTATGGAACGAATGCATCCCAATTCTGAGGATTTTTGCTGGCAAAGTTTCGCAGATATTCTCCAAGAGTTCTGTGACTACGCTTCAAACTACCATTACTCTGTGGATGGTATAAAGTTGTAGATGATTTTGTAAATTTTTAGTAGTCTGCAAACTTCTTTGAAAACTTTACTCAAAAATTTAGTTCCGCAGTCGGTCACTAGTGCTTGCGGTTGCCCATGTAAACATACAAACTGAGTTACAAAGGCCTGCGATACTGTGTTCGCTTCATGATCTTTTATTGCGGTAGCCTATGCAAATTTTGAAAAATTATCAATCAATGTTAGAATATACGAATTGCCGGCGTAAGACTAACCTAAATTTTTTCAAATGGTTTTGTAGCAGTAGACGTAATGACCATTAGCTCTCTCATTGTCTGGTTAGTAGCCTTATTTTTCTGACAAACAGAACATTTCCTAATGTATTGTTTGATATGCATTCTCATTCCCTTCCACTGATGTTGTTGAGAAATTCGATTATAAGTTCTTGCAATTCGTTGATGTCCACCTAGAGGATTTTTATGGAATTCACGGATTATCTGCTGCTTGTTATCCTCCGTCAACTCATCTCGGGTGTATACTTGTATATACACTGGATAGTTTCGGAAAATATAACGTAACATATTACTTACAACTTCCCACTTGAGCCGATCTACTCCACAGCTAAGCCTCGGACAAGCGAGTTTCTTGATTTTCTGTTTCATACACAATATCATGAGGTTCTGTAAGCTATTAAAAAGATTTTCATTTGTAGGTTTTTGCTAGAAGAATTTTTCCTATCATCCAACGATGATCTTCTTGTAACATCGCAACTTCTGTAATTATCCGTTTCTGATCACGAAGTTCTGTCAATCTTCCAAATCTTCGACGAAATTCCAAAGCTATTCCTGTCTTCATATTGAAATCTTCAGTGACACAATGAAATAATGAAACGTCAGGTTCTGCTTGAAATAAATCTCCTGAGACTTCTACCAGATTTGGAGTAGGCCCTGTAAGCTCTAACTCTGCATGAAGAAATTTTTGATAGTCGCTAGATTTGTTTGGAGAAGATTGCGCTTTTTGCTGCTGATCTAGAAATTCTACAGCATTCTGAGATTCTGAAATATTTTGAGGTTCTGAAAGTTCTGGAGATTTTGAAATACGCAGCTGTTCTAAGGAGATTCTGTAAAAGTATGAGGTTCTGAATGTTCTGGAGGTTCTGGAGGTTCTGGAGATTTTTGCGATCTAGTGACGACTCTGTGAATTCTACTCAGAGCGTCGGCGTTAGTATTGCTTGATCCAGGTTTATAGTGAATTGTATATTGATACTCTTCTAGTTTAAACGCCAACAAGTTAGTCTGGAACCAGGATCCTTCAAATTAAACAGCCAAACTAACGCACGATGGTCAGTAATAATAGTGAACTGTTGACCAAATAGATACGGTCTAAAAACTTTGATTCCCCACACGATGCTTGTGAGCTCTTTTTCAGTAGTGTCTCGTTCTCACAATATAACTGTTAAAACTAAATTATATAACTGACATTATATAAAACTAAAAAATAACCATGGGTTCATAAGAACTAAACAAATTATAAAAACATTCAAAATTCTTCGATAATTTATTTATTTCCAAAAAATGTCACATTTACCTTGGACAAAATAAAGTACGCATGGGAGTGTTTTTTATCTGTAGCAATAAAAACATATTCGTATACCTATTTGTACCCATATAGTAGATATAGACTACTTGTGTGGTAGATTATACATGGTAATGACTAGAAAAAATACAGTTATTATAATAGCACAACTTTCGATTATCTATAGATTAGGATGACATGACAACTGCGAATAAGTGAATTTCTCGGTTAATTCGCCAAAGTACCGAAATTAAGCACACAAATTATTACGAAAATTCTTTTATACACATTAAAAACATTTACGAACTGCTAGTCGACACTTGCACACAGTTCACAGAAAAAATAACTGTAAATCATTCATTATCGATTGGTAAGCATGCATAATTAACGTAAAATTCGCGTTATTACAAACCAATTCGTGGAACCTTAATATTTTCTTATAAATGATCAATATGATATAATTGATACAAATGCTTTGTGGTAATTACATGGAAGATCACGAATAATCCGTTCAAGGATAATAGTAGTGTTTATTGTAATGAATAACAGTGTCATTCAGTTAGTTTTTAGTATTACTAGAAGGTGTATGGTCGATTTTCTAAAAATCTAAACTAAACAAATTTCGGTGCAAATTCGAAATTTGATTATTAAGGACCGACAAAAAGGTTTTTCTAATAGGGAAATTGGTCGGAATTATAGCGTAAATAAATCTATGGTCTGTAAAAACTAGAAAAAGTATCAAGAACTTGGAACAGTAGCAGATAAGTATGGACGCGGACGAAAAAGGAAGACAAATGCAGTCGAGGATCACAGGATAATTCGGGAAACGAAGATAAATCCAACTGTTACTAGCCGTGTTATTCGGGAAAACATTCAGTTAAATATTTCCGAACGTACCGTGCGCAGAAGACTTCGAGAAGTTGGGTTGAGAAACAGTTTTGCACTGCGTCGTCCTTTAATTCGGAAGGTTAATAAAGTCAAACGTATGGAATTTGCTAAAAAATATGTCGACAAGCCAATGGATTTCTGGAAAAAGATCCTTTGGAGTGACGAAAGCAAATTTGATATTTTCAATTATAAACAGCGATTACGTGTCTGGTCAAGGCCTGGTAAAAAGCTTTTAGATAAAAATGTCCGAAAAACAGTCAAGCAAGGAGGAGGCAGTATTATGGTATGGGGTTGTTTTGCATGGTCAGGTTTGGGAAATCTGGTTAACATAGGCGGTATTATGACAGCAGATTTGTATATTGATATCCTCCAGAAAAATTTGGAGGAGTCTTTGCTAAAAATTGGTTTAGAGGATGACTTTATCTTTCAACAAGACAATGACCCAAAGCATACTGTTTGTAAAACTACTGCCTTTCTCCGTACTTCGCGAATCAAACTGCTGGATTGGCCTGTGCAATCACCAGATCTAAATCCGACTGAAAACCTTTGGTCCATTCTAGACCAGAAGGTTAACAAGAGTGGCGTAACAAACAAAATCAAGCTGTTTAAAGCCTTGGATCAAGCATGGAAAAACATTGACCAGCAGTACATTTGGAACCTCGTCAAAAGTATGCCACGACGTTTATAAGCAGCTATAAAAGCAAAAAGAGGACATACAAGGTATTAAAAAATAAATTATTAATAAATGGAACTATTTTATAATATTAAAATATTATTTTAATCATCTGCGTAATTTATTTTGTCTAAGGTAAATGTGAAATTTATTGGAAATAAATAAATTATCTAAGAGTTTTGAATGTTTTAAAAAAAATTTTAAGTTAAAATAAAAGTAAGTATAGAATTTTTTTTTTAAAATTAATTTTATTCTGTCTGTTAGGATTAGCAAGTTATTTACACAAATGTGAAATTATTCGAAGTGCGTACTTTATTTTATCCAGTACTGTAGATAAATATTAATGAGCAAAATGATAATCACTTACTTCGGCCCTCAGTTTCAATATTCTCGCCACTGTGTTTTTCATTGTGTCGAGTGCGTTCGAAGACGACGGTCTCCAATATTTATGTATTTATTTTTTATTGTACAAAATATTTAAATATGATGGCCTAAGTTGTAAAACCGATCGCGTCTCAAGACCGTCAGTGGACGGGGAGGAGATGTCGGCAGCACCAAGAACATAAAGGACAGCAGCAACAACAACAACAACACTCACAACGGGCTCAATAAATAGATATTTAAAAACCAAAATAATGTGTGTATGCTTGTATGTTATATCCCATTTCTCTATTTCTTTTTGTATAAAACCATAAGTTTATTTAATTATTTTTTCTCTTATAATATACTTAAATCTGGTAGCTTAATATATTTTATTTGTTTATTTTCTCTCTTTTCGTTGCATTGAATTATTTAACAATAAAAAATCCATATGACTGACCGTTTATCGGTCTCGACCACTGATTGGTGACTGTGAAAAGCGTTACAGTACGGACACTGTTCAAAAAGAAGTGTTACGTTACAAGTTGTTAAAAATTTGATCATTTTAAAAATGTAAAATGATTAATATTTTACTTTCTGATTAATCCGGTAATAAATATACAAGTTTTAAAAATCAACTCTATTTTTTGATTTTGTTATACTCATTAGACTTATTTAGTATACCATCAAATCCATTTAATTATGTACAAAACTTTTTTTATTAATTTATTATAAATAAAATAATACTCTTTTCTGATGGTTAGATTGTATAAAACATTACATTAAATTTATTTATTACTATATTAACTGGGAAGTACAAACATACATAATGGTATAAAAATATAATACTTCATTTAATCGTATATTTTTTACAGCTGAAATAATAATAAAATTTAATATACAAGGTAGTATGTGGGGTTTCTATATTATTTTCGCTAGCGTCCAAAAATTTATAAATTAAAATTTATTCTATAAAATAGAAGTAGAGGATTGTTCTAGTTTGATATCAGTAATCAACTGTTAAAAACCTATAGGTTATGTATATATTGATTTAATAATTCAAAGTTTCAAATAATTCAAATACATATCTTGTTTCATTTTAATTATTATAAAGATTAATCATTATATATATTATTTTAGATCCTTCTGTTTGATTGGCTTTCTTTTTTAAGAATTTAGAGTACATAACAAATGCATTAATATAATAAATTATATATGTTTAAGATTTGTCGAATTCATACCAAATAATTAACAGTTTCAATTATGCATTCAAAGAAATGAGTATGTTATTAATTTTTATCAATTATAAAGGAATACATACGGATTACACGTTATTATGATTGATTAATTAAAAAACGATTCCTCTTCTTATTTATATTATTATAGAGAAACTGGTCTTAATGGACACCTACATCGAACGTACAATATAATTATGTCCCGACAAAAAAATAGATATTTCAATGTATTTCGACCAGTCTATAGCGGACTCTTTCTAATACGAACGCGGGCAATAATATTTCTTCCCAATAAATTGATAATAAAGAAGAATCTTCGTTCAAACTCAAATATAATTGCATACGTACACAGAATACATAAGCCGGTCCCACACGACTTGGTGAGTCGTACGGGAGGTATTTAATCGTAAAGCACAACGATTATTTTTACTCACCGAGTCAATCGCGGTTTCTCGTTGGTGTCGTAAACAACAGTGAAGTGTCTATATCTTTAGTATGTTTTGACTAGTTCGACACTGGAAATATGTACTCCTCAGCGGAGAAACATTGTGCTAAGCTACTTGCTCCCCATTCGCTTCATTTTCGAAGTAAATTATTTTTTGTCAGTACCTTCATTTTCGTTTTCTTGCAATGCTCTTTAAATGTAAGAGTCCTGTCTAGTGTGACACCAAGATACATCTGGAGATCAGTATATTTTAATTATTCTCCAAGACATACGATTTTTAATTCTCTTTTGGTATCTCGGTTTTCATGAATTTGCATTCGACAATATCAAAGGTGTTTTTTTTTTCTGTAATTGCTAAGTAATCTGCGTACAGAAAATGTTTGGTATCTTCCGGGATGGGTTGGTTGTTTGTATATAAATTAAAGATCAAAGGTGCCAAGACGCTACCTTGGGTTACGTTGACTTCTCCACTGGTTCCATTTATTATTAAATGTTACTGTGGAACGTCTGTTGTGTAGCATTGAGGCTACTATTTATACAAAATAACAATCGTTCTTTATAACTTTTAGAAACGTTTTCACTTCCTTTAGTAATAGATTGTTATTAATCGTATCGTATGCAGCTGTTAAGTCCACAAAAACCGCCCTAGTAACCTTTTTTTGTTCAAAACCATTTTTGATGTGTTGGCATAAATGTGGGATCTGTTCTGTACACGCTTTCCCTGGTCTAAGGCCAGCTTGTTTTGCGATAATTATTATTTCAACTTGGTCCTTTATACAGTTCATGATTAATCGTTCATATAGCTAAGTAGAAATATCGGCTTATAGTTTGTTGACCTTTGAGGTCTTTCCGGGTTTTAGTAAGGCTACTATTTTTGTTTTTCTCCATACTATTGGTATGAAGAATCTATGAGTTTAGGAACTGTAATAGCCATTGTTTGGTATTTGTACCAATCATTTTATCTGATCTATCATGAGTTCATCCATGCCAGGTGCTTTCCCATTCTTCATCTCTTTTAAGCACTCATTCGATTCACATGGGGTAAAATCCTGTTGGATTTTGTTATTCCTACTGTCTGTGTCCTTTTTACTGAATTTTCTCCTTTAATTTATGTCTTCGCCTTACTATTTAGAAGTAGTTGTGAGGCTACTTGATAAACTGTTACATTTATGTAGTTTGAATCTTTGAAAGGGTATAGTTTGAGATCTTATGGCTTGATTTACCGTTAGTTTCATAGCGCGATGCTGGATGTTTGGTATAGATTCACAAATATTTTTCGTGGATTGTGCACTAACTTTTTAAGTTCTGACAAAAATTATGGTTAGGTTATAACCTTTTTTCCACCGGCCACTATTAAATGATGAGAAGAGTTGTGGGTCATATACCAGAAATAAACTCACAAACTTTGCCCATCCTTCCAATTTTTCTCCATTTTGAGAGGTATCTAGATAGCCCCATACAAAGCTATGTCTATTAAAATCACCCATAACTATTTTTGTGTCACATTTATTAAAGTTAGATGGATCTTCGAAGTTGAAGGTAGTTTTTGGTGGTTTATACATAGGTGTAATTGTAATGTCACAATTAAGTAATATAACCAGAAATAAACTGTGTATTATTCACGCATAAAACTTAAATACCAATCTTCCAAATGATCTTATTCAGTGGCACTGGGTCAGTGCCTATTTAGAATCGGTCGCTATCAAAGTTTTTCACAATGACATAACCCGTACCGCAAAAATCTTTGGGTTTGAAACAAAGAGTTGAAATTGTTCGGTGTAAAGACTCGTAAACACGCTAAAAATTTGGCATTGAAAAATGAAAGTTACCAAAATTTTGAAGAACAAAAATGAGATTTTGCTTTCATACAGTGAAAATGCCACAAATTCAAAACCACAGATCCCGTGACTGTGCATTATATACAGGTTTCACTGTACATTATTCTGATAATAAATATGTAGTAAATATTTACATGAAGTATATGTAAATTCGATGGAAATTATAATGTTTTAAGAATTCGTATTGGTTATATAAGTACTTAATTTCAATAATAAATTTTATTGTTTTTTAGCTTTAGATAATTTTACTGAAGACGAAGGTAGTTTAGTAGTAATATTTTTAAATTTCTGTCGATATTTTATTATTATCAATTAATTTATTAACAAAATACTTACATTATAGTTTATTCGAGAATGTACTTTGAGATATGAATATTGCGGCAACAGTTATACGTAATTTAAAATAGCTATATTAATAATAACCAACTTCGATTGCATAATTATTCTCCTATGCAATTAAAGGCATCGATTTTTTGGATATAATAACTTCCGATTTATTGAATTTTCAGCTAGTACATTATATCCAAATCAATGGTGTTGGAAGGTTTGTTAGAGATATGATTAATTCCCAATGAAAATTTAAAATACTATATTTTTGTTACAAATTAATAGTTAATGCACGTGTATTGCAATACTAAATGTCATTGATAGTTTTGTATTTTAATCTTTCTCTTTGCTAAATTAATTTTATTTTAACATATATCTGTGTGTGTGCATTAAATTATTATTATAATATGTTTATGAATAAATTATTTTGATCCATTTAATTTTGTTTTTTGTAATACATCATTTTCCCTTCAAAAAATATAAGCTAACCATTTGTGCATAATTTTCTCAAAATGTTCGATTATTTTAATAGCAAATACGAATTTTTAAGACATTTTAGTCATATTTAGTGCATTATATTGTATGATGGGACAACATGTCTAACAAAGGTTCTTCCGTCTCATGGTTGTGCCGTACCGCCATGATAATGATCAAACTGCCGAAGAAGAAATTAATAATTTTGTTGAAAGAAGAGTGAACATGGACAAATGACAATACAAATGATTTAACAATATTTACAAAGATGGTGGATTGTATTCAAAATAAATTACCACATATATAAATTTCAATGCGACGAAGAGGGGGGATTTTAAATTCCTACTTACAAAATATTATATAAATTAGTAGTAGTATATTTTGGGGGCTTCCAGCACCTCCTCCTCCTTCTTCTCATCCTACCCTCTCCCTATCAGCCTACCCACCTTTCCACCGCCCTTGTTTAAGTTTTTTTCCGTAGATAAGTAGGTCTGTTTTCACACTACTACACTAACGTCGCCATCGTTTATTGAACCAGAACATTACAATTGAATCAATACATCATCGATGTCCTATGAATACCACAGACCAGCATTTCTGCTAGCCCAAGACCTCCATAATCTCACAATTCAATTTGTTCTACAATTATCATAAGGCATAGCCCGCATCTTCTCCTGGACTTGGCGGCCCTATACATGTCTCTTTCATTCACCTTATTTTTCTAGGACCGGTAACGCCACATCCACTGCCCTGGACTTCTCATTCCCATTTTCTTATTATCTTATATTACAGCACCTGCCTCCTTGACTTCGTCCTCTGCTGGCTCCTCCTTTTTTCCGGGATAGCTAGCTCAGCCCTATTTGAGTTTCGCACTCCTTGAAACCAGTAGAAATTGGCAGACTACCAGTATGTTGTCTACTCCGGGCCTCAGCAACATCGACTATCTAAAAGTAAGTAAGTGTCCGTTCGATAGTTCTCGATTGCCTTTTCTGTCTATCTAGTGTCGACGCGCCCACTGTGGTGATTTTATCCTCTGCTAGGATCTGCTCTCCCTCTTCGGAAATTGAGATGGCGTTCCATCTCTCTTAGTTGTTAACGGGCTGTTTCCACCAGTTTCTACAACGGATCAGCCTTGCTCCGGAGAGCGGGTGTTCTCATTGCGAACCGCCCGATTCCTACAGCGAGGAGAATGGCAACGCGTCTTACATGCTCGTTCGCTGCGAAGCGTTCGAGTGGGCCAGAAACGACTAAATGCACGTTATAGGTTGCTTCCAGCCACCCAATCTCGTCGCCCATATAATGAAGTTTCCGGCCTAGTGAGAAGCGGTGGCCCAATTTTCATCGACCGGGATGGGTGCAAAGGAGGAAGCTGAGCGCGAGAGGCAGTCTCTGCAGGGGATAGCTCCATCGCGGTGCTTTAAAATATATTTTTTTCTTGTTTAATCTCTTCTTATTTTTGTCAACAAATTCACACCACCAACAATTTAAAAATAACATATTTACTATTTAAAATATTATAGTTGTTTATTGCAAAATAGTATTTATGAAAAAAAAACCACTTGTAGTTTTTATTTCTATTTATGGGAAAATAAATTATATTTTTAAATAGTTAAACGCTAGAATATTTCGCGCGGACATAACAAATCGTATTTTTCCTTTTTTACGCTTTGAACGTGACCATGAACGAATTCACTTTTTAAGTGAACGTTTCAAACGTTAGCTAAACGTTTAAACTTTAACGTTAATAAAAAGAGTTAATCAAAAATTCAAGATCAGGCGAATTTTCATACTGACCTAACACCATATTAAGTGAAAACTCACCGCAACATGAAACATAACACGTAATTTTATTACAAAAGTCAAGAAACCAGTCCTCGTTCGTGACTTTAAGGGACCGGTCCACACATGTCTTAAACCTTCTAGCAGTGGACCATAGGTCTGACATTGAAATATTGAGGTTCAATGAGAGGCAAAACTTTCTCCAAGAATCTCTTTTAGATCTTTTCAATATTATTTTGGTTATCGCGTTAATCCTCCTATATTCAATGAAATCAACAACCAGCTTCGATATACGCGCGATATGCTTTCGACCTCTTTCGAACTGCTTTGGTACCACTATCGTTCCACCAAAAAGGAGATGTAGATTTAGAAGTGTTATAATTCACTTTCTTAACTGGAATGAAAATTTTAGCCACATTAATTATAGTTTTGACTTACATGTCATATTTATCTAATAAATTCTTCTCCTGAGTGCAAGCAACAAAACGTGTCCTAGCCATATCACTAAATAAATTTCAATTGGCTTTATTAAAATTAAATTTCAGATGTTAATTATTTTTACCAGGACAAGATATATGAGAAGAGCATGAGTTGCTTAAATAATCGATTAGGATTTGAAAGTGATCACTACCATAAGGGTCAAAAAGAACTCGTCATGTCAGTAATCAGAATAGACTTGAATGAAAAAAAGCCAGGTTTATGGCCGTGTCTTCAAACGGAGGACAATTACATCTAGTGGGGGAACCCTTATTTAATAAACATACATTATAGAATAAATTAAAATAATAAAATGAAGAAACTGAGGTATGAACTAAATCCCCTCTATAATCAATCATTGAGCTACCCCATGCTGAATGATGAGCATTAAAATCACCAGCCAAAATCGAACGAGAGAACATTATGTTAAAAATATCTGATAATAATCCCACGGGAGGGTTTAAAGCTGGAGGAATATAAATTGACCATATTTGAATACTATTCACAGAATTCGAAAAAATTACGACCACAACTAAATCTATTGAGGATTGCAATAATAAGGTCCTTAGGTGATCGTATATAAAGATTGACCTCGCTTGAACAGATTGGTAGGAAGCAATAAGAACACCACCATAGACATCTAACCTATTCGTACGAAATGGTTAAATGGAAAAATGGTTATATTGAGGGTGACTTATGTTCTTTTGTGAGAATAGCCACGTTTCAGAATATATAGCAATTAGACAATTATGATCCGCCAATAAGGAGGACAAATCTAAGGCGTAGTTAACTAAACTTCAAACGTTCCCTTAAAAAATTATGAACGAAGGAATTTTGTTGGATGATAAATTCATAAAAATCAAAAAGCTTCATTATCTTCCTTCGAGGAAGACATAAAACTTATGACAGTTGATTCAATAACTGAGTTACGAGTATTGAATAAGGAATCGGACGACATACATCTTAAGCACTGAGATAGTTGTGAAACTAAGGACGAAATCCAAACTCTGTCAGGCTCTCCTAAAGGACGATTCCTAACTTCATATTTTAGCATACTTCGATTTGAAAAAGAAAAGTAAGATGGGTTCTTATTTGAAGGTGCCGGGCGACAAACGAGCGATGAAGGTCCTTTTTTCTTTTACTTCGCTTTGCTAATACTCCTGTCAATGGAACCAAGGGAAGGAAAATTATTCATAATTCCACCCTCAGAGATATGTGAGAACTCGGAATCCTGTACAAGATTATTTAAATAAAAATTTTTGTTTGCAACCTTAGAATAACAAAATTCTTCGTTGACTACACCTTTTCGTTTTATAATAGACGCCTCTGTAAATGACACATTGTTGAACGTTATAATTCTTTTGACCTCTTTTTGAGCCGACCACTCCTTACACGACAATCTGTAGATGCATGAGATTGATCACAGTTGACACATTTAGGCATTGAAGATTCGCGAACTTCACAAGATATAGAGTTGTGATTGTTTTCACAACAATGACTGCAGCATTACTTACTGCGACAGAATATTTGCGTGTGACCAAAACGCAAATATTTCAAACATTGTGACGAAAATCTTACGCTAGGGATGACATTGAACAATACCTTGTATATGCTCATTTTTTTGGAAATGACGTCGCTAAAAACTTCAATTCCACAAACCGAGTAGGAACGTATTCGTAATCCCTGTTAGGGCCGAAACGCACAGATTGTTTAAATTAAACATGTAGTAGAAAAAAAATAATATTCATACGCATGAAATTAAACACAAAACCACTACATAGGCAAATGGATGATAAGATAAACGCAATCGCTTATATGATGCATAAATGTCACCGATTGTGGTTTGCACATAACTGAAGCTTTATTGTTATTTATATTTTGTTTGTAGATACATACTGTAGGTATATTATATTATGTGTAACCCATCAATTTTTAAGGTTCACGTATCGTTCAATAATTAAACTGCAATACAATTATATGTACTTTGATAAAAAGAGGTATTTATCTTTATTGGTTATCAAAAACGTTAAAACCGAAAAATCCCATAGCTACAACTTCATTTTAAATTGTCTTTTTATAGTATCATAGATAAGAGTTAGAATTATAAAACGATACTGATAAAAAAATTTAACAATAGTCTACGGAGGCTGGGGCGATCGCCCTTTGGACCCCCTTGGATTCGCGCCTGGTAGTTGTACTGGAAAAAGTTAGTAAGAAGAATAATCACTGATAAGAGATAATGAGAAGATAAGGTATATCAATAAGAGATGATGTTGTGGCGACGCATGCGCACACATTACTCCCGCCACGACGCGGTGCGACGACCGCGGCGCGCCGTTCGCCGTAACGTTCCGTTCCCGGGCTTTTCCTCCGTCTCTTTTCGCTCGCGACCGCCGTAACGCGAGTTTTGGCTCTCTCCAAATTGGTGACCTCGACGCGAGTGAATTTCGAAATTATCGGTTTTTCTTTTTCCTTGTCGTTTCGAGTACTTGCGCGCGACGTACAGCGAGATGAGCGAACCTATCAAGTGCCGGGACCTCCTCGCTTTTGACAACGAGTCACCGCCAGATGGTTCACCCGCGCCGACCGTTAGTCAGCCCACGTGGTCTGCGCACTCGTCCGCACCTACCGGTGCTCTCGGGTCGAGCGACACAGTCGCCTCTATCGCGAGTGTCAGCCAAGTCCGCGTACCGAACTTTTGGAGGCACTCCCCGCGCGAGTGGTTTTTGCACGTGGAGGCGGTTTTCACGAACTCGCGTATTCGTTCGGACGTCTGTAAGACGAACCACGTCGTCGCTGCGCTCGATGAGGAGGGCGTTAGGGCCGTTAGCGACTTAATTGGTCCCAACGCATGCTACGAAAACATCAAAGAACGTCTCGTCGCAACATTTTCCGCATCACAATCAACGCGTTTTCGTAGTATTGTGCAACCAGGTGGTTTAGGTGATCGACGTCCAACACAACTACTGCGCGATATGCGTAATATTCTTCCGGACGGCATCGGAGACGCAGCGCTCAAACAATTTTGGTTACAAAAGTTGCCGGCCACAACTGTTGCAATTATTTCTGGTCTCGACGGTCCACTACAAGACTTGGCCGAACGGACGGATCGCATCACTGAGGCAAACGCGTTTCACGACGTCAACGCTATCGCCGCACGCGACCCAACAAACGATCGACTCCGCGTGGTGGAGAACGCGATTGCGTCATTAACCACTCAAATCTCAAATTTAGTTTCGAGTTTGGCATCTAAAGATAGCTTTAACGCGCGCGGTCGAAGTCGCTCGAGACCACGGTCAAATTCACGACCCAGGGCAAACAGTGACCTTTGTTATTATCACGATCAATTTGGGGCGGCCGCGAACAATTGCCGACCGCCTTGTTCTTTTAAACCGTCGGAAAACTGAGACGGGCGGCGGAGGCAAGCTTGCCGTCCGCCGCTCATCACGGCTGCCGGGTTTTTGTCAACGACACGCGGACCGGACGGCGATTCCTCGTCGATTCGGGAGCTGACGTATCCGTGTTACCTCCATCTGCAGGACAACACTCGACGTCAGACATCGTGTTGACGGCAGCGAATGGCACTCGCATCCGTACATACGGACGCAAGACATTACACCTCAACCTGGGCCTCGCCAGATCACTACCTTGGACTTTCGAGATGGCCGACGTCGCACGTCCAATTATCGGCGCGGATTTACTCCATTATTACGGGTTGTTGGTAGATGTCCGCAACAATCGATTAATGGATCCGTCTACAGGTTCAGCGTCGAAGACCACCGTGGCACATGTGCAACCTTCAACTATTTGTGTGGTTTCCCAGCCTAACGCATGGAACAAATTGATCGCCGAGTTCCCGGCAATCACTCGTGAATCGCCAGTGCCCGACAAGTTTACGCACAACGTCGAACATACGTTGACAACTACCGGCCCGCCCTTGTTCGCTCGTCCGCGCCGGCTGCCGCCCGATCGTCTTCTCGCCGCGCGCAAAGAGTTCGAGTACATGCGACTTAAGGGCATTTGTCGACCGTCAGACAGTCCGTGGGCCAGTCCTCTTCTGCTGGTCAGCAAGAAAGACGGCACATACCGCCCGTGCGGTGATTATCGGCGCTTAAACGCAGTCACCAGGCCTGACAGGTATCCGTTACCACATATTCACGACTTTACGGGAAATCTTTTTGGACGATCGATTTTTTCCAAGCTCGACCTTGTGCGCGCGTATCACCAGATACCAATAGCGATCGACGATATTCCGAAAACCGCCGTAACGACACCATTTGGTCTTTTTGAGTTTCCAGTTATGTGTTTCGGGCTTAAAAATGCGGCACAAACTTTTCAACGTTTTGTGAACGAAGTCCTGCGCGGTCTCGATTTCGCGTACGCGTATATCGATGACGTACTAATCGCGTCCAAAACTGAAGCCGAACACGAAGCACATTTACGTGTGGTACTTGGGCGGCTGCAGAGCTCAGGCATCGCGATCAACCCTGGGAAATGTGTATTCGGCGTTCAACAGCTTACTTTTTTGGGGCACGTTGTTAATGGCGAAGGTTGTCAACCATTACCCGAGCGAGTCGACGACATACAAAATTGGCCCCTCCCAACAACTAAAAAAGGACTCCAGCGATTTTTGGGTTCGGTTAATTTTTATCACCGATTTATCCGCAACGCTGCACGGCTCCAAGCACCGCTCCATGACCTCGCGGCGTCTGTTAATAAGAAGGACGGAGTTTTGCAGTGGACGACCATCACTCGCGACGCTTTCAACGAATGCCGCAACGCTCTCGCCAGCACCGTCTGTCTTTCACACCCGGGAGCAGATGCACGTTTGCGGCTCAGTACCGACGCGTCCAGCACGGCGACAGGCGCAGTTTTGGAACAGTCGTGCGACGGAGTGTGGAAGCTGTTAGGTTTTTTCTCTCGGAAGATGTCACCCACGCAACGTCGCTACAGCACTTTCGACAGGGAGCTTTTGGCAGCATACCTCGCTGTTCGTCATTTTCTCCACGCTATCGAAGGACAACACACGATTTTACGAACCGACCACAGGCCACTTACACATATATTTACCGTCAAGGCCGATAAGTACGGTGATCGACAACTTCGACAAGTTAGTTTTATTGCACAATTCGTACAACAAATCGAGCACGTGCAAGGTAAGGAAAATGTAGTTCCGGACGCACTCTCACGACTCGATGTCGTAATACTCAGCACGCAGCTTGAGATGCCGGACGCCAAGTCGCTCGCGGAGGAGCAAGCCAAGGACCCAGAGTTGTCGCGCATCCTCGGCGGCGAATTAAATAGTTCATTGCGTTTCGAACCTCGTGAAACCGACGCAGGTACGATCTATTTCGACGTCTCCGTGACCGGTAGATCCCGCACGTACGTACCAGCTACACTCCGACGACGCGTTTTCGATATACTCCATAGCCAAGCCCATCCCGGAATCAAAGCGACGACTACCCTAATCAAGGAACGACACTGTTGGCCGGACATGGATCGCCAGATACGGCTTTGGGCTAAGACCTACGTAAACTGTCAGCGTTCGAAGGTGCAGCGGCACGTTGTCACCCCTGTTACCCCGATTGCGCCACCGGACCGACGTTTTGGGCACATTCATATTGATTTGGTAGGCCCGCTGCCCCAGTCGGACGGATGCTCATATATTTTCACCGCCATCGACCGTTTTACGCGCTGGCCGGAAGCTTGGCCACTGAAAAATATCACCACTCACGCCGTCGCAGAAAAGTTAGTCACACAGTGGTTCTCCCGTTTTGGCGTTCCTGATACGGTGACTACGGATCAAGGGAGGCAGTTTGATTCCGAACTATTTCGGACTCTTAGCTCCACTTACTGGTTCCATCATATTCGAACGTCACCGTACCACCCACAATCAAACGGCCTCGTCGAACGTTTCCACCGTCCGCTTAAGGCAGCGTTGACTGCTCAGAATGACGTAAGTTGGACAAAGAGATTGCCGACAGTATTATTGGCACTACGGAGTGTCGTCAAACAGGACCTCGGTTGTTCACCGGCGGAGTTGGTCTACGGCACAACACTCCGTTTACCAGGTGAATTTTTTCACGCGGCTCAGCCCGAACCAGGTCTTCCAGATCTGATACGCGGCCTCAAAGATTCTATGCAACAACTACGAGCGACTCCAGGCACTGACCACTCCAAAAGATTCATCTACGTGCCCGAGCACCTCCAAAAAGTGTCACATGTATTTGTACGAGTAGATGCCCCCCGGAAGCCGTTACTGCCCCGCTACGATGGTCCATTTCCAGTGCTGGAGCGCAACGGGAAGAATTTCAAACTTCAGCTCGACAGGCGGACAAGTTGGGTCTCCATGGACCGTTTAAAACCCGCGTTCATTCTCAGAGAAGACCCGCTGACAGATCACTCGTACGCTTTACGCACGCTGGAAGCAAAGAAAAAACGCGTACGTTTTTCTTTCCCGCAGGGGGAGTAGTGTGGCGACGCATGCGCACACATTACTCCCGCCACGACGCGGTGCGACGACCGCGGCGCGCCGTTCGCCGTAACGTTCCGTTCCCGGGCTTTTCCTCCGTCTCTTTTCGCTCGCGACCGCCGTAACGCGAGTTTTGGCTCTCTCCAAAATGTCATAATAATAGTAATATGAAATACAATAAAATGATAAGAGATAAGGTGTGATAAGACGTAATGATATAAGCAAGGTATATATAAGGTGTAAACACCTTCATATTGAAGGAAAAGAGCAAATCAAAGATAAAGGTATCAGAGACCATGTAATTAAAAACCACATGACCTTGGAAAATCACAGGAAGTGTTTATTCGATAACCAAGATAATCTATTAGGTCATTCAAACACCACATTATAACCGTCGAAACAAAAAAATTAACTTATAACAGTCATGACGATAAACGTTATGTTCTACAAGATCAAATACACACTTTAGCTCATGGACACTATAACATTAAGTATTTAATAATTTATCGATTCTACGCACCACATCAACAATCGTTTCCACGAAAGATTTAGCCACTTCAGTGCTTGACTCTGATCATCGAAAAATTATTGATTCGAGTAACATATATATATATAATACCATTATATATAATCTGTAAGGAGTTCCAATTTCACCTTTGTATATTTAAGCATGTGTTGTGATCTCCTCGGTTGCTGCCGATTGAGTCAGTTATAAACACCGTCGAACGGTTAGCGCCGTTTTAACAGTATAGAATTTTGGTAGTATGGGTTCGTTCAATGAATCAATTCCGTTAAAAGTAAGATATGGTTTATTGAGTCGGTTTATAGAGTATTATTTATTTAAAGAACAATTATACTTAATTTAATACTGCTTATATAAAATTATATATGACGTCTGGTGTGTTGACGTATCGAAACTCGACTGTCGTCACATATTCATATATGACCGTACGACGGCAGTTAGTAATACCTAAGTCAGCACATACTGCATATGAACAAGGGGTTCATAACACAGATAAGGAGACTGATCTAATTACAAACTTATCACGCCGTTTGTCAGAACGTATGAGCAAACAAGATGAAGCGTTGGATAATATCTATAGTGATAAACATTTTTTACTGTCATACGATCGTTTCAAAGCCATTGATAATAACATGAAATTTCAAGCCCAAATTGAAATTATGAATATAATACAAAAATATAGTCAACCTAATTCTCAAAGTTATAATCATGAGTCCTTTAGTAGACGTTTTGAAAATGTACCAGTTTAAGTATATAACACTGAGTATGAATCAAGACAGTAGCCGATGTATTCACACACACAATATCCTAGCCATATCGAACCTTCTTCATTTCGAGCACCTACAAGAGTGAATCTACCAAACCTATCGCCAAATAGTATTCAATCAATCAGTTCCCCAGAAAGCATTACAACCCAGGAAACCGAAGTTGATCACGATTCAATTTTATCAAATATTTTCAATTAAAGTTATGATATATATTATTTAATGTAATATGTATGTATAATAAATATATTAACAACTACAATAAATACGTTTAATAAATATTAAATACCTTATAGTAAGTGCAAGACGTTCGTCTGCTGGTATGCTTTTTCTCATGGTTGTGTCTCTTCGCTGTTTAATGTCCGTTAGCTCACATAATGAATAATCAAACGAATTTTTACTCATTCTAAAATAATTAAAAAATTTGTCATCATACATTCTTAATGAATTATAAAGCAAATTAAATTGGCTTTCATTTTTATTTTCAATAATAGGATGGACCCAAAATTGTCTCTTCTTACGACGCCGCATTCTTCGCTGTAATAAAAGTAATAATAGTGATTCCTCTTCAAAGTCCATTTTTACACTAAAACATGTAAAATAGAAATAAAGAACTTATGCCATATTTGTGATTGTGGTGTGATTATATCGACGTCGGTTCAGACTTCTAACGACTACAAAAAAGTTCTTTAAAAGTGGTCGATTTCGCCGACAGTACAACCACATTATAACCACAAAAAATCGTTCACGAGTGGTCCGTGTGAGTTTAGTCTAAGACTGACTCGATTCCGACTCGGCGGCGCACTCGTCATCGTTGTTGTCGCGTCATGGCGCGGCGGGTAGCGGAGTGTTTTCTTAGAATGTTTGATGACACCTCGTCACCGCACCGCGCAAATCTTATCTGCTCGTCAGGACATACAGTTTATGGAACATTTGCATAAGAAAGGTTCTTATTTCGTTATTTCCTTAATATTATCACAGAAAGTCTTGTAGTCATTTACAACACAAATGAAGATAGATGGTGGAGATTTGATATGGGCAGAAGAAGATTCATTCGATATTGGTTCTTGGTACATGTTACCGCCAAGCGACGGAAAATATAATTTGTACGAGGACGGGTGACTCTGCTTTCCAATTTTACAAATAACGTAAGACGTACACGGAAGTTGACATGAAGTGAACACTATAACTTATAATTAATTATTACCTAGACGAATATCAATATAAATATGTCTAAAAATATGCATATGCACAAACGGGCATATGTCCGTAGTAACCACTTGTGACAACAAGGAACTCCAAACGTTACCGTGTCTGCTAGCTTCTCGGCAACGTAGACGGATTGGTTGGTATGGCGTCCCCATGTTGCGTTAAGACGCGAACAACACGCACCACACCATCGTCACTTGGCATAATGGCGACAACACGACCTAAGCGCCAATTTAAGGGGGAGCTTTGGTTATCTACCACAATCACCATATCATTAATACCGATCGCCGGCACTGTGGATACCCACTTAGATCGGGCTTGCAACGTTGTCAGGTATTCAGTGGACCATCTCCGCCAGAACGCCTGGTGACACTGATCTAATAATTTCCATCGATCAATCGTATTTAATTTCGAATCAAGAGGTGTTTTGGGTGGCACTGCCAACAAGGATTGTCCAATCAGAAAGTGACCTGGCATCAATACCTCAAAATCGTGTGGGTCCGAGGATAACGGGGTGATCGGTCGTGAGTTAAGTACAGCCTCAATTCGCGACAGGATGGTTGTAAGTTCTTCATATGTAAGGATATGTAGACCCATCACCCGCACTAGAAGTCGTTTAGCTGAACGAACAGCCGCTTCCCATAGTCCGCCAAAATGGGGGGCACTGGGGGGATTGAAATTCCACTTGCACCCAGAACGTGCGTCAAGCAGGGCTATTGATGAGTCTATTAAGCTGTTTATCGGCTCCAATAAAGTTAGTTCCGCAATCAGAGAAAATTTCGGCAGGTAGACCTCGCCGAGCTACAAATCTGTCTAGGGCGGCTAGAAACGCGTCGGTGGTCAAATCGGACACCACCTCAAGATGGACAGCCTTAACTGAAAAACACACAAAAACCGCAACGTACACTTTATACGTTCGCGATTTCCGTAACCTAGTTTCCCGCATCTGAAGAGGACCTGCGTAATCTACACCAACCTTTTGAAAAGGTCTGCACTCTTGTACTCGAGCAGCGGGCAGATCAGCCATGAGAGGTGGTACTGGACGCCCATCGAATTTGATGCATACCAAACATTTACTTAAGACGTTATGAATAACTGATCTGACCGATATGATCCAATATTGTCGGGACATGAGCGCGGTCAACAGCCGTGGGCCCGAATGACATGTAAGTTTATGCCATCGGCGCACTAGTAGTACAGCAAGATGTGATCGTTTCCCTAACAAGATGGGATGTTTACTGTCGTATGACAAAGACGAATGGCGAAGCCGACCCTCTACCCGAATAATACGATCGTCATCGATAAATGGGCGTAATTGCGCAATCGGTTTGGAGGACACACGTGATTCTCGGGCCAACTCGTTAATCAATACAGGAAAATGACAATGTTGGGATTCTATAACAATGGCCGAATTGGCGGCGTTCAGTTCCGAACGATCGAGTGACGGGGTGTCAACAGGCAAAGTTTTACGACGACACCGATTAATAAAACGCAACATTCGCGCCACAACACGAATCAATCGATCATAAGACGAGAACGTAATAAACCATTCAACTGGATAATCGTCGGTTTGAATTACTAGAGACGTGGGTCGAATTTCCGGCAGTTCGTCGAGTGGAACCAATGGCGATTCACTATTCCATAAAGTTCGGTCATCACGGATGAAACTGAGACCGCTCCAATAAAGCGATAGATTGGCCAATTCGGATGGCATCACTCCCCGTGAGGCACAGTCAGCGGGATTAACCTCGGATCGGATATAAGACCAGTGACATCTCGGAAGAAGTGTAACGATCTGATGAACTCTATTAGATACATACACTTTGAACGTTTCGTGGGGGGTATTCAACCATGATAAAACAATGGACGAATCAGTCCACGCGCAGGTATCGACTATGGTGAGCTGGGAATCTAGAACCGCCTTGATACGATTCATCCACTTTGCCAATAAAAAAGCCGCATTTAATTCTAATCGCGGTATCGTTAACGCTTTGAGTGGTGCCAGTTTTGTTTTCGTACCTATCAAAAAAACGGAAGCGTCTCGAGGAGTGTCTAACACACGTATATATATTACTGCGGCGTAGCCGCGTATAGACGCATCACAGAATCCGAGCAGTAAACAAGGCGACCCATGAAAAGAATTAATATGTCTCGGTACTCGTAACGACATTAAAACCGGGAGATCCCGAACGAAAGACGACCACTCACTATGCACCTCAGGGGGCAATGGGGCATCCCATGAAAGTTTTGATTGCCACAATTGTTGCATTATGAACTTGGCTAAAAACACGGTAGGAGCGAACAGTCCCAATGGGTCGAATATCCGAGCGATGAGCGACAGCACACCGCGCTTTGAGTACGTGGGCGACGAACTGATATTTAACGCGCAACCGAAGTAATCACCGATCGGGTGCCATAACAACCCAAGCACTTTAGTTCCACCTCCATCCACGGTATCAAACGGCATTGGCGTGGCTAATCGATTAAAGACCGGAATTGTCTCGATTAATTCATTCGAGTTACTCAGCCATTTTTTGAGTTCGAAGCCCGACCGTTTGAGGACAGATACCAATTCTGACTTGAAGGACATTAATTCGTCAACGGAATCGGCACCTACACAAATGTCATCGACATACGTTTGTAACAGTAGTGCTTGACGTGCGAATTCGGAACCGTCGCAGTCAGTGGTGGCAATGGATTTGAGCACTCGTAATGCGAGAAACGGCGCGCAATTAAGCCCATAGGTCACGGTATTAAGTTGATAATCAATCAATTCGTCCTCCGGCAACGACCTCCACAGGATATGTTGGAACTTGCGATACTCCGGTATGACTAAAATTTGCCGATACATCTTACAGATGTCGGTGGTGAAAGCGTATTTATGGATTCGAAATCGCGTCAGAATATCAATAATGTCCTGTTGCAGTTTTGGACCCTGAAGGAGACACTGATTCAAAGATGGTCCGTGCGGACCATGAGTGGAGGCATCGAAGACAACACGTATCTTATTGTTACCGTCGTCGGGACGATACACCGCGTGATGAGGTATATAATATTGTCCTGGCGATTTAGCCACAGACATGTGACCCATCTTTAAATAATCCAACATAAAATCGTCATATAGCCCTTTCAATTTAACATCTGTTGATAATTTGCGTTCAAGACTTTGGAACCGCCTAGTGGCTACCTCACGCGAACCGGGAAACATCATGTCCGACATCGGAATGCGAGTCGGTAATGGAACAGAAAATCGTCCAGATGACAACCGTTTACATTCGGAAACAAATATCTCTTCACACCGGCCTTCCGCCGTAAACGATTGAGGTGCAACTATAGGTTCCTCAACGCGCCAGAATTTTTCCATAAGATCGTCCAGAGATACGGTCAACGAAATAGGAAATGATTGCGGATAACTGGCCATAGATGGACACACGGGACCAATCAAGATCCATCCAAAAATAGAACCAAACGCGGTCGGGAAATCGCTGCCGATAGTGGCTTTATGACCGTTCACAATAAACGGATAAACATCTGCTCCCAACATGTCCGTCAAGATAGCACCCACACATTATCCGATTCACTCCAAAGTAGTACCAAAATTTTGCTACGAATTTGCTACATTTTGCTACGCTATTTTTAGAATTTGCTACGGCCTAGTTTTTGCTCAAAATCGGAAACAAATATGCCGGTGCTATCTTGACGCAGCACCGGCACATTATCCGATTTACTTCAAAGTAGTACCAAAATTTTGCTACGAATTTGCTACATTTTGCTACGCTATTTTTAGAATTTGCTACGGTCCGGTTTTTCCTGAAATCGAAAAATTCGAAAATAGCTCAGCACCGGCACATTATCCGATTCACTTCAAAGTAGTACCAAAATGTTGCTACGAATTTGTTACATTTTGCTACGCTGTTTTTAGAATTTGCTACGGCCTAGTTTTTGCTAAAAATCGGAAACAAATATGCCGGTACTACTTGATGCAGCACCGGCACATTATCCGATTCATTTCAAAGTAGTACCATAATTTTGCTCCGAATTTGCTACATTTTGCTACGCTATTTTTAGAATTTGCTACAGTCCGGTTTTCCCTAAAATCAGAAAAATCGAAAATAGCTCAGCACCGGCACATTATCCGATTCACTTCAAAGTAGTACCAAAATTTTGCTCCGAATTTGCTACATTTTGCTACGCTGTTTTTAGAATTTGCTACGGCCTAGTTTTTGCTAAAAATCGGAAACAAATATGCCGGTGCTACTTGATGCAGCACCGGCACATTATCCGATTCATTTCAAAGTAGTACCAAAATTTTGCTCCGAATTTGCTACATTTTGCTACGCTATTTTTAGAATTTGCTACGGTCTTGTTTTTTCTGAAATCGAAAAATTCGAAAATATCTTAGCACCGGCACATTATCCGATTCACTTCAAAGTAGTACTAAATGTTGCTACGAATTTGCTACATTTTGCTACGCTGTTTTTAGAATTTGCTACGGCCTAGTTTTTGCTCAAAATCGGAAACAAATATGCCGGTGCTATCTTAACGCAGCACCGGCACATTATCCGATGGACTCTAAACCATTTTCTATTATTTGCAAATTTTTTGTTAATACTTGCAAATTGATTTTCAGAATTTTGTAAATTTGCTAATTTAGTTTTGTGCTATAGATATTTTATACATTTTACAATATATTTATCATGCATTACCTTTACAATCTATAAAATAAAATATGCAGTTTTAATTTTTCATATTTTAAACTTTTATTCCTTATCCTTTTATCTATTTTAAAATTATAAGTTACATATTTTTACTAGAGAAATACATGCATATATTATTTAAAGTTTAACATAAATTATTAAATTATTAATTTTTTTTTTTTTAAATCTTTTATATAAAATAATAAATGTGGCTGTACAAAAGTGGTTTGTGGCTTGTTATAGACATGGACTTTTGACACTAAATCATCATGGACATTCCAGTTTCCAGATTGTCGTCTTACATGAGTATTATAATGTCCAACTTCATTGTATGATGCTGTTGAAAGTGGATTTCCAATATAATTTATTATTGACACTAATGAATACCTACAAATCATAACAAAATTTAAACAGTTTATTGATTAGATTTATTTTTATAAATTCGGTTTTGAATATATAATAGCAAGGCTGGGCAAGTTAACAATTTTTTTTAACTCGTTAAGTTAAGTTAATTTAAAATAATTAAGTTAATATATGTTAACGAATAACTTCTGCGTTGAGTTCTTTGAAACCTTCATTTGCGATAATTTGCATGTTCGGTGTTATAAAATGTTTGATTACTGTTGATGTAAGGTGGCACATATTACATTTGATTTGTATAGATGCTGATACCAGACCAAATGTAGTCAAAAAATTACTTATATTACATTGTGCATTGTAATTTATAATACCGGTATTTTGGATAAATTTTCCAGATTAAACATTTTTTCTAAAAGTACTAATCTCTGTTTATATTGTTGTTTATTTGTACCATGTATTGCCAAATCCTTACAAAATTGTAAAAATGCATCATTGG